>OY998257.1:60152085-60502085 GCA_963922045.1 Persicaria maculosa | reverse complement strand
CGCAAACTTGCCCGCGCTTCTCAGGGAACTCAATTGAATTGCATTCGCCGGTGATCTCTATGATGGACCTCTTTTTGGACAATATGTCCTTCAAGAACCTCATGTATGCAGGCATCTCATTGAGCGCTTCCGTGAGTGATATAGTGACATTTAGACCTTGTAAGATCTTCACGAAGGGTCTGAACTTGGTGTCTCCTGGATGCTGCAGCGTTTTGGAAGGAAAGGGTAGAATTTAGGATGGCTTTGGAGGCGAAGTGGTCGATTTCTGCTTCTGGACAGGTCGATATCGACATTAATGAGGTCGATATTGACTGGTTTGGTCAACCTCGAGGGAGTCTGAAGCTTTGGTCGATTTTCAGAGGGGTCGACATTAGTAGGGTGGTCGATATCGACCTGGTCACTCGATATCAAGTGCTTCTCTGGCTCTGTTCGCTATGGGTTGGAGTGTAGGGATTCAAATAATTCAAATAAAACAATGCACAACTAGGCTAACTCCCTGTCCCAAACAAATAATACAAGAATCCCCTCCCTTGTAGTAGTAGGGTAATTCAGGATCGAATCCACGAGGAGGTATGTCAGCGCTTCCCTTGTTGTACTCACGATCAAAGCTTCCGACCTCAGAAGACACTCGATATCGAGTATACTGGTCGATATCGACCTCAGTTCTGGTCGATATCGACCTCAGTTCTGGTCGATTTCCTAGCGCAGTTCATGCAGAAGATAAAAGCAGAAAAGTCGACGTCGAGACAGACCTCGATATCGATGTTAGACCTCAATATCGACCCTTGCAGTCGATTTCGATGCTTGTCACATAAACTATTTTCGTAACCAATTTGTCGGAAAAGAGTCCGAAGAAAATAGAATGGGAAAGGAGGATGATCAGAAACAAAACTTAAGACTTTTATAAAGAACTCAATTAATTAAAAAGCTTCCAAGGTCGGGATTTCATGCCACAACGATAACAATGCAAGTTTTATGCTAAAGTTATGAAATTTAATGCCTTTCCGTCAAATAACTTTTGTTACCAACACTTAGGTTATTAGAGGCTCTCGCATAGTTCCTAAGAGTTACTATCCAATTCATGAGTAATTCAAGTTCACAATATGAGTGGCTTTCGCTTCAATAATGCAAATAATGAATCTCCCTAACTTTCGCAAAGGATCATGCATGGGGTAGAAGACAGAATCGCATAAAAGTCATACCTTTGATGCAATTACCTCACGTTGCTATCGTCGGGCTCACCCCGACCCTAGAAGTGGGTTGACTACTCGCTCCTCATCATGCGCATCATCATCATTATTGTTGAAAGAAAGCTACTTTGAATTAAAACTTCGAAAGAAATTACAACCGAACAAGCCACTCCGCTCTCGCTTTACAACTTTCACTCGGCCTCCTCTCTCTCTCTATTCTCTATTGAAACTGAATTTTCTTGTAAATTGGATGCTATTGGATGCTAACTTGAATGTAAATTGAATGCCTAAACTCAGCCCTATTGGCCTCTATTTATAGATGTCGACAAGGACTTGAAACCTTATCTTTATTCTCTAAGATAAAACTAAAACAAAGTAAAAAAAACTAAAATTCCATGGTAACTCAGCCTCCATCTGATAAATCTCGTGTTTGATGATAGGAAATCTCGACATTTGGATAGACGTTGCAAGCTTCGGATAGAATTCTATCAAAATCTGAGTCGGATTCCTCTGCTGGCATGGTCGATATCGACCCTAGGCATCGATATCGACCCCTTCAAAACTTTATCTCGAGCTTCTCCTTCTCCTACTCGAACTGGCACTCGACTTCTATCAATTTACTCGATATGGAAGCCTCGATATCGACCTCCAGACGTCGATATCGACCCCTTCTGTGTCGACATGCTTTGTTTCATTTCCTGCTCGATTCCTATGTCTCTGATGCACTCGATGTCGAGGTCCCTAGTCGATTTCGACCTCTTCAGAAGACTTCGAGTTCTTTTTCCGCTCTTTCAAATCCGTCCACTTTTATCCTGTTTTCTGCGAAATAACATAGAAACTCGTGCAGACCCATATATTTGACATTTATGCGTAAACTACACTATTCCCATGTTTTACCCTTAATATGCATGCAAAAGACAATAGAATGGACTTTATGTGCATAGAAAATATGGCAATTTGCGCGCACATCAAACACCCCATACTTAAGCTTGCTTGTCCCCAAGCAATACCTTTAATGGTCATTCAGGGGAAGAAAGTAAACCCTCAACATCATAGATTCATTTTTCATATATCCCTACAATCAATTGCCATTCTCGATAAGGTACTTATGTCAACCAAGTCCATGCCTGTGCATAAAAGCAATTTCATACTCATAAAAGGAGGTAATATGCAAAAACAATTTTAGCGACATAGTATTAATAATCAAAAGGACTTTTGACAGCTTGTTGAGAAGTGGTTTGGTAAAAGGCTAAAGGTGGGCTAACATTTGGCCATGTGGTGTTAAATCCGGGGAATCATACTTTCTTTCCAAAACATTCCACATTCCTTCTTCATAATGTCTCACCTTTCACTCATCGCTCAATGCTTTTATTCAATATATGCTTTTACCTCTCTAACCTTAGCACTGCCTTCTCGCGAGTCGCAAACATGGGTGTCATGAATGGCCCCGGATACTTAGTACTTCGGACTCCTCACCTTGTGTCCCGTCTCGCTGAACTAACATCTCAACGAGCAGGGTCGACCTACCTTGATCGGATTTTTTCTCGCTCATTAAATTTTCCATATTTCATATTTCTTTTCATTCCTGCCAACAACTTCATAAATAATGCACAACTCCATATAACTCCAAATATGACATCCATTCTTGAACTTTGTCCCCGGATAGGGTATAAGGTATAAAATGGGCAATATGTGTATATGTAGAGCAATAATGATCATGATAAGGCTCATATATGGCTTTCTGACTTTTGCAAATATGCATAGGTAAGGCTAGGATATGAACTTTGCTTGTATGGAATTTTTCATAAAAAGTCCTCCATCATCTTATCATGCACATGTCAAAAGCAACTTCAAAATTTTCATCTTCATTATGTTTTCTTCTTTTTGCACTTTATTGGGACTTGCCTTAACTAGGCAATCTCATGTTATATCTCTAATGAATCTAATTTTGCATCATAGAGCTCTTTTTTATACTTCCATGACTCTTTCTAAATTTTTCAAAAAATTTTTTTCTTTTTTTTTTCGAAATAAGAACTAAATATGCATTAAAATAAATATGCAAATCTAAACTAAGTATGAATATGCAAGTAAGCCTTTCCCCCACCCCATACTTAAAATTTACAGTGTCCTCACTGTATTAGAACTAGGGTTAAGAAGAAAACTTACTAAACCGTCACAAATTTCAGGAGTCGAAGAAGACATCTGGGAAGGTCGATATCGATGTTCATATCAATTTCTGCCCAGGCTTCAGGATGATCCGGCCTCGGTCACAAACCCTATTTAGGTCTACCTTGAGGTCAATGTCGATGTCAGACATCGATTTCGATGCCCTTCCTGTGTGATTTTTCTTTCTCCTACAACTTGAAAACTAAACACAAAACCAAACATGTAAAACAATAAAATGTCTAAAACCAAAACAAAAGTGTCTAAAACCAAAACTAAGTTTTTGTTACAAGCTCTAGACTTTTAAGTCGCTAGGCCAACTTCTCCCTTGTGCTTTTTAAGGAGGCATCTGCAGAGCCCATGTGGCTTGGGCCTCAAATATCAATCCTTTCTTGTCACGCATCTGCATTCCGCCGGGATGGATCTGATTCACCGTGAATGGTCCTAAGTTCTTATCCTTGAAACTTGTAGGGAACCAATGGTCCTTAGATTTGGCATAATAGACCTTGTCTCCTATCTCATATTGGCTTAAATCATCATCGGATACCCTACACAAGCGCACATACCAAGGCACACCTCTTCCAAATAATGATAAATCGTTTATTGAAATGGAACAAGAGGAATCCGTACCTTGACTTACCTTCTTCTCAGTCTGTGGCTCAGGTCGATGTCGATGTTCAAAGGTCGATATCGACCCCTGTTGTACTCCTGGAGGATCAGTCAATTTGGAGAGTTTTAACTCGATATGATCAGGTCGATTTCGACCCTCAGAGGTCGATATCGAGGTCTTCTTTCCTCCCTTCTCAGTGCTGATGGTGGTTCATTTCGATAGGACATGGTCGATATCGACCTTTAACCCCGATTTCGATGTTTCCTCTTCTCATCTGTCGACCCCATACTTAAGACCTGGCACATAATCTTGAACATTAGTGGTCGATATCGACTTACCTGGGTCGATTTCGATGTTCTGTTGGGCTCCTTCGTTCAAGATTGCCACAACTTCCTCCACTTGGGCTTCTATGGCCCTCTTCTCAAGCTCCTCCAGTGTCATTCTTCTTACCTTTGCTTCTCCACATGTAATGTAGACACCATTGATGGCTTTTATCTCCATTGGCCCTTGATTTTTCACTGTCTTGTTGAAGGCATACTCTATCACTTCGTCACTAATTGTGAATGAGAGTAATCCTTTCTTCATGCTAATCTTGGCATCGACGGTTGCTAAGAATGGCCTACCTAAAATAATTGGACAAGCAGGGTCCTCCTCTATATCAACAACTAAGAAATCAGAAGGGACAAAGAATTTACCTACTTGTACTGGCACATCCGTCACTGTTCTAGTTGGAATTACTACCGTATTATTGGCCATGTACAACCTTGCATCCACGGGCTCCAGAGGACCTATCTTTACCTTGTGCCATATGGTTAGTGGCATCACGCTAATGCTAGCGCCCAAGTCAACTAAAGCATTAAATTTGAATTGGCCTAGACCTATAGCGATAGAAAACATACCTGGGTCCGCCCGCTTTTGTGGTAGCTCCAACCTGTTGCACTCCTCTGCGATCTCAGAGAGCGATCGCTTCTTACCCAAGATGTCCTTAAGGAACCTTACATAAGATGGCATCTCGTGAAGTGCCTCCGTGAATGGTATAGAGACATTGATTCCTTGGAGCATCTTCATGAACCGCTGGAACTTCTTTTCCGCTGGGTCCTTAATCACCTTTCTAGTTGGGAATGGCAACACCTTTTTTCTTCCCGTGGCTGCAGTGAGGTCGACATCGACATCAGTAGGGTCGATATCGACTGGAGGAGTCGATTTCTGTGGTGACGCAGCATTAGGGTCGACATCGACAGGAGGGTTGATTTCGATGTCACCTTGGTCGATATCGACAGGGGGGTCGATATCGATGTCTGTTCCAGCTCCTTCTCCTCCGCTTTTTGCTCGGGCGTTTGTAATTGACGCCCACTCCTTAGGTTTACTAGTGCAATATGACCAGTGGTTTTGCCCTTTTGGTTAGGCACAGTGGATCCAGGGAATGATCCTGATGCTTTGGGTATTGCTTCCGCCAATTGACTCATTTGAGTCTCCATGTTGCGCTTCCAGACGCCGATCTCCCCAAATCTAGAATTTATGCCCTACAGTTGAGTATGGACGGAGTTGTTGGCCTGTTTGAACTCAGCGTGGTTCCTCTGCATCTCATCAAGAATGATTTGCAGGTCATCCTTCCTTGTCTCCCGCTCAGGGTGCCCTGGTGCTCTATATGTTGGGGGATCCCTTTGTTGATAAAATCTTTGATCACCCCAATATTGTTGATTGCCCCCTCCATAGGAGCCTCTTGTTCACTTAACCTCCTGATGTTGTTCCGCCATGGATACTTCCTCAGTATGTGGACATGCACTAGTGTTATGCCTTGTTGAGCCACACTCCTGACAAGTTTGATTGTTGCTCAGGAACCTGACTTGCTTTTGAAGGCGGCGTGTTTGATCGTTATGGAATTGTTGCCGCACATCAGGATCTATCTCCTTTGGAGGCTCATATAGTTGCATAGATGGGGCAAGCCTTGCATCATAGGCTGCAGCAGTACCATATGTGTTGTCAAAGTTCACGAGCCTCTCAATGGTCTCCCTTGCCTCTGTTGGTGTAAGCTCAATGTATCGATAGGAGGTAGGTATATGAATTGATCCTCTCTTTATTCGACGGATCAAGGGCGTTATAAAAGATCTCCTGGATGACATATGGAAGTTGCCCATGCGTCGGGCATGATCTCAGCAAGTCCTTAAATCGCTCCCAAGCCTGTGCTAGGGTTTCACCTGGCTTTTGTTTGAAAGCCGTGATCCTTTGTCGCAGCATCGCCGTTTTAGAAGGTGGGAAGAATTTGTTCAGGAATGCATCTTTCACCTCCGCCCATGTCCTCAGCGAGCGTGGAGCCAAACTCTCAAGCCATTGTAATGCCTTCCCTGCCAAAGACCATCGAAAAGCTTTTAATCGCACATACTCTAAATTTACTCCATCAGCAACTGTTTCACATAAGTCCATAAAAGTAGACATGTGTTGCAGGGGGCATTCATTAGGTCTTCCTTCAAAAGTATTTCTTTTTATCTCAGATAGGAAGTTAATTTTTATTTCATAGTTGGAGTGAGAAATTAAAATCGCGGATTCAGGAACATGAAGCGGCGGATGCATGTATTGCATCGACGTCTGTGGATACTGATTTAGCCGCTCTTGGGCTTGTCTGCGTATCCTCCTCCCTATCAGCACGGGCTCGCTCTGCAGCAGCGGTGGCCCTTTCAGCAGCGATTGTAGCATTGTGGTCCTCGATTTCCTTCCTCAACCGCTCTATGGTCTCGGCCTGTGTTTCGTTGTCAGCCATGATGCGAGTAGCTTTGTTGCGAAGATGGTAGAAACGTTCAGGCTCGTTAATTGGTTCCAGGAGAGGTCCGCGATCAGAACGTCACATAAACCTGCAAAATAAGCTCAGAAAAGATCGTGGTTAACTTAGGTGGCGATTGATTGCCTCCCCGGCAACGGCGCCAATTTGTTCTCTACGGGGTGGAGTGTAGGGATTCAAATAATTCAAATAAAACAATGCACAACTAGGCTAACTCCCTGTCCCAAACAAATAATACAAGAATCCCCTCTCTTGTAGTAGTAGGGTAATTCAGGATCAAATCCACGAGGAGGTATGTCAGCGCTTCCCTTGCTGTACTCACGATCAAAGCTTCCGACCTCAGAAGACACTCGATATCGAGTATACTGGTCGATTTCCTAGCGCAGTTCCTACAGAAGACAGAAGCAGCAGAGTCAACGTCGAGACAGACCTTGATATCGATGTTAGACCTCGATATCGACCCTTGCAGTCGATTTCGATGCTTGTCACAGAAACTGTTTTCGTAACCAATTTGTCGGAAAATAGTCCGAAGAAAATAGAGAGGGAAAAGAGGATGATCAGAAACAAAACTTAAGACTTTTATAAAGAATTCAATTAATTAAAAAGCTTCCAAGGTCGGGGTTTCATGCCACAACGATATCAATGCAAGTTTTATGCTAAAGTTATGAAATTTAATGCCTTTCCGTCAAATAACTTTTGTTACTAACACTTAGGTGATTAGAGGCTCTTGCATAGATCCTAAGAGTTACTATCCAATTCATGAGTAATTCAAGTTCACAATATGAGTGGCTTTCGCTTCAATAATGCAAATAATGAATCTCCCTAACTTTCGCAAAGGATCATGCATGGGGTAGAAGACGGAATCGCATAAAAGTCATACCTTTGATGCACTTACCTCACGTTGCTATCGCCGGGCTCACCCCGACCCTAGAAGTGGGTTGACTACTCGCTCCTCATCATGCACATCATCATCATTATTGTTGAAAGAAAGCTACTTTGAATTAAAACTTTGAAAGAAAGTACAACCGAACAAGCCACTCCGCTCTCGCTTTACAACTTTCACTCGGCCTCCTCTCTCTCTCTCTCTATTCTCTATTGAAACTGAATTTTCTTGTAAATTAGATGCTATTGGACGCTAACTTGAATGTAAATTGAATGCCTAAACTCAGCCCTATTGGCTTCTATTTATAGATGTCGACAAGGACTTGAAACCTTATCTTTATTCTCTAAGATAAAACTAAAACAAAGTAAAAAAAAACTAAAATTCCATGGTAACTCAGCCTCCATCTGATAAATCTCGTGTTTGATGATAGGAAATCCCGACCATTGGATAGACGTTGCAAGCTTCGGATAGAATTCTATCAAAATCTGAGTCGGATTCCTCTGCTGGCATGGTCGATATCGACCCTAGACATCGATATCGACCCCTTCAAAACTTTATCTCGAGCTTCTCCTTCTCCTACTCAAACTGGCACTCGACTTCTATCAATTTTCTCGATATGGAAGCCTCGATATCGACCTCCAGACGTCGATATCGACCCCTTCTGTGTCGACATGCTTTGTTTCATTTCCTGCTCGATTCCTTTGTCTCTGATGCACTCGATGTCGAGGTCCCCAGTCGATTTCGACATCTTCAGAAGACTTCGAGTTCTTTTTCCACTTTATCAAATCCGTCCACTTTTATCCTGTTTTCTGCGAAATCACATAGAAACTCGTGCAGACCCATATATTTGACATTTAAGCGTAAACTACACTATTCCCATGTTTTTCTCTTAATATGCATGCAAAAGACAATAGAATGGACTTTTATGTGCATAGAAAATATGGCAATTTGCGCGCACATCAGGCTCCATTTTGTGCTTCGTAGTGGGCTCGACATCAACATTGGGATCGACGTCGACAGGGCCCTCGATATCGACCTGTGGGTCGACATCGACTGCATCTCCAGCGACTTCTCCTGCTCTCCTTAGCTCGTGCAATGTGCGTCCACTCCTTAGATTGATAGCGGCAATGTGCCTGGCTTGCCCCCTTGGATTTTCTTGTGGTTGTCCAAGGATTTTGCCGGGTGGCTTTGAGATTTGGGCTGCCAGTTGACCTAGTTGGGTCTCAATCGTCTTCTTCCAAGTATCCATCTCCCCCATTCTAGCGATGAGGCCCTAAAGTTGGTTCTCGATAGCACTGCTAGATTGTTGATTTCCAACCTGGTTCCTCCTCAATTCCTCAAGAATGAGTTGGACATCATCTCGTCGTGGTTCTCTCTCCAGATGGCCTGGAGCTCTATAAGGCGGAGGATCCATGGGGTTATATTGGGGTGGTTGATTTCCCTAGTTTTGGTACCCCTAACGATTGGTATTCCTCATGTAGCGCGCCTCCTGGTGAGTCTCCCCTAGTTGTTAATGTGCGCCCAAATTGTCATATTTTCTATGCACATTTATGTCCATTTTATCATCATTTGCATGCATATTAGTGGGAAAACATAAGATTAGTGTAGTTTATGCTTTATTTTCAAATATAGAGGTCTGCACGAGTTTCTATGGTTTTTTTCAGAAATCGAGACGAAAATGGACAGATTCTGACAAGATATGAAGAGCGGAAAAAGAACTCGAACTCTACTGAAGAGGTCAAAATCGACTATGAACCTCGACATCGAGTGAAGCAAAGCACCAGGAATCGAGTAGAGGAAGAGCAGAGCTTTTAAAAAAAAAGAGGTCGATATTAATGTCTGAAGGTCGATATCGAGTGGCCTTAATCGAGCATATTGATAGAAGTCGAGTACCAATCCAAGGAGAAGAAGGAGTGCTCGAGATAGAGTTAAGGAGAGGTCGATATCGATTTCCAAGATCGATATCGATGTTGCCTGCAGAAGAAGTCAGACTCAGATTTTGATAGAATTCTATCCGAAGCTTGCACGTCTATCCAAAAGTCGAGATCTTCTATCTTCAACACTAGACTTATCACTTTAGATGTTTTACCAGGGAATTTTTAGTTTTTACTTTATTAAGTTTTATCTTAGAGAATAAAGATAGGTTTTCGAATCCTTGGCTAGCAAGATTTGAGATCTATATCTAGAGGCTATTAGGGCTGAGTTTATTCATTCCATTTCAGTGATTCAAGCACAGTGAGTTAGAGAGAGAGAGGGAGAGCCGAGTGGAGTTAGGTGTGAAGCGAGAGCGGAGAATTGGATAGTAACTCTTAGGAATTATGCGAGAGCCTCTAATTACCTAAAAGTTGGTAACGATAGTTATTTGACGGAAAGACATTAAATTTCATAACTTTAGCATCCTACTTGCATGAATATCGTTTTGGCATGAATCCCCGACCTTGGAAGCATTTAGTTAATTGAATTGACAAAAAGTTGAGTTTTTATTTCTGATCATCTTTTCCTCACCATTCTAAGTTCTTCGGACTACTTTTCCGACAAATAGGATACGTTTACAGTTTCTATAACAGACATCGAAATCGACTGGCAAGGTCGATATCGAGCACTAACATCGATATCGAGGTTCAACTCGACGTCGACTGTGTTTGCTTTTGTCTTATGCAGGAACTTTGCTGGAAATCGACCAGAACTGAGGTCGATATCGACCAGACACATCGATATCGAGTGTCTCCTAAGGTCGAAAGCTTGATCTTGATTGCAACTAAGGAAGGGCTGACATACCTCCTCGTGGATTCGATCCTGAATTACCCTACCACTGCATCGAGAGGGATTCTTGTATTTATTTGCTTGGATAAGGGAGTTGGCATAGTTAGAGTCTATATTTGGATATTTTATGTAAGCAAGATCACACCTCCCCTAAACTAACAGTTGTACTTGCTCCGTGTGGGGGCATTCAGTGGTTATATGCCTGACGGAGCCACATTCGGCGCAGGGTTGGTTGGCGGAGAGGAATTTGACTTGTTTTTGCAGCCTCCTGAGTTGATCGTGTATCAATTGATCTCTGACAACAGGATCAATCTCCTTAGGGGCTCATAGAGTGGCATAGATGGGGAAGGCCTTGAATCGGAGGCCACAGGAGTCCCAAAGGTGTTGTCAAATTCGACCAACCTCTCTATAGTATCCCAAGCTTGTTGTGGTAAGAGCTCGAGATACCCCTAGGAGGTATAGGTGTTGATCCTCTCCTTAGTTTCTACGTCCAAGGCGTTGTAGATGATATCCTGAATGACGTAGGGTTGTTGCCCATGCGTAGGGCAGGACCTCAGGAGTTCCTTAGAGCGCTCCCATGCTTGCGCCAATGACTCGCCTGGCTTTTGTCGAAAAGTCATGATCTTCTGGCACATCATTGCGGTTTTTGACGGTGGAAAAATTTGTTGAGGAAGGCATCCTTGACCTCCTCCCACGTGCGGAGCAATCTGGGGGCTAGGCTCTCCAACCATTCTAGAGCTTTCCCTGTGAGAGACCAACGAAAAGCCTTTAGTTTTATATATTCAAGGCTTTGTCCATCTGCAATAGTATCACATAAATCGAGGAATAGAGATATATGATCTAGAGAACAATCGTTAGGTTTCCCCTCAAACTGACGTCACCTAATTTTAGTTAAGAAGCTAGGTTTAATCTCAAAATTAGAGTGGGGGATAAGAATAGCCGATTTAGGCACTGAGAGCACAGGGTGCATGTATTGCTTGGCATTATGAGGGAGGGCGTTGATTTGGGCTTCTATTTGCCTTCGACCTTCCTCCTCCCTATCTGCACGCTCTTTAAGTGCCGCCTCTCTAGTTGTTAAATCCTCGACTTGCTTCTTTAGTTGCTCAATTAGCTCAGCCTGGGTCTCGTTGTCTGCAATGATTCTTTGAGCTTGGGCCCTTACATGGAGATAGCGTTCAGGGTTGTCTACTCCTTTGAATTCAGGTGGGCGATCAGCATGTTGCATACACCTACAAGGCAAAACTAGGGTGAGACGTGAGATAGACTACTAGGGCGCGATTTATTGCTTCCCCGGCAACGGCGCCAATTTGTTAATAGGAGAAAATCGAGTTCTTTAAAACAAATATATAAAATAGATGCAATATGATTCCTAGACTATGCAAATAATTACAAGACTTCCTCCCGTTGTAGTGCAAGGGTAGTCACGATCGATCCACGAGGAAGCGGGTCAGTGGGATCCTAGTAGCGTTGGAAAGCTCACATCTTTAGTCGACCAGAAGTCTCGATCTCGACCTAGGTGCTCAATGTCGACCTTGGCTATCGATTCTTTCTGCAACAGAAAACCTGCAGAGACAAAAACGGCAGTCGATATCGACTAGGAAGGTCGATATCGATGTTATTGCAGAAATTGACTGGCTTAGAAGACTGCCAGTCGACACAAGGGTGGTCGATATCGAGTATATGACTCGAAATCGACCTCAACAACAGGAACTCAGGAGATCGACGTCGACACAGAAAACCATCGATGAAGCAAAGTGGTAGATATCGATGTTGTTCCTGCAAATTCGTTAGCTTTTGTCGGCAAAGAAAGGCCGAAGAAATAAGGATGAATGAGGAATCAATGGACAGAATAAAGACAGTGTTTTTATGTGAATATATATATATATATATATATATATATATATATATATATATATATATATATATATATATATATATATATATATAAAGCAACTCCTAGGATTAGGGTTTACCACAACGTTAACCAATGCATGCGATAAGGCAAATAAGATGGACAATTGCGCTATTTCACCCGAGGGACTAGCTTTCGCTGTACACCAACTCTTAGGATTACTCTTGCAAATAAACCTAATTGTCTCTACCAATTTTATGTTTATAACTCAAGTTGTTATCATGAATCCCTTTTCTTTCGATTAGGACTAAACATATAATCGTAGGAGATGATATAGACACAACGATATCAACATAAAATACTTACCTCAAGCACGCATGGCTAACGTCGGGCTCACCTCGACCCTAGAAGCTTTGGGAAACTACTCGCACCTCATCATAGGAAACATCATTGATGGAAAGGAAAGAACTTGCATTAATAAAACCTTTGAAACCTTACAACTCAACGTCAGCTTTCGCAAACGCCAAATCCTAAAGCTTCTTTCTAACTCTACTTCTTTTGTATTTTTAAATGTGTAATTGAATGTGTTTTCTTGGATGATTGTATGCCAGCCCCCTAGGGCTTTATTTATAGGCTACAAATCCTTGCTACTCAAGGATAGTATCTTCTATCTAAACTATAAACTCTATCAAAACAAGTAAGATAGATCTTTTATTTTGGTAACTATCTAAAACAACTTAATAAACCTTCAAGGTAAAAAAAAAAACCTCAGCTATAATCTATCTAAATCTATAGATAATCCGTGGCTCTTGAAGATAGAATGGCAATCCGCATCTCGAAAAGCGTGTCTAATCCGTGTCGAAGTCCAGTCGATATCGACCAGATAGGTCAATTTCGACCTCTTTGTTTCTGCTCGACGGGCTCAGCTCCACTCGATATTTGGGACTTGGTCGATATCGATGTCAAGAGATCGATATCGAGTGCTTTTCTTCTGTAAGTGTATGGTTTGTCTCGACACTCAGGTCTGTGTCGATGTCTGTAGTCGATATCGACCTTACTGGTCGATTTCGACCTCTTCTCAACTTCACTTGGTTTCTTCGTTTTGACTCCGATTTCGCTCCAATTCCTACGTAATTAGATCAAAACTTGCGCAGACTCAATTTCTTGCACGTTAGCTCATTCTACCCAAATTTGCATTATTTTCAACCTTTTCTTTAGGAATCGAATGAAATATAAAGTCAAAAGATGCAATAAAAAAGGGTACAAATATGTACATCACACTATTTTGTTATCACTCCCATTTTCGGATCTGAGAACCGCGTCTCCTCTAAGCTCTATCTCCTGTTCTCATAAACCACTCTCCTTCTGCCAGATCCAAGAACTTGAACCTCCATGGCTACTCTCCTCCGTCTCAGCCTCCTTTTGCCAGATCCAAGAAAGTCGAGCTTCCTTGGCTCCCTTTGTCCATTGTCGTTCCCTTCTTCTAGTCTCATTCTCGTCCTCGAGATCGGGCCTCCTCTCGGTCCCCTTCTCTGCTTCACCTTTAACCTCTTGTCTTCGAGCTCCGAATACACTTCCTACTCTTGATTTCATGGAGAACGACCCCCATTGATGCAGACCTGAATACCGAGCTTCGACGTTGGCCGGCTGTGGCAGCACTCACACCACTCAGATCTCGTTTCCCCACAACAGCTCGCTTGAATCCCTTTCTCAATGTTTTCTCCAAGCACATGTCGACATCCTCCCTCCATGATTGTCATCAACCTTCCTCCCCCTCATCGGATTCTCCTTGTGACTGATATTCCTCCTCTCGTTGTCATCGCCTTCGAATCCGGGGCTCTGTCTCCTCAAGCCAAGACCAAGGTCGAGTTGCTCCTGCCCATTGCACTAGTCGTATCAGCCTACCTAGCACTGCTTGAGGCCACGAGCTTGAGGCCACCGCAAGTCCACCCTCGATCCGAGCTTTAACCTTCACTAGCCTTGTCGGGGTTGGGGTATAATTTCTAGCCTTGCTTGATTGACCTTATTAAATCTGAATCTTAGTTTAGATTGGGGCAAATCTCTCAAATCAGTTCCGTTTTTTATGGGTTAAATTGATTAAAATGAGGCATTTAAATATTTAAGTGGTCTGACTCATGGAATTACTTTTTATTACTTGTTGTATCGGTGTAGCTAGCTACTAGTTACGAGATCTTTATAATTTGATTAACTTGTGATAAATTAAGAAACCAAATTGTAAACTTTTGCTTTTCGACGAGTTAGCTAAATGGACAAGATATGTAAATATACAAGATGAAAATGAGATAGGACTCTTTTATAGAAACTGTGTTTAGTATAGATATCGAGTCGAATGTTGTTCGATGATTGACTTTGCTTAATAAAACCTTATAAAAAGATGTCTTGAAAACTTGTATTATATATATATAAGAATAATTAGATGATATATCATGACCTTGTTTAAGTGATTATGTGCAAATGAAATTATAAATGATTTCTTAGATGCCAACTTGTCTGACGCTCCTCATTGAAAAACACTCCTCATTGAGTCATTTAGTTACGATCGTAATTATAAAAGGTTCCTAGAATAGTTGATATACTCGGTTACTCCTTGAGTCTAATGTCTTTTATGAGAATTGACAAATTAAATGGATAAATTAGCAAAGCTTGAACTTGTTGAACTATTTTAGTTATTATTGGTGACTATGTGTTTATTTACAAAACTCCACTTATTTAAATGAGATAGGATCCTTCTTACAAAAACCTAAATCTTAAGTACGAGTATCTTATTTAAATGTTTTATGACTAATGTACTTGACGAGCAAAATCTTATAAGAGTAGCTAAGATATGTTCAAGTGTATAAGGTTATATAAAAGACATCTTGAGAACTTGTTATACTTGTAAGATTGTTGTTGTGCTTATCGAGTTATAAAATTGGTTAGGTTGACTTGATATCACTACCTCATATTTAAGCTAGATAATTTGGTTAACTATAGTAAAAATATGGATGTTTTAGGTCTGTTAATCAGTTGAATGTGGCAATCGACTTTAACTAGTGTAACTATCTAAGAAATGTCTTGAGAGCTTGATGTGCCTTGTGAACTTACTATACATGGACTACCTTGGTATGACTATGACCTTAAAATATGTTTTAGTTATAAGTTAACCTTAGTTCTTATATGTCGACTTACCTTGGTTTACTCCTTGAGCATGATTTAGTATGCGAGTTTGATAAATAAGACCTGTTGATCCTTGGTTTTGAGAACTTATGATTTTGGTTGACAAATTGAGGATTTAATAATTGATGAATTACTTGAGCAAATATTTAAGGAAAACCTGAACTTGATATAAAGTAGGGTGTTTTGAGTGATGATCTTGGTAAGGTTTTGAGCTATGTTTCATACTTGATGAGAACAAGGTTAACTGAGAATGATGGTCTTTATGAGAATGCTAGATTACATGAATAAAATATTATTTAGTCATGTGATGATTTGGAAACCTGTTTGTGCGTTAATTAAATATGTATTTATGAGCTATTCCTTGCTTATGATTTGCTAGTGTGATTGGATTGTTCTCTGAGTGGCTTGTTTGCTCATGGATGATTCCCTGAGTGGCTTGTTTGCTGGTTAATTGGATTTGAAGACTTCAGGTAAGTCCTCTGCGGCTTGCTCAAGTGATTGGACCTCATGCCTAATGTGTTATATAGTATGTAGGTGTTGCATATGCATAAAATCATGCCATGTAGTATCATGTTTAGGACTTGCATTTATGAATGAGCATCCCTATTTTTTATGCGTTTGGTAGAACGACCATTATCTGTGAGTCCTAGAGTCTTTACTAGGGTCATAGGACAACCCAGCTTCAACAGGTGTTGTCCTCTTTGAGTCATTTATATATCACGAGATACGATATGATATGAGCATGATATACGATATCATGATGAGATATGATATGCTTTGATGAGATATGATATGCTATACATCAAAATGGCCAGTCTCTGCACTAACGGGAAGGGGTGTAGAGGTAGGAGAGGGATAGACCACTTGGAATTTTGTGTGGACCTAATTTATCGCTTTTTGCATTATATAAACTGTCAGTATGCTTGTGTGATTTAAATTCTAGTACTGCATTAGAGCATCCTTTATTCTAGGTATAGGCATATTATATGACCTTAGCGAGGACTTCTAGTCCCGCATGAGTGGCTCGACCTTGACTTGTGGTATAGTTTCAGGTACCTGCTTCCTTTTGCTTGTTGAATTGCTTCTATGGCGAGGGTTTTCTCACGGGACCAAAGTATTAAGAAGACTGCGTACATCTTACAACTTGACTTTATAAATGTTTTGTTTTAGTTGGACATTTAGAATAAATGTATATTTATCTCGATTTAAACTCGTTTTGTCGCTTTCGAGTTTTGACTAGTTGATTTTAGACAGGTTCCCGTGCAAAAGCACAAAATCATGTTTGGATTATTTGACTGTTTTGAGGGTTTGAAATCCTCTTTTTCTTGTATTATATCATTAAATTCTTCTGATATAAACAGGGTTATAACTTGAAGATGATAAATAAGCAGCTCGTACTTGAATTGCAAGATCTGGCAGAGGGATAATTCTTCCCTCTAAACGTAAGCCGAATTTTATAATCTAAGCTGTTACACTTAAGGGCTAGCGTGAGCCTCATTCCTTTGTCCATATGGTCAAAGTTAAACATTTGAGCCTTAGAGCCAATGGATATGAAGCTATACATGGTCAACAACAAACTTGTAAAGCCCACAAGAATTATTGATGATGTCCCAGTCAAGGTCGGTAAGTTCTATGTACCCACAGATTTTATTGTGCTTGATATGGCGGAGGATCCTACATGTCGCATCATCTTCGAGAGGCCGTTCCTACCTACGGTCGACGCCAATATTAGCGTGCGAAAGGAATTATTGTCATCCACAATTAGCAAAAAAGTCATTGAATTCTCCTTTAACCCTACTATGAAGGAGGTGAACCGAATGGAAGTAGAGTCCTTACATACAATGGGGAGAGTAATCCCATGTGAAGAACCAACGGAGAGGACTTTGACCATTGAAGAACAAGAGGAGAGGGCCATGGAGACCCAACTGGAGGAGCTTTTGGCAATTTGGCACCAGGCCGACGAAGAAGAAGAGACTGAGAAAACACTCGATGTCGACAGCCCCCTGTCGATGTCGACCACAATCGAGCCATCACTAATGCCAGAAGCTAAGTATTGGGTCGACGTTGAAGAAAGCATCGAGATTGACCAAGGTCATTTGATATCGACTGGTTCTACTCGAGATCGACTCCCCCTGATCGACCTACCTCTATCGACTGCACCTCCAGAGGACAAGAGGCCACTCGATATCAACCCATCTGGTCAATGTTGACCACTTCCTCAGACGAATAGTAACACGATGGTAAGACCAAGTAAAGATCCTTATCCTTTAGAATCTAATGATAATATCCCAATGAAAAGAGTACCCTTGTTTGTGTGCCTTACTAACTTAATAAGAAAGCCAATAAGCAAATACAAGGCAGGTGACAAGGTGTTAATGTATCAATGCAACATAAAGGGATGCAAGAGAAAGGGTACAAAGAAAAGCGGATTTGTGACCATCCATAAAGTCTATCCAGGAAGGTTAGAGCTTAGAGATAAAAAGGGAATAATCTTCAAGATGGAGCTCGAAAGCCCTAAGGAAGACGTTCGAGCCATATGGTCCCTATATGTCCCAACTTGGATAGAAGAGTGGAAGAAATCGGCCTAGCTATTATAAAATATAGAGCATGTACATAGACTTTATTTTTGAATAGTTTGGTTTTTAGGGTTTTGAAATTTTGGTTTTGGATTTTTGTTTTGAAAATTTAAGTTTTTGGATTTTCATGAAGAACTAACGCATTGCAGGTACGAAGAAGCTGTGAAAGCCCTCGATGTCGACCAAACTGGTCGATGTCGACCGAGGCACATCGAGCGATCAACAGTGATCAATCGAGATCTCCCTGAGTTGAAGAAACTATTCGAAGTCAATCGACAAACTCAATATCGACTGCCTGCTCGATCTCGACCAATCCTGCAAACGTACCTGTTTCGAGCGATTGTGATATTTTCTAGTAAGTTCTCTTTGATTCCACTTCTGATTTTATTTTTATAGTGGGGACACTATAGGATTTAAGTATGGGGTGGGAGAAAAGCATTGCTTATATTATTTTGCTCAATGCATCTTTGTTAGTTCATATTTTTTAAGTTTATTAAACTCTTTTTTTGCATACATGGTTAGATCTTATTAGGGATCATCTTTGGACACATATTTTTCTTATCAGCATAAAGTTTGTAGTCCAAAAGAGAATTTTTGAGAAAAATCATCCCCATTGAACAATTGAAAATTTGTCATCGAAGTTTGTACAAGACTTGACGATCCAAAAGTAGATTCGTTAAAGATATAGCAATTAAAGTGCCTAGTAATGGGAAGTCTCAATAAAGTGCAATTTTTAGACAAAACCATGAAAGGAGTAAAATTTAAAGTTGCTTTTGACATATGCATGATAAGAGGACGGAGGACTTTATTTTCCATTCGATCATTACTTTACCTTAGCCATTACCCATGCTTATTGTCTTACATCATATTCTAAGCCATATGTGCTTTATTTCATTATTGCTTCACAAGTTCTTAAATTGCCTATTTTTATACCTTTTTACCCATCCGAGAGATTATGTTATAGAATGGAAGTCATATTATGGTTGTTATATGGTTTGATATGCTATGAAGATGTTATAAAGTTGATGGCAGGAATATTTTTTATGGAAAATTTAATGAGAGAAAGAAAATCCGGTCACCTAGGAGTTAGGTCGAACGACCCTGCTTGCGGAGGATAAAATTCACGCGAGATAGGACAACAAGGTGAGGAGTCTGAGGCGCTAAGTATCCGGGGCCATTCATGACACACATGTTTACGACTCACGAGAAGACAGCATTTAGGTTAGATAGGTAAAAGCAATATAAGTGAAAAAAACAAAGATCATTATGAGAGGGAGAGGAATGTGGAAATCATGAAGGAGAAAGTGAATCAAGAAAGAAAGAAAATTTGAAAGTTTCTCCCCGGATTAAGCACCACATTGCTAAATATAGCCCCACCACTATACCTTTTACCCTCACTTCACCATTGCGCATAAAAGTCCTCTTGATTATTAATGTTATGTTACAAATTGTTTTTGCATAACCCTCCTTTTGTTTGAGATGTTGCTTTTCATTCACAGGCACGAATTTGAAGCCGATGGTACCTTTGCGAGGATGGTAATTGATTGTAGTGTTATATGAGAACGGATCTATGATGTTGAGAGTTTAGTCCTTCCCCTGAATGACAATTAAAAGTATTGCTTAAGGACAAGCAAGCTTAAGTATAGGGTTTTGATGTGCGCCTATTTCACCATGTTTCATGCTTACATTTATTCCATTTCTTATGCATATTTTATACATTTTGGTTGAGAAAGTAGTGAATTTATGTAGTTTGAGTTTATTTGCAAGGTATAGAGGTCTACACAAGTTTTGGTTTGATTTTGTAGGAAATGGAACGTTTTAGAGCGATTACAAGACACTAGAGAAGCCGTCGACATAGAGCAAGTCACTCAATCTCGATCGATTGCCTCGACATCGAAAAAAGCATCTGAGGTCGACTGAAGCAACGAGCCAGATCAGATAGTAAGGCATGAGAAGAGCGATGTCGATCGAAATCCAACCATGTCGACCGATACTGAGCACTCGACATCGAGCAGTACACTCGACATCGACTGAAGCAACAGACGCATAGGAGACGCGTGATGGGCCGGATCCTTGGGAGATTGCTTAGCCAAGTCATTTACTTATCATTTTTCAAGATCTTTTATCCTTATGGGTATATTCCAATTTATCCTAGGGCATATTACCTTTAGATAGATTTATTTTAAGATAGAATTTAGTTTTAGATAGAATTTACTTTACAAATCTAAGTAGGATGAGGACTCCTATCCTTAGCTAGGAAGGAAAGTGAGGCTATAAATAAAGCCCTAGGGGCTGGTTTTAGGTATCTCATCCAACAATTCCATCCTTGAGCAATCAAGCAACCTAAAGAAGAAGAGAGAGAGAGAAAGCCGAGAAGAGATATAGAGCAAGTAGAGATAGAGAGCGGAGAAGGCGGTGTTTGGTTGTACAATTGAAGTCTTTTGAAGTTTTAATGCAAGTTGTTTATTTTATGAAGATGTTTTCCCCAATGATGCGTGAGTAGTCGTCCTACTTCTAGGGTCGGGGTGAACCCAACAATAGCCATGTAAGTATGCTTAAATCCCTAATTTGATTATGTGTTTTCGTCTTCTATCCCGCGCTTAATCCCTTATGAGAATTTAGGATAATTTCTTATTTACCTTATATGAAGAAAAAGTGGATTATTTGGGAATATGGATAGTAATTAGGTTTTATTGGCGAAAGTTGACTAAACCCTAATTATGAAAAGGATAGAAACAATTAGGTATTTATGAGAAAGCCTCTATATTCCTATTTGTTGATTAACGAAAGTTGTCATATGATGATATAAACATAATCTTTTATGTGATTTAAGTGTTTATGCACGCATGGTTATTGTCGTAGTGAATCCCTACCTTAGGAGCTTTTAGTTTTATATAAGAAAAACCCTCAAAAATATTGCCTTTATTTTATTCCTTATATTTCTATCTTTTATAATTTTCTATTACAAATCTACAATCACACTTGAGATCAACCATATCACTTGATAACGAGCACCCCGCTGTTGAAAAAATCACGTTGACGGTTTTCTGTGTCGACAGGAGAGAACTGACCCAGTCGATATCGACCTATCTAGTCAACGTCGACCTCTCTGTTTGTTTTGCAGGCTTTGTAGATCGAGAGAAGGCACGAGGAATCAACAGCCCCAGTCGATATCAACCAAACTAGTCGATATCGAGGCTTTTGGTCGATGCACACATGAACATCGCAAGACTATTCAGGAACCGTTGACTCGCCTCCTCGAGGATCGATCCTGATTCCCTACTATTACATCGGGAGGGAGTCTTGAAATTTATTTGCTATGAAAAGAGAGTTGCTTTGACTTGAGTTTTATTTAAATATTTATTTTGATAATCAATTCCCCTCCTAACATAGACCAATTTGATTTATATTCAAACCTGGAACCTTCAAGGAGAGCAGAAAGCCTGATTGCAAGCAATTGTGCATTCAGATTTGGCTCCTTTAAGCTTCTCAAGGTTCTTCTTGGCAGATTTTCAATGTTGCCATCATTATTGTTATTGTCATCCATCTCCTCTTCTTGATTAAAATTAAGTTTCACTACTAGAATTATGCAATTAGACATCACATCTTTTAAGTCTGTCAATAAAACATTTGATGTTAAATTAGTTTGTTACATCAATTATTAAATTTGTGATGTTAAAAAATATTTTAACATCTGTCAATTTTTTTGACAGATGTAAAATTGCTCGTTTAAAAAAAAACTAAAACACGCGTGGGTTTAAATTTTCTAAGTTAAATGAGTGGGATTGAAACAATTGAAAAACATGAGGGTTTTCAAATTTTAGGACAATATTATAACACTTGACCAGTTTAATGGGTGTCCACATTCACTTGGCTGAATCCCAAGTTCCCGACCCAGCCTTCACTCTTGCTCTCTCCAGTCTTCACATCTCAATCACCTCTAGCTTCCTCCATCTCCGGCAACCTTCATCCACCTTCTCCTCTCCTCTCTGCTCTAGGCTCCTCCCCCTCTCACCACCTCCATCCTCTTGACGTCTTCTTCAACCCTATCCCGACCCCGACCTCGCTCTTCCTCTCTCCAGATCTCAAAACCAATCCTCCCCCTTCCACGCCCCTACCGCCGCCGCCGCCACCCACATATCTGAGATCTCTTTCTCCCGAAACCCCAAACCTCACCACTCTCTCTCTCTCTCTCTCACTCTCAAACATCTAGGCAAATAAAGATAAAACATGAAGAGGAGCCCAACTCTTGCCCTCTCCATCTTCTTCTCAATGACACACCAAGGAAGAACCAGACCACATGGCAACCGTCCACACCGCTGTTCTTCGATCTATCGAGGTTTTGGCCTCCGTTGTTGCCTACCCGGTAAGTCGATTTTTTCCTAGATTAGGCCATATTTTGTTCATGGTTTATCATCTTAAAGACTAAGGTTTGATGATTGCAATTCCTGGTCAAGATTTAGGGGATATTTTTTCATTGCACAGGTTAAGGTTTTCTAACGTTGATTTGTGTAGATGTTTCATTTTTTTATTTGAGCTTTCACCGATTTATTTCAATTGGGGACTTTGAAGGATTTCATTTGTGGGGTTTTAGTATGAGAAATTTTTAGATCTTGAAATTTTTCTTGTGTTTGAGTATTTCACAGTAAATATGACAAGAATTAATAAGGGCTCGTTTGGTATTGATATCTAGATATCATGATATCGATATCGGTATCGGTAGGTTGATATCTTGATATCAAGATATCGGTATCGGTATCAAGATATCGATATTGGTATCAAGATATCGATATCGGGTAATATCGATATTAGTTGATATCGATATCAAGTGATACCTCCCAAAAAATCAGTATATCAAATAAGGCTAAATTTGATATCTAGATATCACTTGATATCGATATCTGGCGATACCAAACACAGATATCAGATATCAAGTGATATCTGCAAGATACCAAACACTAGATATCGATATCACTTTAAGTGATATCGATATCAAAGTCATACCAAACACTAGATATCAGATATCGGGGCTGATATCCGATATCTAATATCTAGATATCAATACCAAACGACCCCTAACAGACTTGGTCCTCTATTCGTGACTCAAAACTAATTAATGCTAAATCAACCCATTTTCATGATGTGTTTTATTTGTAACCATTAACATCATTGAATCATATTCTTACTCGATGCAATTTCTTTTTGGTTTAGGATTTTAATGTTTTGCCTTGAACTCCACTTCCCTTATGCAATTTAAATCATAATACTAATGTATTATAGGAGGTTAGCTCTTGTAAGAAACTATTAGTAAATTTTCATGTTTCCAATACTCGTGAGTGCCCAATTCTTTTGCATGTATGTGTTTCTTCTTTGTTAATAGTAAACATTAGTAGTTTAACATGGTTTTCAGTTGCTCTTAAGACCAATTTAACTGATATCACCTTTGTTTAATAATAAAACATGTTTGTTGATTGATGGATGTGTGTTCATATTAGTTTCCAAAGCAGTTTAGTGAAAGATTAAATCATAGGTTTGAACAATGCACTTTAATGTCCTATTGGTGTCTGGATGGATCCTTAGTGAGTTTCCAAGCCCTTAGTGAAAATCAAGTATTAGTTTTGTGTTATTTTAGATCATATCCTTGAGTTAAATGAAATTCGGACTTGCATACTCCATGAATATTCTTGGATGTTTTGAACAAAAGTTCTGACTAGAATTTCTTTGTGTTAAATAAGATATCGAACAAGAAATAAACGGATAGAAAACTGAGGGCAAGTATTTCATGTTTCAGGCAATTAGGCAAACCCCAGAATGTGTAATTTCATTCAAATTCCCAACTGAATGAATAAAAGATGCAACTCTTCTTTTTATATTAGAAACAAAAAACCTAGAGGGTGCTATAGGAAATTGAAGGAAATAACTATAAAATGCAGAAAAATGAAGACAACAATTAAAACTAATAAAATGAGTAACTTGGGTTTGTGTCAAATTGATGGCACGAGTAATGGAAAACATATAGCTTGGAGTCTCTGAGCTCATCCTTTTGATTTGTTGACTAAATTGTAATGAAGCAACAAAGATTTTTTTTCTTATTGTCTCATTCTCCAAGGCTTTTATTAAAATTGTGTTCTGTAATTTGAAGGTCTATTGCTGATGAGGTCATCCTTAGGCAGATATTTGACGAATACACTGGGCAATTGAAAGAGAAGTATGAACGAAAATGAAAGGAGGAAAAGGTTCCTATCTACATGCACCATTCAATTATTTAGATGTTTAACTGCCTGACTTAACTCTGAAATCATGACTTGTTGATAGGCACAAGTTACTTTATAATTGAAATTTAAACAGAAAGTAGGTGTGACATGTATTCTTGTTCTTCTTTAGCAGTTAGGATTTGTATGAGTTGTTATTTTGAGAGGATGTGTGAAAAATGTGCCTACTAATCTAGTAGCCTCTGATTATTAATGTGCAATGACACTTCATTTATTTGGAAACATAGTTGGCAGATTTTATTCTTTTACAAGTATATACCCATTAGATTTTAAAAATCTATCTTATTATCATGTTCTTCAGTGTTTCGATGTATAATTGTATACCTACATAGCCACATCCATACCTTCAACCATTTTTTGTAGTCTTACTTTGATTTCGATCATCTAAGCGTGTGCATCAAACTATGTGCAGGTGATACGCTTGACCTTTCTGATGCCATAAGGGATTTTCATGACAGTGCCCAGTTCTCGCATATGGTAAGTGTCACATTCTAAGATTTCATGCTTTTTCAATGTTTAATATTGTTGATCTTACTAGATTACCATGTTAAGCATTTCCCGTCGCATCTAGTTAGTTTATTGGTCACTGTGCAGTGAACTTTTATTGTAGATGCTTATTGGTTTTAATTCTGACTGCCCTTTTCTAGAATATTTCTTCATCCAGTCACTAGCTCTTCTCTGATGAACACTGATTTTTTTTTAAATCTCCACATTTGTGGTTCTGGACAAAATTAGTGTACTTCCTTAGGGAGATTGAATATTAAATTAGATCATGGCATCCTTTTTCATAACACTTTTGCTTCCACTAGTGAGTTCTTTCTTGTTACAGCTCCCGAAATTTCTAGCTCACCCCCACGATGTGTCTTATCTGCTCTTCCAATAATTGCATCATCCCCTATTATCTACGGTCTTGATCATTGCATTGCTAGCATCTTTCATTAGCTTAAACATGCATGAAAGCTTTTCCTCTTGGTATAGTAAAAAACAAATCTTTTCAGATTATTCTAATACTTGAACTTTGTCCTGTATTGCTAGTAAATAGGTCCATCTGAGATTGATATACAGCATAGTCTAATGGAGGCAGAAATTGTAATATTGACGATTATATTCACTAAACTTAATTTTGAATCAAAATACCTGGTCTTCGATGGGTCTTTTGCTCATGCAAGTCTAATACTTGAAATTTCTCCTGTATTGCTAGTAAATAGGTCCACCTAATATTGATATACAACATAGTCTAATGGAGACATAAATTGTAATATTGACGATTATAGCCATAGAGACCTACCGCAACTGTGGGTTTTGCTCATGCTAGTTGGCCAAAAGTACATCAATGAAATGTGCATCCTTGTTGGACTGTTGCACCGTGTTATCTATCACCTTCTAATCCAGATTTTTTTTATTCTTTTCGTTATTGTTGATAATATCTTGCTCATTTGTTATTTCCTTCTCTTTTAAATTTAATGGATTATTTAAATGGTTAAGCTGGCTGAAATGGAGCAAGGTTCAGAATTCTTATCAAAGACTAATCTACTCCAGTTAGTTCTATTATATGGTAAGCTTAGCAAATATTCCTGTTTCTTTAGATGTATATTTGCCAAGTGATGTATCACTTTATACTAAATTGACTTTTATATTTCAGATGTCCAACATGATATTTTAGCAATAGCAAACACCTTAGCTTATTTGAACCCATTGATGCAGATGAATATGAATCTGCACTAGAAGCCATTTGTATTTACTTAACTGCTCAAGTATATACTTAGTAAGAAGGTACATAGAATAGGTCAAGAGAATGTGCCTTGGCCTTGGCTCTAATTAATTCGCGGTTTCACACCTGCTCTGGTTGTAATTAGTTGGAAATTTCAAATTATTTTCTCTTGTTCTATCATTCATGATCGTTTGAGTTCTTGAAATCATTTTCATTCTATTTTTTGTGTTTTTGTTGTTGAAGGATGCTAACGAAGCGAAGAGGCTCAAGTATCAAGGGTATGTTCACCCTGCTGCCCTTAATGCTATTTTTTGCTTCTCAAATCTGTATGTTTCCGCAAAGGAGGAAACTGGTCCTCTAAAATTGGGCGTGGAATCAGTTGAGGCCTAAGGGTGCATTCAAGACCGTTGTTAAGTGTAACGGTGTTTCTGATGAGGTTCTCAAATTTGTTGATTGTAAAGTGAGTCTATGCTATCAATTTTTTGTGTTTGCTTTAGTATTCCTGTTGAGTTTTGGTTTTATGAAGCTTCTATTTGCTTGCTAGTTTGATGTGTTGCTGATGTGAGCATTTATTTTGTGTGATTATCTACTTTCTAATGTCAAATGTGAAGTGACAAGTTGTAGGAATGATAGATTTAGCTATTCTGCCAGAACTCTGGATTTTATCATTCTTTTTTAGTCATTAGGAAAAATTATGTGACTCGATTACTCTTCACAATCTCCATTCTCCATTGTCTTTGTGCTTGGATTGTTATTTGGATGATTTTACCAAGAAATTTATTTATTGAGTGACCTATTTCAGTACACAATGTTCCTTGGCGAAATTGAACATGGAATTCTTTTCTTGTTTAAAACTCTAAAAAAAATTTCTTTGTCATTGCCAATACTTTTTAAATTGTTAATAATAATACGATTTAGAGTTGAAAATTATGGATAAAGATCTTTATGAGGTACATACATGCAAACTGAAAAAATATTATGTATTTTAGTCTGCAAAAATAGTGAACTTGTATATAGAAGTTTAATATGCGGTCAATTTTTCGTCTGTGGAAGGTAGTATGTTGATCGTTGCCTGTCTCCTCACGTCAGGTCATTGAACAAGGGGTTCTTTTTAATTTTATTTTAATTGCAACCTCTAATCTCAACTTTGATGATGCTAAGAAGAAGATTAAGTATCAGTCCATCTCATTTGAAGAAATTCATAGTGAAGTTGATGAACTGAAGGTGATTTTTTTCCAGTGTTTTACTTCTTTGGTACTCTAGTTTGCCTGAACAATTTGGATCTTTTTTATCTTAAGATTTTGATGCTTAAATGGGTTGTGTTCACCTTGTACTTCTCTGTATAGCTACCAAGCAAACTTGATCAACTTAATTTGAGCAAGATTTAGAGAAGAGAAGTGGCAACACAAGGTCTGAACGAGAGGAAGAAGCAACGAACGACGAAGAGGAAGATCGTTGCATCTTGGCCTTGATATGCAATTGAAGAATGACGAAGCTCTGCAAATAAAGGTCGACATCAACGGTGGACATCGACTCGGCTACAACCCGATGAGTCCATAGAGATGCCGAAATTTAGGGAGTTCAATCCCTTATCCATTCATCCTTGCATTATTTATTGCATTATTTGTTGTTTGTCAAATTAGCTTTTGGTTCTTGTGTCGTTCTTGTATAGATGGACCTCTTAGGAAATTGTATGCTTTTGTTTTTGCCTTTAGAGCAACCTCTGAAGTAGGGATTAGCTTGAAACTCGTAAATATATCGTTGTGCCCATTTTGTTTATGTTCAATTGGGATGGGTACTTTAAAATACCCATCATTTGCAAAGTCTTAGGATAAGCCTAAGAGGTAGCGGCAAGAGAAGGGGTTGTACCCAGTGAAAAGATCTTTCTCGAGGAAGGATATCGAGCAGAGGGTGTTGTGTATCAAATGAAAAAGTATCGGATTATAAATGAACAGTGTTGTGCCTTAATAGCTATGAAATCGAACCATTACATAAAGCGGATGTTAGTATCATTACAGACATCGTCCGAATAATCAAAATGAATGTGCAACATATATTTTTACATCACAATGTTAATATAAATTGATATATATTACTAACAACAACATCTTTATAAAAATATAAAATGATGTCTATATCATATTAATACATCAGTCATGTACATATTTCATACGATAAATTATTTTAAAACAATAAAAAATCAAAAATTATATATATGAAATTAATATACACAAAATCAATATAATAAAAAAGATGTTTATTTTGATTTAATACATTAATTATTTTAAAAATGGTGATGTAAATGTAAAATTTAGGCTTGGTGTGGACATCTTTAAAAGCTTATAAATGAAAAATAATGAGGCTTTAACAACAAGTGAACATGTAAAAATAAATTCGGGGGCCTGTTATTCACACGGCGAATTTATCGCCATAGGCACGGTGTCGATATCGATTTTCTGACTCGGTATAGAGAATGCCATTGTCGAGTTTCCAGGTCGGCATCGGGATGGGTGGTCAATGCCTATGCTGACTCTCCAAACCGGCATTCCTGCAAAACACCTACAAGATTCCCAGGTAGGCCGTCCCATCCACGTAGGATGCAAGATTCCCAACTAGGCTCCCTATGCAAACTTGGAGAGTCGGTGTCAACATGTCACATCAGTCGGAATCACACAGGAATCTCACCTTGGGTAGTGTCCGACAGCTTTACGTCACGTCCGGCCGTCATGCCTATGCCAACTCTCCTAGTCGGTATTGGCCCCCCATCTCCACTATAAAAGGCACCCGAGACAGCCTTGCATTTTACACAAAGCAAAGCTCAAAAATTTCTAGTGCCGCCTTAGGAAATCGTCTTTGGTAGGTAGTGGAAAAGCAATGGTGAAATGGAGGCTTCCTCGTGCATTCCAATTGCTCGGAGGATCGAGAGACAACGAAGGGGGCAGG
Organism: Persicaria maculosa; assembly: GCA_963922045.1. NCBI lineage: Eukaryota > Viridiplantae > Streptophyta > Magnoliopsida > Caryophyllales > Polygonaceae > Persicaria > Persicaria maculosa. The sequence goes on along the minus strand of OY998257.1, from coordinate 60,473,169 downwards.
CAAAGAACAAACGACCCTCGTGCTCAAGTCGGAGCCGCGGTAAGTCGGATTTAGATTTGTCGTTCGATTAAACATAGTTATTTTAGGAAAAGATAATTAGAGGTTGAAATGATAGGTTTTGGTTGAATGAAATGAATGTAATGGTTAATTATATGATATTATGTGTATGAATGAACTTTATATGTGTAGGAATGAATTTTATGTTTATATTAAATATTATGTTGAATTGAATGGTTTATTATATGATATTATATGTGTAGGAATGGTAGGTATTGGTTGATGAACTTTAGAATAAATGTACTTATTTTATGTTAAAATTAGATATTAGTTAATGAACTTTAGTTTAAATGTATTAATGTGTAGGAATGAATTTTATAATATTAAAGTGAGGATGATATTATATCAAAATTAATGTTAGGAAAAGATAATTGTATGTTGAAATGATAGGTATTGTTTGAATAAAATGAAGTAAGATAGTTGATGAAATTTAGATTAAATGTATTTATTTTATGTTAAAATTAGATATTATAGATTTTAAAGGGTAATTTGATGATATTATATGAAGTAAATTTATTCTAAATTTAGTTGATGAAATTTAGATTAAATGTACTTATTTTATGTTAAAATTAGATATTATAGATTTTAAAGGGTAATTTGATGATATTATATGAAGTAAATTTATTCTAAATTTAGTTGATGAAATTTTGATTAAATGTACTTATTTTATGTTAAAATTAGATATTATATATTTTAAAGGGTAATTTGATGATATTAGATGAAGTAAATTTATTCTAAATTTGGTTAATGACATTTCGATTAAATGTACTTATTTTATGTTAAAATTAGATATTATAGATGTTAAAGGGTAATTTGATGATATTATATGAAGTAAATTTATTCTAAATTTAGTTGATGACATTTAGATTAAATGTACTTATTTTATGTTAAAATTAGATATTTTAGATGTTAAAGGGTAATTTGATGATATTATATGAAGTAAATTTATTCTAAATTTGGTTGATGACATTTCGATTAAATGTACTTATTTTATGTTAAAATTAGATATTATAGATGTTAAAGGGTAATTTGATGATATTATATGAAGTAAATTTATTCTAAATTTAGTTGATGACATTTAGATTAAATGTACTTATTTTATGTTAAAATTAGATATTTTAGATGTTAAAGGGTAATTTGATGATATTATATGAAGTAAATTTATTCTAAATTTAGTTGATGACATTTAGATTAAATGAAATAAGATGGTTATTTTATGTTAAAATTAGATGTTATGTTGAATTGAATGGTTAATTTGATGATATTATATGTGTACGAAAACTTAATTATATGTTGAAAGGATAGGTTTTGTTTGAATGAAATGTATTTATTTCATGTTAATATTTAATTGAAATGATCTATCTTATGTACTTTACTTAGGCAATGAGGGGTGCCCTTTCGGAGCGAGAAAGGGTACGGCCCACCACGTCGGTCCGTAGAGGTGATAGGCCCATAGAGCCCGCGAGGGCCAGCACATCAGCGGTCAGGCAGCCGGATGATGCACCAAGTGTGCTGGCACTCTCACGGGCTAGCACATCTATGCTAGGCCGTGACGGCGAGGATTTCCTCTCTGCTTACAACGTCGACATAGTGGATACCTCACCTTTGGAGGTGCCGGCCGGCGGCGAATGGGGAGACCCTTGGCGAGCTAGCATATATATTCCAGAAAGGAACCCTCGCGGTTGGCCAATATGGCAGGGATTAGAAACGCAGCCTATTCCGAAGGTAACAATACATCCGGCTGCGACAACATATTTCCACCCTGGTGCTGGTACCTCTTTCCAGCCGACCGTAGGTCCCTCATCACCGAGCGTCGACCATGGTGTCCACGAATCACAGAACCCTAATGCCCGACCAGGCTATCTAGATGAGCAAAATGTTCTCAATATCGACGACGGACGCCCAAAGTATGTGGAGCCACTCAGGTCGTACAGGACACACAGGTGTTGCTCACTGTGGATAGATGAGGTAGGTGTCCTTCATACATGTTTATTATAGGCTTATGTTTAATCTATATAAAACTTTGTCACTTACCATCAAGAATGTGTTTATTAGGTTGTGGAATGTCATGTCAAGAGCATCCGGCTTACAAAACGGTTTACTGCCCTACAACAATGGCCTCGTGACATTACCCAGTGGAACTGGTGGTATCTGGTTAGGTGCAGTGGGTTGCATGTGCTGGAAGACATTAGTTTTGGGAACGTCGATCATTGCCTAATACAAGCATTCCTGTATCGGTGGCACCCGGAGACCAACAGCGTTCACCTCCCATGGGGCGAGATGACGATAACTTTGCACGACGTGCATATGTTGTTAGGTTTGCCCATCGACGGTGTAGCACTACGTCCCAACCGCTCCAACCAACTCCGACAAAAGTGGATGAGTGCCCACCTCAACTTTGGCCATGATGATTTCACACCAAGTGGGAATGCATTTTATCGCAGCATGCTTGATAAGAACCTTGAGGACCTGTTGGCCAAGACCGATACACCACATCGTGTACTCACGACGGGTTATCTGCTGGAGGTTCTAGGCAGTGTACTGCTAAATGACAGAACAACAACCTCCATCCCCATCTGTGCGGTGGACTTCGTCATTGATCACGGTCATGCCGCTGAGTACGCTTGGGGAGCGGGAATCCTTGTTTATATATACCGTCAACTGGGTATCTCGTCAAGGACTGGGATGACTGCTATTGGTGGGTGTACTGCTCTGATACAGGTACTTCACTAGTTCTTCCAAACTTTTGTGCGGTCGTGTTGTTATTTTTTGCGTAGTATGCATGGCCTACCAGTTTTCTGTTGTTGCAGTATTGGATATTTGCACATTTCCCAATATTCGCTCCCAGCGTATTTGAGGACCCGGAGCTAAATGGAGAAGATCGATGAGCCAAGCGGTACACCGTCCGACCCACTCCATATATGACCACGGAGAGGACAATTATGTTTATTAAACAAATGGAAACAATATGGGCGGAGGACGTGAAGTTCATGCCATATGGTCACCTTAACTCCGAAAGCATCTACCGGGTATCTCGATATCAAGGACTCATCTCATTTGGATCCATTAAGGAGCCCTACATACCGGATCGAGTTCTGCGACAGTTTGGCTATGTGCAAACAATTCCTCAAGCGAGATTGCTGCCTCTTAGAGAAGAAAGACCCCAACAGACGAAGGGACTGAAGCTGATGTGGGCCAACGTCGACGATCGTTGGGATGACCATTTCCAGGTCCCAGATGTCTACATATCATTTATCAGGCATTCACCGGCGGTCGAGCCTCAGGCCATGTCCTCGGGGTACATGCAGTGGTTTGCTGAGCAAAAAATTGGTTTACTTATGACACACCGTTTGATTGTCATCCGTGACTTCTCAAGATACCCTCTGAGTTGGTCTATCTGTTCGTTGACCATGTTGTCAATATAGTTTGTAACGTCAATGAACCCACCAACAGATGTGTTTAGCATGGACTTTAGTTTCGAATGGGCTGACTCGGCACTACAACATATCAAATACATGCATGTCAAATATATAAAACAATTAAATCTACTACTCATGGCATTGGAAAAAAAATTTACAAGCACCCAGATTAACTTACTTATTTGTAGTACGCATCCCAAGATGTAGGAACTTAACAACCCACGCAAGAACAATCGCCTCCTTGAATTCTATGAGCCAAGTGTCTTCAAGGTACTTCATAAGACCCCAACGTTCCTCCCAAATCGCCTTCATCGATTGAAGTCGGACCTCATAACTTTCTTCAGTCTTCGACTCAAATAAGGCATAGCAATCATTGTAAAACGTTGTTCGCTTCTCGCTTGATTGTGTAATCCTTCCCTTCAGTTCGATGTTGCACATAATATGCCAGGAGCACAACATATGCTTTACCGTGGGAAACTCCTCTTGAAGAGCCTTAATAAGACCCAACTCTCTGTCTGTAACAATTACATTTGTTAGGCGGTTTCCACACAAATGACGTAGTCGCCTCAGTGCCCAGCTGTAGTGATCCGTGGTCTCGCCTGCCATAAATACGAACGCAATTGAAAATGTGTTCTTTGTGCTCGTAATCCCAACGATCTCTAGCAACGGCATTTGGTACCTACCACATTTACATGAATTAGATAAATTGAAAACTACCATGTATGCCACATATATAATTCTAGACTAAATTTGATAACTCTTATTCGTTCGTCTTGTAGGTCGTGTCCATCACAATAACGTATCGAAACAACATCAGAAGATGGCGTGAGTCCGGATGTGCCAAAATTACGTCGGTAACCTCGTCTACTCCGACATCGGAAGACTTCCTGGTGCAGACATAGTATCCTTTTTGGTGGAGTTGATGTAGTGCTTGCGGAAGGTCCCTCCGTCCCTCTGCAACACTTCTTCTCAACTGGGCTCGAGCGTTGTAAACTTGACGAATGTCAGTCACGCAGTCATGATCATCATACTTCATACCCCGTAGGACATCTCGAGGTTTTAACCCAATCATGGTATCACGACGGACCTTTTGATGTTGAGCCGGTGTTAATCGACCAGCCTAGGGATGGCCTAACATCTTATCTGAGAGTTTTTGGTTATGCACACCGCATATGACGTTCATGGTCCAGTTGTCAACATCATTTTGACGACCCTCCATCTCAAACTTGCATCCGAGCTTTGCCGTTTTTCCTCGCCTACTCGATGAAGGTGGAAAATCTAAGTTGACATCACGACTGTCCCGAGCCCCTCCGTACTTATCACATACTAAACGAAAGGTACCCAATCCACTCATTTTGTTATTCCATGACCGATTGATCACAAATACCACGTTCTTTATCTTCCTTATATATCTAGCCCATGCCTTCATGTTCACTTGATCAGCCCAAAAACCATCAAGTCTAAACATCGAACTATAATTTGTACCCATATCAAGAGGTTGGTTTTGTACCTGCATAATATAACTTGTGTACTAAGAAAATTTTCATGTGAATTTACACTACATGCAAATTGATAAAATATGGTCAAATAATGCTATAAATGATGATTTTAGATTACACCACTACTCTGTTATGATTCCCTAATTTAGCTTTTATAACCGTTCAAATAATGATTATAAAACTATAAATAAACCTTTGCGCTATATCAATAACTTTGTTTGAGCTTCATTGCCATTCCGCTATATACTTCTAAAAACTTGAACAAAGTATAAATAGTTTACCTCGAGATTCTTTATCAGCTCCTCCGGATCACTATAACTGAAAATGTCGAATGGTAGCTCACCTCCACCGTCTCCTTCCGGTAATTGCATTTCAACGGAAGGTTAGTTCCTAACATGATTGGAGAGAAGGTTTTCTACGTAGAGCACACAATGTCATAATCTCTCCAAGCTCCTATTCATAGACCTTCGTCTCTGGCCAAGTATGACCATATGCCAACTTAGGAACTCGGCATCTGTATAATGTCTGCTGATTTAGGAAGTAGGCATAGGCAGAATGGATGCCTACTTCGGAAATCGGCATTGGCACCGTGCCAATGGCGATATATTGCTGTGTGAATAGCATAACCATAAATTCAAGGGGCTGATTTATATCTATATTTAAAATAAAACAGTTGTTTTAACCAAGAAAAGACATCGGCTTAAAACCGATGTTAAAAAGTTGATCTTTTACTACACGCACTAAGAGGTCGGAAATTTTTTTGAAAGACATCTGTTCACAACAGATATCTAATTGCATTTTTCTAGTAGGGTTTTCTTCTCAACCTGGATAGAGACTTTTCAATCTCAGGATCAAAAGACAAAGGTGATGAATTAATAGCAGAAGACTAGACCATAAAGAGTAGGTCAGGCCTAAAAGAAAATAAGAACTAAAAATAAACAAAAATAGAAAAAAAAAAAGAAAATTAACAAAAGAACACGAATACAAGACTTCCCCGGCAACGGCGCCAATATTTGGTGGGCTGTTTTTACCGGGAGTAATTATGTCGCTGGTCCTGGTCCCCCAAATACAGATTATATCCTAATTCAATGCTAAACAAAAGATTAGTATAGCAGCCAAGTAAGGAGTTGATCCCACAGAGAAGACTGATTCGTAATTGTTAAGAAGATTCTCTAAACTAATGGCAACAAGATTGTAGTAAAAAATTGAAATAAGTAAAAGTGCAAAGGAAGTAATGGTTGTAGATTGATAATAATAATAATAATAATAATAATAATAATAATAATAATAATAATAATAATAATAATAATAATAATAATAATAATAATAATAATAATAATAATAATAATAATAATATAGGAAAAGCGCTTCACCTGCAACTCTTGACAATGGTTTGGAGTTCATGGTCATCGGATTGATTTCATTGTTATCCCTAAAGTTATGCCGACTTGGCTTTGATAGATTGAAACAGCATGAGCAATCACTTATTCAAGTAGCATTACAAGAATAACATTAATTACCTAAGTACTTGGCCTAATAGCAATATTGGCTCAATGCAATTAGAAGTCAAAAGGTTGCAAGCTTCTAACCCTAATTTCACCAACTCAATATCAACTACAAGTTATCATCCTACAGAGCAATCGGTATCCTCACGTACCCGATACCCCTACTTGCTACAAAGAAACCAATCAAAAGATAGGAATCACTAACAAGATGCAGTTTCTGTCTACATGATCAGTCATAGAGAGAACATGTGCAAATATAAAGCAATAAAGAACAAGGATGATAAATAACCAATGAATAACTAATATGAAATCAAATCCTCACAATTCATCTAACTATAGCTTCGAATTGCAGGCGAAACTACGAGTTTAGCAACTCATAGCCAAAGTAAACCTAATTGTCTTTCTCTCTTCTCTCTCTCTTCAACAAATGACCCTCTCAATAGTTCTGTAAAAATAACCTAAATACTGTCGTTCAAAACCCTAGGAAATAAAATAACAATAAACTAATAATAAGATCTTCGGACGAAAATCGGATCTTCTGATCGCGCACGGCCGGCGGGCGCCGGTGAAATAATGGTGGGCACCGCTTTTAAAATAGCACGATTCTTCTTATGTCTTCAAAGTTATGCTCCTTAGCTCCCTTGATGCTCTTCCCTTGGACTCTCTTATGCTTCAAAATCATCTTTTCTGAATCTTCCAAATGTCCATTCAAGCTCGGAATGTAAAACTGCGGAATAAACACAAAATAGCATAGATATATTCCGAACTCGAATACTCCAAATGCAAGACATTGTAAATAACACAAAACATATGCAATATGAATACCTAAATGCAATAACATCTATTTATAATGCCTACCTAAAATATGCATTATCAAAGTATCACCCTCTTATAACCGATTTGAAGGCAGTACTGACTGATGGGTGAGTTTGAAGCAGTTTTGTTGTGATTAAGGAAGTTGTCTGAACTTGATTAGATTCGTATGGTAGGTAGTAGATTATACGTTATGAGGTTTTGGGGGTTGAGATTGGTAATAGATTATAAAATTCATCTAAACGTGCTTCATCTGTACATGTATGATTGAATTAAGGGACTTTGTAATTGAAGAATAGAATAGATAAAATTGGACAAGAAGATGAATCAAAGAAATTGGATAGGTATCCTTGCTGTTGGGTTTGTGAACTTGTATGTGCAAAAACCCAAGCTAAAGATGCTGTAAAACCTAAGTTTCGAGAACTAGAAATCGGTTTAAGCGGACGCGAAGGCGATCGTAAGCGATAAACGCAAGATCGAAATAGAAATCACAAGCAAGATCAAGAACACAGCAATTTTATGTGGTTCGGCGAAATGCCTACATCCACGGGGCCTCAAGAGATGGCCGAATCCACTACAGAGAGTTCGTACAAGGGATGATCAAACAATGAAAGTAGACAACCCTAGATCTAACATGCATGTGAATTAGAAAGTACAAAAGGAGAAGAGAAATCCCCCTGTATGGGATTACTGAAGATCGAAGAAGACTTCGATCTTCCAACCCTGGATCTCAGAAGGCACAGGAGAGCGGCCACCCAAGAGGACGTCGGAGCTCGATCCACCTTCCCAGAGATACAAACAGCCACCTTCGTCTCCGAGTGCTCTCAAGCCGGCGGCAAGAGCTGAGAAAAGCTCAAACCCTAGAAACCCTAGCGAAGCGTTTGTGAGGAGAGAGAGTGTGTAAACTGAATGGTCGCTTCAGCAATGAAGGATAGGAGCTTATATAGCTAGGTTAAGCCCGAGCCTCCAAAATGCAGCACTTCACACAAGGTAAGGCAGAGCTCGGCGTCCATGGGCTACCAAGCTCAATCCGAGCTGAGACATTGGGCCAGATATTGGGCCTAAGGCCCAATCTGTCATCTTCCCTTTATCATACTTCTATACATATACTATATATTATATGTTATATAATATGTGTTGACTCCACTATTATATAGTTAATCTCGTTAGAGGATCAAGCCTAAATGGCTCAATTCCACTCAGTCGAGACCAACTCAAATAGTGCATCACATATATATAGCATACACTATATAATACTTGTATAGTCATCATACACACATACATGTCCATACACACATAAAACAATATTACATGCCAAAGTAAAAGACTAGGAAAAGTAACACATAACATTACAAACACCCCTCTACTTTTCTAAGTCTTGCACTTGGCAGACTCAGACTCTACAAATAAGTGGATTCTTCATGCCATGTCTATCCTCAGCCCAAGCACACATCACACAGAGATCACTGAAGTTCCTCCAGGGGGAGGAAGTTCCTGCAGAACACAAACTTATCATAAGGAACAATCTTTGTGCCAAAATCTGCAGGATTAAGTCTACGATCAATTTTCTTAACATGAATGATGTTATCTTCAACCTTTTCACGAATGAAATGATACCTAACAACAATATGTTTAGTTCTTTCATGGTACATAGGATCTCTACAAAGATACAAAGCACTTTGGCTATCTATATGCAACACAGATGTATAATGCTTCATTTCTACTTCATTCATAATACCTTGCAGTCAGATAGCTTCTTTACAAGCTTTTGTAGCTACTATGTATTCTGCTTCAGTAGAGGATAATGCAACTATAGGCTGTTGTTGGGATTTCCAGGAGATACAGTTACCTGTCCATGTATACACATATGAAGTAATTGATTTCCTGGTATCCTTATTACTAGCATAGTCAGCATCAACAAAGCCATGCAATTCAGATGTAGAAGAATGATCAGAATATAGCAATGACAGATTAACAGAGCCAAGCAAGTATTTCAACAGATATTTCATGGACAACCAATGCTTTTCAGAAGGATTAGACATGAATCTACTTAGAGTACTGATAGAAAAAGCCAAGTCAGGTCTATTGCAGATCATAGAGTACATCACAGACCCAACAACAACATCATATGGAATAGATTTCATAACTTTCATCTCAGCAAAAGACAACACATCTTTGGATTTAGTCAAGTCAAGATGAGGACCTAAAGGAATATTATTCACTTTATCACCAGAAATATGAAACCTATCAAGCACCTTATGAATGTAATCACACTGATGCAACCATAATTTTTTATGCTGTCTATCTCTAAGAATGGACATTCCCAAGATTTTCTTGGCAATACCCAGATCTTTCATATCAAAATGCTTCTGCAAGTTCCTTTTAATGTCTAGAATGTAATCTTTAGATTTAGAAATCAACAAGATATCATCAACATATAAAAGAACATAAGCAGCAGGACCATTTCTTTTAACACCTTTAAAATACAAGCATGTGTCAAACTTACTTCTCTTAAAACCTAAGCTAAATCTCATGCATCTATCAAACTTAATGTTCCACTGTCTTGGAGACTGTTTAAGCCCATAGATAGATTTATTTAGCAGGCAAGCATAGTCAGAATGCACAGAATCAACAAAGCCCTTGGGCTGTTTCATATATATAGTTTCATCCAAGTCACCATGCAAGAAAGCAGTTTTAACATCCATTTGCTCTAATTCAAAATCATGCACATCAATCATAGCAAGTAAAAGTCTAAGAGTTTTATACTTAACTACTAGAGTAAAGATTTCATTGTAGTCTTCACCTTCTCTTTGGGTGAAACCTTTAGCAACAAGTCTGGCTTTATATCTAGGTGGATCAGATTTAGACACACCATCTTTAAGCTTAAAAATCCATTTGCAAAATATAAGTCTAGCAGTATTAGGTTTAGCAACTAAAGTCCAGGTCTTATTTATTTTCATAGACTCAATCTCTTCATTCATAGCCCTTTTCCAATCCTTAAAGTGAGCACATTTTATAGCCTGTTCATAAATGTCAGGATTAAAGTGTTTAACTACCTCAGAAACTAAACAAGCAAACTCATCAATGTTGTTAATGAACCTTTTATTAGGAATGACAACTCTAGGACTCCTATCCCTAGTTAACTGCCATTCAGTGAGATCATGTCTTTCAGCTACTGAAGTACTAGAGAAACCAGAACCAGAAGCAGACACAGATTCAACAAAAGCTTCCTCATTCTCAGAAATAGAAGAGGGGGAAGAGGAAGAAACAAAAGATTCAACAACAGGTTCATGCACTGCCCCACCCAATTGGTGAGGTTGCATAATAACAGAAGAAGGAGAGGGAGGAGAAACAGAAGTAAGAGTGATAGGAGGGGAGGAATAACCAATATCAAACTCATCATCAGTCCCAGGATCAGTGTCCTTAGGGACATAGAACTGATCACCATTGTGTACCTGCAGGCTATAGTCATGAACAGTAGGAACAGACAATTTAAAATGAAACTCATTCTCATTAAAAATGACATTCCTACTCACAATTGTTTTATACACACCAGGTTGAACAAGCAAAAGTTTATAGCCTTTAACCCCTTGAGGGTACCCCAGAAGGAGGGTCCAGTTTACCTTGGTTTATGTATGAATATACAGTGCAACCAAAGGGTTTAATGTGATCAAGGTTAGACTTTCTTTTATACCATAGTTCATAAGGAGTTTTAAAATCAATCACAGAAGAAGAGGATCTATTTATCAAATATGCAGCAGTCATAACAGCTTCACCCCATAAACAATGCTTCAAACCAGAGGAAATGAGCATGCATCTAGCTTTTTCAAGAAGAGTCCTATTCATCCTCTCAACAGTACCATTCTGCTGAGGGGTGCCAGGAACAGTCAAGTGCCTTTTTTATGCCATGTTGTTTACAATAAGCATCAAACAAGGAATTGCAAAACTTTTGCACCCGTGGCAAAGATGGTATCGATTAAGGTCTTTCTTGCAGTAGCCGCTATTCACAATTGGGAACTTCATCAAATGCATGTACACAACGCTTTCTTACACGGTGACTTACATGAGGATGTCTACATGACTATGCCTCCGGGGTTCTCTGTTCCGGGGTCTTCCAAGGTCTGTCATCTTCGTAAATCCTTGTATGGTCGGCGGCAAGCACCTCGCAACTGGTTCTCTAAACTCGCATCCGCTCTGAAGCATTTTGGGTTTGTACAATCCTATGCCGATTACTCTCTTTTCTCCTACTTTCGACTGGGTATTGAGCTTCATGTGCTAATCTACGTGGACGATCTCATCATTGCGGGAAATGATCCTTCTTCAATCTCTCGGTTCAAACGGTATCTTCATGCTCACTTTCATATGAAAGATCTTGGCATTTTAAAATATTTTCTTGGTCTCGAAATTACTCGTACACCGGCTGGGATCTTTCTTTCACAGCGGAAGTACGCCCTCGACATCTTGACCGAGACTGGGCTGTTAGGGTCTCGCCCTGCTGATGTCCCTATTGAACAGAACCACAAGCTCGCACTTGACACGAGTACTCCCTTGCTTGAAACTGAGAAGTATCGCCGCCTTGTTGGCCGGCTTATTTACATAACTATTACTCGGCCTGAGTTGAGCTATTTCGTCCATATTCTTGCTCAATTCATGAGCAAGCCTACGTCGACTCACTGGGACGCAGCCTTACAGGTCGTTCGTTACTTAAAAGGTTGCCCCGGCCAAGGTATACTTCTCTCCCGTGCTAGTGATCTCCGCCTTAATGCATACTGCGATTCGGATTACGCTTCCTGCCCTCTCACCCGACATTCTCTTACGGGCTTCTTTGTCATGCTTGGTGAGTCCCCTGTGTCCTGGAAAACCAAGAAGCAGGTGACCGTCTCTCGTTCATCAGCTGAGGCCGAGTATCAGGCTATGGCTACTACAACCTGTGAGCTCGTTTGGCTCAAGTCCCTTCTTGCTTCTCTCGGCATTTTTCATAAGCGCCCGATGCGTCTCTGGTGCGACAATCAGGCCGCTCTGCACATCGCATCGAATCCGGTATTTCACGAACGCACTAAGCACATTGAGGTGGATTGCCATCTCATTCGAGATCATGTTCAGGCAGGCTCTATTACCACTGCTCATGTTCGCTCTGCTGATCAGCTTGCCGATATTCTGACAAAGGCCCTCGGACAATCCCAGTTTCGGACACTCCTTCGCAAGTTGGGCATTCGAGATCTTCACGCTCCAACTTGAGGGGGAGTATTGAAGATTTGGTGAGATTAGGATAACAATCTGCTGAGATTTGGTGTATATACTCCCATGTATTTAGGATTTGGTGAGATTTGGTGTATATTCTAGTTTATCTTGTTTATAGTTTGCTGTATAATTTTAGTTCCAATCAATAAAGAAATCAAGCAATTATCTTCCTAATTTCTTCAGAGACAGCCTTTTACTCTGTTGTTCTCTATATTTACGTAGACAGCTACTCATAAATAGTAATGTCTTTGAATGCAAAAAATTCCAAAACAGCTCATAAATAGTGTACTGCATTTGAGTTAAAAAAAAGTCCAGAGATAATGCAAAAAATTCAGTCTCAATGTAATGCCACCAAATGTTGTTGTGCTTATAAATAGTTGAACCTTATAATTCCAAGCAGCTGCTCATCAGTGGTGTACGGGTTGTTTGGTATTTCATCAGTAGGTTCCACTTCATACATCATGCACGAAACTCTGCTGGCTTGCACATATATTGAAAGGTATACTTTTCCCAGTTATTGAAAGCTTTGCTAGATGGAAAAATAATGAACTATAGTAAGCCATAAATCATAATAAGAAAAATAATGAAGCACAAATAAAGCAAGCCATAAATCATAAGAAGAACAACACAAATGAAATATGGTAACCCCACCTCCTCACTTTAAGTTTTGGAAGTAAAAGTGGGCTGAGAAGAAGTTGAAAATGAATGAAGATGAAGCAGGAATAATAAGACTATAAACCTCTGTAGATGGGTAAAAATAGGGGAATTGCTTGTTATCTTTCATTATCAGTATATATAGATGAGTAACCCGATCCAGATGTAGAGTGGGCTATGCCCACTTGAACTGGAAAGGATCTAAAAAAAAATATATATATATAGATGAGTAAATATGATAGTTACAGTTAGACCTGTCAAAGTACAACCCGACCCGGAAAACCCGACTCGTACGCCCGGTAAATTTTGGGTCAAGACCCGGTTTTTTCGACCCGGAAATTTTTTTGGACCCGAACCCGAAGTACCCGGTAATTTTCCGGGTCATCTGGGTTTAGACCCGGTGACCCGGTTAACCCGGTAATTTTGACCCGATTGACCCGATTGACCCGGTGACCCGATTGATTTATAATTATATATGCTTAAATTTTTTTATGGAGATTCCAATTTATTACAGTTTATAATTACAATCACTTGATCTTTCATTTTCAAATCAACTTTTACATTTATTTGTATTGTGTAATACTCCCTCCAATCAATAGTATTTGATTTTTGATTTTTTATCACATTTTTTTAAGAAGATAAAAATTCTAAAAAATATTAAAACAATTCTATGCTTATTATCAATCGTATGAAATTGTTTTTAAAAAATTATTTAAAATTTTAAAATTTTATATATTTTAAAATTTTATTAAAAAGGTTAAAATTGACGAACCCGAAATGACCCGAAACCCGGTCAAATCCGGGTTCGAGTCAACCTAGATATACCCGGGACCCGTTTTACCCGGAACCCGTTTTACCCGGAACCCGAAATGACCCGATCCGAACCCGACCCGAATGACCCGATTGACAGGTCTAGTTACAGTGAATGGATATACATTTGGTAAATAATTCAGCAATAAAAATCACATAAAATATTCAAGACAGCAGAAAAAAAAATCCTTGTATTCGGCGTCAATAGATAAACATATATTGGATTCGAGATTACAATCTTGGATTTTAACAAATCGTTGGATTTTAGATAAACACTAGATAAGTGCCCGCACAGTTGTGCGGATGCTTTTTATATAATAATTTTATACATATGTAAAAAATTATATAAGTTAAAATGCAATAAAATTCTTATAACTTTATCTAAATTTCTTTTAAAATTTAAATAAATTTCATATTAATACCCATTCAACTAATGATTTTTCTTTACTATAGTTGCATAATTCAATAATATATTATATATTAACTCCTAAATCTATTATCTTTCACAACTAAACTAAAATAAAACTAATTATTTTTATTCATAAATGTAATAAAGTAATTTATTACCTGACTTATTATTAGATTATACTATATATATATATATATATAATATATATATATAAACACATATATATAATCTTCATTGTTATCATTCAAATGATAGTAATTGATTAAAGTAAATATATCATCAAATTATAACAAAGTAATTTATTTAATGGATCTATTTGTTATTTATATATTATCTCATGAATCAAAACTACAAAAGATTGTATGTTTTTATTGAAAAAGTAATTTAAAAAGAAAATCAATCGGTTAAGATTTAGAAAAAAAAAAATTAATTAATTACATATTTAAAGAAGTAATTTAAAGTTAAAACCTTTCAAAATATCAATGAATTCCGTAACCAATCAAATCCTTCATGTTTGCATATCCTCAAGGGGATATCTTTCATCACGGTATCTCCATGTATATCTCCATGTATATTGGATATTCTCCTTAATTAAAGATATATGGAGTATTAACTAACTAACAAACAAATCGTAAAAAAAATCGTATATTGGATATTTTCATTAATTAAAGATATTTTTTATCACGGTATCTCCATGTATCTTTCATCACCGGATATCTTCAATTAACTAACTAACAAATCGTAAAAAAAAAAATACTTTCAAGGATATTTTAATGGAAGCATAACAACCATATATCCTTCATTTATATCTTCAATTTATCCTAATCCCTAATTTTAATTAAGTAACAAATCTTTAAAAAAAATTCCTACTTTAAAGGAGAAGTCGCCACATGGCTTAAGCGACTTCTCTTTTAGTATTATATTATTGATTTTATTATCAACATTAGATTCATAAGGTGATTTTTTTATCTAATTCGAGATTAAAATGATTTTTTTTATCTAATTCAACATTGCAATCTTGGATATTTATCAGCATTTTTTTAATCATCATTAGCATTAATTCGAGATTAAAATGAGTTTCCTTTTTCTAATTTAGTGGTTAGGATGTGATCTTATGAATCTATAATATCCAAGATTGCAATCATCGATATTTATCAGCATTTTTTTATCAGCATTTTTTTAAACAATTTATTCCAGTAGTTCACACGCAAAGAGATAAACATTTGAATTTTAATTCAAGATAAACATTTTATTATCAGTATTATATTCATAAGATGAATTTTTTTTATCTAAATCACGTGGTGTCGGTGAAAGCAGTCTTGAATATTTTCTGTGATTTTATTCCAACAGTTCCCATCTACTTGCTCTAACTATTTATTCCAACAGTTCCGATTTTATTATCAACATTAGATTCGTAAGATAAACATCTAGCAGTTCCCATCTACTTGCTCTAAACATTTTATTCCAACAGTTCCCACGCAAAGAGATAAACATTTGATTTTATTTTCTCATGACCTGATTTTATTTTCTCAGCAGTTCCCCCTCAAACAGATAAACATTGGATTTTATTTTCTCAAAAGAAAAAAACTTGATTGCCTTTGAAGATGATTCAATTTCTCGTTCCCCCTCAAACAGTTGATCTTTCCGAAATCAGTAGTATAGGATAGTCAATGCCCATGAAACATTGATTATGATTGTAAATTTTTGGTGCAGGTAATGGTAAAAAAATTTAGAGCAAGTAGTGAATATGGTGTTGTGTTCCTTCCAAGATATATCCTCACCCTCGAGTGAGATGAGCAGCTATAAATGCAATTGGGCAGGTGTCAAGTCTGTACAAGAAGAATTCATATGAAATATTTAAGAAATTCCGTTAGCCGCAGTGACTCATCTTGGCTAAGATAGAGCTCAGTGGGGTAATAGACGTTGGCTCAGACGAAGTGGCTGACAGAAGAAAGGTGCAAGAAGAATTCCCGACAATGAAGAGGCTTACTAAGATGGGGCTACTATGCCGTCAATATATCGTTCAATACACGGTAGGTAACGGCAATCGCCCGCGCTTTATTAATTTTTTTTAAAAATTTTCGCAACCGCGGATTACGAGTCCGTGGTTGCAATTTTTTTAAAAAAATTTCGCAACCGCGGATTACGAGTCCGCAGTTGTAATTTTTTTTTTTTTAAATTTTCGCAACTGCGGATTACGAGTCCGCGGTTGCAATTTTATTTTTTTTATTTCCGCAACCGCAGACTGTGAGTTTGCGGATTTCCGTAGACTCACAATCCGCAATTGCAGTTTTTTTTTCAATTTTTAATTTCCGATTATACGGTATGATTACGGATAAATATTCTCTATGCTTACGGATAAATATTAACAATATTTGACCGTATCGCGTTGATCTAAATTTTGGATATGCGATAAGATATCGCGTTTTAAAGATAATTTATGATAGATATATTTGGATATAAATATATTTTATTTCCTAGAATAATTGTCGACGATCTCTATATATACCCTGCGTGTTTAGAGCACAAGTATCTCAACAATTTAACCTTTCTCGCGAAGCGAATATATCGTGTTTCCGGGATCTACTTTTTAGATCAACTTATTTTACTTTTTAGAGCACAATAAATTTAACCTTGACATTTCCAAAAATTACATAATACCCTTTTTCTCTCTCCCTTTGCACTCCTCTAGTCCTTTATCTCTCTCAACCGATCTACCCCTCTTCTTCTTTCAGATCTTCATTGCCATTGGCTATGGGGATGAATGGTAAGCATGCCACCATGAGTGGCCTAAGAAAGAGATGAACTTCCCATTTTCAATTTCCCCGAAAAAGGACTTAATTGGTCACACCTTGCATTGAATTTTTTTTCCAAACCAACTACATCAAATTTCATAAATCAAAATCTGGAAACCTAAAGGAAAAAGAAGGGTTGGAATTGACCTGGGCAAGTGGCAATGATTAGGTTGCCATCTCCACTTGGTGAACAAATTATCAGGACTGCCATTCTCGGAGCACCTAAACCCATCATCCATAAATTTGCAATCTTTTGAATCATAGTGGGGGTAAGTTTCATCCCAAACCCATTTCCCATCAAAGAAATCACAGTCAATCATGCGTTGACCACCACCTATCACGAGGTTTACAACTTTCCTAGAAGCTTCCATAGATGCAGAGCCATAAATCGAGGTGAAGGCGGCTCCGGCGCGGGAGAAGGCCACGTGACAGCGGCTCCGGCGCGGGAGGTGAAGGCGGTGTTGAGAGCCCCCAAATCGAGGTAGAAGAGAGAACAGAGAAGGCAGAGCGGGAGGAGGAACAGCCCAACTGCGCTCGTTAGTGAGGGCTTCAATTTCTTCAGCAACTCCATGGATTGGATTTCGATTCTTCAAGAAAAAAAGGCCTCTTTTTTTTTTGCGGATAAGCAAATTGGGGGGTTAGAGGCTTTTCAAAATGGGGGAAACTGTTGGCAGAGAAATTAATGGCCAGTTCAGAACCTGCTTTACTTTTTCAAGAACAAAGCACGAGGAAGGAAAGGAAAATGCAAAAAGTGGATTTTATGCTGGTCGCAACGACCCTTTTAGAAATGGTCGGTGCGACCACTAAGTGTTTGGTCGTTGCGACCGTCTATATCTTGAAAAAAAAAATTGGTCGCAACGACCAAATGTCATTTGGTCGTTGCGACCACTTACCATGCGCTAAACGGAATTTTAACATTACGCTAAATAGAAATCGTGTTTCCAATATCCTAAATTTCTCCCTATGTCTTCGTCGGATGAAGATAATCTACCATTCAACCCATATAGTTATAGCAATCCGCAAGAACTTCTAACTTACGTCGATGTAAGTCTACTCACGATTCTAGTAAAATCTCATATATTCATATATATTATATGTATGATAACATTAGGGAAATTTATTTTACATCTATATTTTGTGAATTTGTTTGTTTCCCGTGTGTATAGTAATATTTATGCATATACCATCAATATGAGGGAAATTTATTTATGTATATACCATCAATATTTATCACAATAATAGGGAAATTTTTTTCACATATATATGTTTTGAATGTGTTTGTTTCCAATGTGTGTATAGTAATATTTATGTATATACCATTAATATGTTTTTAATTCTAGGATCTCCCCGACCTTCCTCTAGTCTTGGGTACCGATTATTCGGCTATGTTTCAGATAGTTGGATATTTCTTTGACTCAAAAAACGCAAAGGAGTGGGCTCGTTTTATGGATAGAATTAAAAATATGGTGTTAATAACTCAAAGGTCTTGGAAGAACAAGCGAAATGGGTTAGGTGTTTTTCGTTTGGTTTGCGAGTACTATGGCTATGCTAGAGGCAAGCCCGATGTGGATAAGGATTTCCCACCATCATCAAACAGGGAAAAAAAGTCGAAGAAAAGAGGATGTGCATTTGAGCTCGAGGGTCGTAAGTACGAGACAGACAAATGGAGATTTTTGGTTGTATGTGGTTCTCACAACCATAATCTTCCAGATAACTTGTACGGACATGTCTTTGTCGGAAGGTTGACTGATAAGCAGCATCATAAAGTACGCCGAGGTGCCATGATTGGTTTAAAACATCGGCAATTGTTGAGTATCCTTGAAGATGAAGATCCCAAATGTGCGACAAATATCCGACAAGTGTACAACTCAGTCGGAAAGATGAAGAGGGAAGAGGCAGAGGGTCGTGGGGATATACAACAAGCATTGCATTCACTTGAAGGAAAACAGTACGATGTATTCGTACGTAGAGTGCACGAATCTAATCAGCTGAGTGATCTGATGTTTGCTCACCCAGACTCCCAATATTTATGGAGGTTATTTCCCTACGTCGTCGTGCTGGATGCAACTTACAAGACTAATGAGTATGTTTATCCCTTTTCCTGTTTTCTTATAGCTGTACAAATAGATTTAAATTTGTTGATCTTGTCACAGATGATTTATTGATCATCCTCCTTTCATGTAGGTATAAGATGCCATTGTTGGAAATCGTTGGGATCACTAGCACAGCGAAAACATTTGCGATAGTGTTTGCATTCATGGCTAAAGAGACTACGGATCACTATAGCTGGGTGATGAAGAGGCTACGAGATCTCTGTAGACATAGAATGCCAGATGTGATTGTCACAGATCGAGAGTTGGCAGTAATCAATGCCATCAAAGAAGTGTTCCCCAACGTGAAGCATTTGTTGTGCAGATGGCATGTAATGTCAAATATCAAAGCGAAGGCGAAGATCCTATGTCCTTATAAAGATAGAGAGTTTGTTAGCGAATGTTATGCCTTGGTCGAATCGAGGTCTGTGTCAAGCTATGAGCAACGTCTACAATCGATGAAGGCCAAGTGGGGTACGCGTTGGAGTCTAATGGAGTACCTTGAAACGACATGGCTCACGGACTTTAAGGAGGCACTTGTTAGAGCGTGGGTTGACTACTTTGCGCACTTTGGCACTAGAACAACAAACTGGTAAGTGTTTTCGATGTTTGTTCTAATCAATTACGCATGTCACGTTAATTTGAATGAATAGTTTTTAACCGCCAATCTATTGAAACCCCTGCAGTTGTGAGTCACAACATGGAAAGTTGAAGGGTATGCTGAACACGTCAATAGGGGGTTTGCAGACCTGGTCAACTGCATCGGCAAAATGGTCAATGATCAGATCAAGCAAATAAAGGGTTCCCTTGAGATGTCACGCATGAATGTTCGTAAGAGCGTTTCTAGCAACCCAATCTTTGCTCCACTCGTTATGAATGTGACGGATGAGTGCTATAGTCTATTGGTGGCTAATTACAACACGACGATGGGCATACGCAATCATGATGGGGTCTGTCGAGATCAGTATTGGCGCGATGTGCATGGTGTGCCATGCGTGCATTAGTTTTTAAACGCCATATCCACCCGTAGCCCGATAAGCTTGCATCAAATTCATCCGTTCTGGAAGCAAGTGATGTGGAATGGACCTATTATGGCAGAGGAGGGCATGGACCCTGTGGAAGATATAGACTCGGCCAGTTTAACGTTACTGAGGTTGAAGAGAAGGCTTGAGGCAGATGATCTCACACCCCATGCGTACTGGCCAGTCACAAAATGATCACCGACTAAGTCCACTGCCCATAAGGGTATGTGTGAAGTTGACTTATCGTTGATAAAGATTGCCCCAAGTAATATCAATAGATATCCGGTCGCAAATAAAGGTGCGTAAGCATCTCCAAGAAGAATCATTGACTTCATGATCTCCTCTAGCTTTAACTGAGGGAAGCAAGCCCCTCGTCTGGTCATTTCTGCAACGGGCAAGCCAAATCTGCTGTTGAGGAAAGCAAGACGATACTCGTTCTTCCCAAGTGTAAGAGGGGCGACCCTGTCAATCCTCAACCCCAATATGATGGCAACATCATGGAGGGTGATCGTCATCTCACCCCAGGTAAAATGAAACGTGTTCGTCTCTAGGTGCCAACGATAGAGGAATGCTTGGATCAAACAATGATCAACTCTGCCAAACTCAATGTCCTCCAAAGATGTCAGGCCACTCGCATGTGCGAACCAGAACCAACTCATATGGGCATTCGTACGAGGCAAGTTTTTGATGAAGTCGATGTGTGTGTCGCGTCGAATGCATCGAACTTCCTTGTCCGCCTACAGGGGACAAAACACTTAATTCGTTAGATCATAGTGAAATATTTAATCTAAGTAAGAAATTTCGCAAGAAAATAGCTATGACTACGTACCTGACCCATCCAAAGAAGCCTGCATCTGTGCGTCTTATACCACATCAATGGCTCATTCTCTAGTGGTCGGCCGTCATTGGTAACTAGGGGGTCCGCCCCTTGTTGTGGTTGGTCATGTTGGACTGGTTGCTGTGGATGTGCAAACTCATATGGCTGCTCTTGCTGCTCATATTGCCCCTCGTAGTCAGCAGCTCCATCCGCAGCCACGTTGTGGTAGTCATAGGCTCCAGCACCGACTACTTCCTGATTATCACCATCGTTGGTTGCATCCTCAAAACTCTCATTTTCGGTCTGTACATCATCATCGGATGCATCTGACCCAACCGCATCATCTGAATGAATATCCTCGAGCCCTGGAGTCTGACTATGGATAGGAGATGATGGTGTACGCTCTGAAGACGAACGTCTCAATGTAGGTTGACTCGGCCCAGGCGATCGTGTCTTATCCCGCAGAACGGATGTACTCGCCCGAGCGGGTACAGTAGTGGCAATAAGGGGAGCCTCCTCTTGGTCCTCCTCATCCGCTGCATGTTCGCCTCGACGGACCGAAGCTGTGGGCCGTCGTCGCTCTATTGCCCTAGCAATTTGCTATCACATTGCATAACAAATAATCAAATTTCAGATATGTAACTCATCTAAATATGATATAAAAAAAATTTCACGTGTTACAAGTTTTTATCATTACAATTATCATAAATTGTACCAATTTTCCAAATGCTTATGATTCATTAATAAGAGCGATAAACACAAATCACTAGTGGATTATCCCGTGCTACGCACGGGACTTTCAATTTATATTATCGAAGAGTTTTATATGTTTATAAGTAAGTTTGAAGAAGAAAGTCAATCAAAAAGAAAATTAATAAAATCAAAAGTGAATATCATATACTCGATGTAGTTTTTAGACTTAGTTTTGTACGTATATAATAATAAACTTAATTTAGATTTCCTACTAATATATGTAGTATATTGATATTAAAGTAAATTGTAAATGTGAAAACTTTACTTTTACTACCATAATCCTACTAATATTTTTAAAAAATAAATGATCTCAAAATTTTACTAATTAATATATATATAATGTAATTTTTATAAGGTTTATGATCTAGAAACTTTATTTCACTATGTATAAGATTAAATCCTTTTAACATACATTTATTAGTTGAATTTCTTTAATATTTTTATATTAATCTTTGTAAATAATTAAAAAATGTATCTTTGTAAATATTAATCTTTTTATTGTCATTAATTTTAAAAAAACATTTATATATTTCCAAAATTTTCATATCTACAACTCATAAAAACCGTAATTTCGGTTACCTATTTTCAACGTACTTTTATCTAAGTCATGACATAACGAATTTCGATTACCTATTTTCAGTTGCTTATCAACATAAATTCGCTAAACAAAATCTTTCAACTAACATGAAATTATCATGATCATATCCTTAGAGTTTGTTTACGGTGAATAAGACTAATTCACCGATGAGATTTTTTCCTAATATAATTTCGATTACAAACTTCAAAAAATAAAATTTCTACATATCTGCCTAATTCAATCCTTACGCAATTTTTTCCATAAACATTGAATTTTCAACATCTTACAATTTCTAATATTTCATACAACTTGTTCATTTTCTCACTAAACATTATCATTAACATAAAAGTTATCAAAACTAATTACAATGAACTTACCTCTCGAGCTCTCCGACGGTCGTCTTTATCTTGCGACGATCGTTCCCCTTGAAACCAACCCACCATCTTCTTCATTTTTTATGTCCTAATTCCTTTAATGAAAACTTTTATTAATTGTATGCAAACCAAATGAAAATAATACAAAAGTGAATACCTTTGAAATTTGAACTGGACGAAACAACTACCGGATGAAGCAATTGAGGACTTAGTCGCTGATCTACTTGAAGAAGCAACTACTGGATGAACACCTTGGCAAAACTTTGCCCGTTATTTGAATCTATGGAAGGGAAATGAAAGCTACTGGTGGATGAAGCAAATATAAGGGAAATGAAAGCTACTGGATGAAGCAAATATAAGGCAAATGAAGCAATTTTGGCCAAGTTTTATACGCAGCCCGCAAGGAAAAGATCTGTGGCAGCGAGATTCCCGGAGGAGGATCACATGCACCCGTAGCAGAGGGCTAGCAGCGAGATTCCCGCTCGTGCCTGTCACGTCAAATCCGCGGATTCGGCATGCGCGGTTGCGGAAGTACAGTACCGGACCGCGGATTCAGCATGCGCGGTTGCGGAAGTACGCCCGGATCCGCGGACTCAGCATGCGCGATTGCGGAAGTACGCTCGGATCCGCAGACTCAGCATGCGCGAT
Source organism: Persicaria maculosa (assembly GCA_963922045.1). Classification (NCBI taxonomy): domain Eukaryota; kingdom Viridiplantae; phylum Streptophyta; class Magnoliopsida; order Caryophyllales; family Polygonaceae; genus Persicaria; species Persicaria maculosa. Next base: position 60,449,686 of record OY998257.1, on the reverse strand, counting down.
TGCTTTACTTTCCGTGCAACTGGCGATATAATGGTCGTGTCTATAGCAATTCCGTTTGTAATTCATATGAAATATTTAAGTAATTGATTTTATTTTAATGATTTTTTTATTCTTTGTATAATGAATTGAAAAATGGTAAAATAAAAATATGGATCAATTGAATAATTAAGTAAATGGGGATGTGGCCTAAGTATTTGATCGACACGTTGCATTTTAAATGTGAAAGCACTACGTGGTAGCTGAAAATAATAATAATAATAATAATAATAATAATAATAATAATAATAATAATAATAATAATAATAAGTACGCGGATATTTGTGAAAGCACTACGTTGCATTTTAAAGGAGAAGAAGTACGCGGATATTTGTGCTGCTAAGGGGTATTGTTTTATGGCATTTGCGTTCTCTACTTTTGGAGAACTGGGGGGTGATGTTATTGGTTTTCTGAAGCGGGTTCAATTGGTTATGAAGAGTCATAGGGCATGGTTTGATAATGGTGATTTCATATTTCATAGAGTTGGTTTTACTATTCAAAAAGGGGTTGGAGCTCAATTTGTTACGAGGCTTCCAACTAACTTTATGTAAATCTTTTTTCATCATAATAAAGACCTTATAATAATAATAATAATAATAATAATAATGATAATAATAATAATAATAATAATAATAATAGATAGGATAGGATAGACCATTATAATGTTTTTGTTGTAATGTAGACTTTATTAATTTGTAATGACTTTATTAACCTTAAACGCGTAGATATTGTAATACACGATCATATATTTATAGTAATTTTGAATTATTTCCTTTAAAATAAATATTAAATATTTTGTTACAATATGTATCCACTAAATTATGTAATATAAAAAAAATTGTGATAATAAAATATTAAAATATTTTACTTAACAATATGTGAAAATATTGTAAAATTCTAAAACATCATCATGTTTGATGATCATCATGGATACTCCTAGTATCCAAACTTTTGCCTACTGTAAAAAAAAAACAATAATTACTGAGGGGTCTATAATATAAAGACAACATTGATAGGGGTTAATTATCCGATTCTCTCTCTTTTTTTACATTTATTTCATTTAAAATTTTTTAAAAATTATATTTATATTTCTAATATTTATTTTTATATATTTACAAAATTTTATTTTGAAAAAAATCATATTTTAAAATTTTTAATAATTGTATTTTGTTAAATATTATCTTTTAATTTTAAAATATTGTAAAACATGAATTTTCAAAATTAAATTTTATAAATATATAAATATAATTTTTTTAAGATTAAATAAATATTAAAATATTTTTATGATGGGATAAGGGCAGGAGGAAAGATGGGCTACGAGATCTCAACTGGCCAGGCTGTATCATTCATTTTTTGAGCAGTTTATTTTTTTTTTTTTACAAGTAAACCAAACAGGGATAAACCAGCAGTGGCCACTGGCCAGGAGGTTAGGTCATATCGAAAATGGAATATTCTAAAGTTTGGATTATTTTAACTCAAAATTTTATAATTTGCATTATTTTTTAACTTGACTAATTTTTTAACGGGAAGAAATTAAACAGGGTAATAACATTGTTCCTCGCCGGAAGAAATTAAACATACTCCGTTGCATAATCGATCAAACTTGAATTTGTCCCCTCAAAAAAAAAAAAAAAGACACACATTACATCGAAACTTAATTCACTGGTACATGGAAATCACACTGGACGGCTATAACACACAATTACCCATTTTATTTTCCATATAGAACAAATACTTACTTAGAAGCACTGGAAATGAAAAGAAGGAATTCTAAATTTGAAACAAAGTAATTGAAGAATTTAACCCCCCAACCCCAACAGAAAAAGAAAAGGGTAAAAGCCATAGATGATGAAAGGTAGCATCTTACACTTTATTTTTTGAAGCTAATATCATTCCAGATATATCCGATGTCCCTGGTTGAATTAATTAGGATGGCAGCGGTCGTATCGGCTGCATTGTCGGACCATTTTGCCGTTACCACCTATAATACAAGCACGGTAGACACCAGCTTTGCAAGCTGGCAAGTTTTTATTCGTAGGAATTTTTTCTATATTGATTCTATTGGTAGAAGAGCCAGCAAGGATCCTATGTGTAGATGCTGACTCCCAGGTTGAGAACTCGGATAATCTGCCATCAAATTCAAGGCCAGACAGCTCCAAGTGATGATTGGTGGTGGTGATGTTGGTGCCACCGTTGGGTGTGGCAGCTGTGGAGAGTTTGAGGGAGATGAGGATGAGGAGGAGGTGTGAGATCGAGACGAATTGCCTTATTGTCGTATTAGCCATGTTTTTCCCCCAATTAGGATGTGAATTTGATTTGTGATCATAGGGATAATATAATCCTACATATATACTGGCTGGGCGGTAGCCGGGTGGGCCGGGGTAGAGCGTCAGTACTATTTATTTATTTTAAAGACGCCGTGGTATGTCTATTATTTACTTTCATAGGTGACTTATTTATAGGGGCAATTTGCAAAATGTTCATAAAATATGTACTAATTGGTGAAATGTCCACATTTTGGGATAAATTATTGAAATGTCCACAATATAAACAACCTCATACGCTCTCTCTCCCGTCCTATTCTCTCTCCTCTCTCTCCAGACCTCTCTCCTGTCTCGCCCTCCTCGTTCCTTCCTCGCACAGCCTGCCGAAGAAGGTTAATTCGCCGGAGCTGCGGCCGGAGGCTTAGCGATGGCGTCTACAGGAAAGGGAGAGTTAGGGCGATGGTTCAGCAGTCCGTGCAACAAGGTCCTTCTGCTGCTTATGCCAGAGAAATGGAACGCCTCTCCGCCAAGGAGTCTCTCTTACTCGCTGTAAACTCATCTCTCTCTCTCTCTTGTCGCCAATTCACTACTATTAGAGTTTCAGTTGTTTAGGTCTGGATTTGGTTTCGCATTCGGTTAATTGTGCTTTTCTTTTCTCTCATGATAGCTGATCAGATGCTCTGATTTGATTTCCTTTGTGCTTCAATTTGAGTTGGATTATTATGCATCTGGTGCACGGGAATCGCCCTATGATTGTCATTTGTCAATTGCTGCAATTAAGTGCTAAGTCTGGCGATTTGTGTTCAGCTGAGAATTTCTTTCTTCCACTCTTCTGTATAATAGGGATGTAATAGGTCTTCTGCGGGTACTTTTCCTGAGAACGCGATTAGGGCTTCAATGGTTTCAGTGCTTTCTAATTGCTCACTGGTATGCTTTCTAATTATCAATCGATCGAAGATCGATTGATAAGGAAATTGATCTAATATTTTGCTGGTGCTTGATTTGCTGGTCTTTTTTCCTTTTTCTTGATTTTGCTGGTGCTTGATTTTGGTTCAATTTCATGATTTTGCTGGTGCTTGATTTGCTGGTCTTTTTCTTGATTTTGCTCTTTCCACTGATCCCGTTCTTTGCTTGTATCAATTTCATGATTTGCTGGTCTTTTTCTTGATTTTGCTGGTGCTTGTATCAATTTCATGATTTTGCTCTTCCCACTGATATTTCATGGCTTCTGCTGACTTGCTTCTTTGCTTGCAGGATTTTGCAGGAAGTCGATCTTGGGGACATATTCTGAATCTTGCAGGAAGTTGACTGACTTGCGTTCAGCTTATGTGAATAATGAAAACTTTGCCCAAGTGGTTGTGAGACAAAATCTATATCCACACCTTCAAACTAGTTCTGAAACCTTGCTCACCTAAATAGAAGAGTATCGGAAGGTGATCTTGGACGAGGAGAACCCTGATAAGTCAGTGTTGTGTCAGAAAGGTCCCAAGGTATGTTATATTCATTACTTTCGTTGATATCTTAGTTATCTATATCAGAGTTTTGACTTTTTCAGTTACGATCCCCTTTCCCCCAAGTTATTCTTTTTTAAAATGGGAATGTCTAATTGTTTAGTTTTCTGGATTAGGTTCTTGAGAACCTGATTGAGAATATCACTGGGGCTATTCTAATTTACACACGGCTCAATCTGGATGAAGTGTGGAAAATCTTATATTTCAAAGAAAGTACGCATCTATTGTAAAAATATTATATTTCAAAGAAAAAAGGATTTGTTGAGTACCAAACAGCAAAAGATCACTTGGTAGCTTTAATGTAGCTTGTCATCACTCATTTTAGTTGTTCTATGCATATGTATTTAGTATGAACACCGTACATTTTAGTTTATGTAGTTTGTTATCTTCAGACCTGTAAAAAGGATTTGTTCTGCTGGCAGTATGCTTCAAAATATACTAAAGAAGTGTGATTTCTGCTAAAATAACTTAGGAGTTGTGCAAATCTGCAATTGTCCAGCTTCTTTTTCAATGTCCAGCTTCTTAGCAATTGTCCAGCTTCTAAGATCTATGTTTTTCTGTGCGGAAATAGGGCGGATTTGTGTTCTTTTTCAATGATGATTGTGCATTTCTGAGCAATTGTCCAGCTTCTGCATTTTCCTCCATGTATTACTTGCTTTTTGTTTCTTATTATTCCGTTTGGTCTTTCTTGATCAGACTGCATATCCAAGAAGGGAAGACACTAATCCTACTAGTTTTAGTTCTGATGAAACACAATCTCAATTCACTCACCTATGCAAGGTTTCAGTAACCCCCCACAACCTTAATTGATTTTTATTGTCTATAAATGCTTTCAATTGTTCATTCATAGTGTATATATTGGATTGAGATTGAGCTTTGTGGATTGGAAATTGAGATTGAGATGGGTAAACACGTGCCTTCTAGGTGTTCAAATTGTGATTGGTGTTATATTTTTTGTTCTTGCTGTGCAACCTACAACCTCTGTGCCTTATATTGGATCAGCTAAGTGTTTGTGTCTCGAGGGTAGATCAATAAGAGAACATCTTGATCTAATGAATGCCCTATTTCCAAATTTCAGGTCTATAGTGTAGTGTTTGTCGATGCTTGCCTAGTGTGCTAACATGGTTTTTTTCCGTAGGTTTGCTGATGCTTGCTTAGTGTGCTGACATGGTATAGTTTCTTCTTTATAACAATGAGCTCAGTATCTGTTTTGTTTTGTTTTGAAGCAAATAGCTCTCCATGGTAGCTTTGACTTTCAGATTAGGTTGATCTTGGAAATTAATAGAATCGAAAATGGGATTCTTATACTCATATCTACCTGCTGAAGTAGATTCCTCACAATGTGAAGTATCTTACTGTGGTATGTAACAACTCTGACATTGTCTAATCTTTATAGTGGCACAAAATCTATTCCTTACCATAACATTTTCTGTACTTTATTCCTCTATCTTGAACTATATATTTCAATTGGAAAATCTTTATTTTTTCTCTTTCCGATAGTCCTAAATTAGTAATCATATTTATCTTTGTAGGCATCAGCAAAGAAAGCTAATGATATCTTGCCATTCTTGCAAAGAGGAAGGAGGCATCAAGCCGTGGTGGAATATGTACTCAGTGGCCATCAGTTTTAAATTGCTTCTTCCAAAGGAAACATGCAGCATAGCCTTCTCTTTCTCTGGTGTGAGATGTCCTGGCCGTAATGAACCATATTCAGATGATGCTATTGCATTTATGAGAAGAAAGATACTACATCGAGATGTTGAGGTACACTATATTCCTTGCGACCTGATCCCTGCATTTTACTGCTATATTGACTTGACATTTATGTCCAGATCGAAATAGAAACTGCGGATAGAACTGGTAACTTTTTGGGTTCTCTTTGGGAATCCAGAACAAATGTGGCTGGGATACTACTGGAAGCTGGACTTGCCAAGCTCCAAACGAGTTTTGGTTCAGACAGGATACTAGATGCTCATATTCTTGCACGAGCTGAGGAGTCGGCCAAGAGACAAAAGCTGATAGTAAGAATGGTTACTGAGTTTATTTTGTTGACAATATATTACATCAGAGTTTTAACTGGCCTTTTTCTGCTGTGTGATGATGGTGGCAGATATGGGAGAATTATGTGGAGGGATAGCCGGACAGGTGCAGGAAACTACAAATGGATCAGCAGCCCACGAGAGCAAACAGAAAGAAGTTCTAGAGGTAGAACACAAAGAAGCTCTAATAACCGAGTCTGTTTAGTCATCTTTGAGTTAACATGCTAAAACTTAAAACTGAAAGCTTATAAGAGGGCAGTGGTTTTGACTTTTGAATTCTACAGTCTTGCAAATATTAGAAATTTTTAACATTTCAAAGCTGAAATAGATTATTTTTTTTGTATATTTATATGTTGGTCCATTTTATCCTGATTTGTTGCTCGTCGAAACAGGTTGTTGTCACTGAAGTGCTAGGAGGGGGTAAGTTCTATGTTCAGGCAGTTGGAGATGCATCGGTTGCATCCGTTCAGCAGAAACTTGCTTCTCTAAACCTTGGTGAAGCCCCCTGTAGTTGGTGCATTCAATCCCAAGAAAGGTGATTTGGTCCTTGCTCAATTCAGTGCTGACAAATCTTGGAATCAGGCTCTGGTAAAGACAATCACTTTCTATTTTCTATTACCTCAATCTTTTTCAGTACATTTTGTAAAGGAATGAATGAATGATGTCGTACTGTTTATAGGATGTGGGTGTTCAAGTTTCTTTAGAATCTTGAAGATCATGGTACTTCATTGATGGATTCTATCGGTTTCGTATCTTGAATTTCAGAACAAAGGAAACTTAGAAGGAGCTTGCGAGTACTTCTTCCAAGCAACCTTAGCAGATCCTGATGATGTTGAGGTATTGGCGTAGTATGCTAGGCTGGTTTGGGAGGTTCAACACGATCAAGAGAGGGCGGACGAGTACTTTGAGCGTGCAGTGAAACTCTCATCTAAAGACTGGTGTGCATTTTTCTGTTGGGAGACTATCTATACTAATCACACACATATTCCAGTTTGGTAATGTTTAAATGTTCTCTATTTTTCCAGCCATGTCTTGGCAGAAGGACATGTCTGGGAAACTGCTACTGAGAGTGCTGCAGAGGCACAAGGACATGCCAAGGTACTCATTTCTTATAGAATCTTGCAAAACTCGGGTACTCGGTTTTCTCTTATTGGTTTTGAACTCTAGTGTTTTCGTACTGGTTTTTCAAGCCGGTTAAGAGCAAAGGAGCCGCTAAATCATGCACAAGCAAGAAAGAAGGAACCTTTGTCGAAGAGCATCTAAGGCAGTTGGTTGAGAAAAACCCATCCAACGCCATGTTTCTAAGGAACTATGCACAGTTCCTTTATGAGGTGAATCAGTTGCTTTCATGGAGCCCTTGCCTTGGTTTTCATTCGGATTTTATGCGAGCTAAGCTCATTCACTGTTGGATGGTATATGTAGTCAAAGAAAGACCTTAAAGGAGCCGAAGAATACTATTCAAGGGCTATTCTGGCAGATCCTGAGGATGGCAAAATCCTAATTCAGTATGCTAACTTGGTGTGGGTAACTCACAAGGATGAAGAGACAGCTCGATCCTACTTCGAGCGAGATGCTCAAGCTGCCCCCGGTGATAGGTATATCCTTCTATTCCATCCCTCAAACACTGGAAAAGTTCAAGGCCTCAATCTACTAAGCAAGTTTCTCTTGTAACTCAAAATCTAATGTTAAGCCCCGTCTGATTTTTTCTCTTGCAGTCATGTCCTTGCTTCATATGCTAGTTTCCTTTGGGCAATAGAGGGAGAAGAGGATGAACAAGAAGACGGAACCATACTCGTACCTTCCATGCAGGTGCCTCCTTACATGCCCCAAGTAACCGCATTATGGGCCTGAGAGCTCAAAGATCACAAGAACTGAAGGCTAGGTAGGAGGACCCTGACCATACTACCCAGCATCCCGATAGAAACTTCCTTTGCTTCTAAACCCAGTATACTAATATACTAATGTTTTCTGTATATAAGAATGATATACTTTCTCTACCATGGTTGTACATAACCAAAGGTTTGTATATTCAAACTAAAATTGCACATTTAAACTAAAATTGCACTTTTTTTTTCCGTGTCAGCACTTTTTGAATTTCTATATTGGTGTGAAAATATAAGTTTATGTTGAGCAAATATAATATTGTGTTGTGCAAATATAAGTTTATGTTGTGCAAATATTAGTTTATAAAATTGCACTTTTCATATTTATATTTGAGTTATAAAATTGCACTTTTCATTTTTTATATTTGCACTTTTTCAAACTAAAATTGCACATTTAAGTTCTAAAATTGCACATTCAAACTAAAATTCCATTTTTTTTGCACGTGTCAGCACTTTTTGAATTTTTATATAGGTGTGCAAATATAAGTTTATGTTGAGCAAATATAATATTGTGTTGTGCAAATAAGACCATGTTGTGCAAATATAATATTGATGAATAAATATAAAATAATATTGAGAAAAATAAGATCATGTTGAGCAAATTTCAACCAATCCCCCATGTTGTGCAATAATAGTCTATTGATGAGCAAAAATAAGACCATGTTGTGCAATAATCTATTGATCAACTATAAAATAATTAATATTGAGAAAAAATAAGATCATGTTGAGCACAATTTCACAAGTCTCAATTGTTGTGCAAAAATAATATATTGTTGAGCAAAAATAAGATCATGTTGAGCAAATTTCAACCAATCCCTCATGTTGTGCAATAATAGTCCATTGATGAGCAAAAATAAGACCATGTTGTGCAATAATCTATTGAGCAACTATAAAATAATATTGAGAAAAAATAAGATCATGTTGAGCACAATTTCACAAGTCTCAATTGTTGTGCAAATATAATCTATTGTTGAGCAAAAATAAGATCATGTTGAGCAAATTTACACCAATCCCCCATGTTGTGCAATTATAGTCTATTGATGAGCAAATATAGTCTATTGATGAGCGAAATTCCACCAATCCCCATGCTGAGCAAATATAATCTATTGTTGAGCAAAAATAAGAACATGTTGAGCATAATTCCACCAATCCCACATGTTGTGCAATTATAGTCTATTGATGAGCAAAAATAAGACCATATTGTGCAATAATCTATTGAGCAAGTATAAAATAATATTGAGAAAAAATAAGATCATGTTGAGCACAATTTCTCAAATCTCAATTGTTGTGCAAATATAATCTATTGTTGAGCAAAAATAAGAAAATGTTGAGCATAATTTCACCAATCCCACATGTTGTGCAATTATAGTCTATTGATGAGCAAAAATAAGACCATGTTGTGCAATAATCTATTGAGCAAGTATAAAATAATATTGAGAAAAAATAAGATCATGTTGAGCACAATTTCACATGTCTCAATTGTTGTGCAAATATAATCTATTGTTGAGCAAAAATAAGATCATGTTGAGCAAAATTCCACCAATCCCCATGTTGTGCAATTATAGTCTATTGATGAGCAAAAATAAGACCATGTTGTGCAAATTTCCACCTTACAGTTGCACAAATATAAGTTCTAAATTAAAATTGCACATTTAAGTTCTAAAATTCCACATTCATATAATTGCACTTTTTCAAATTAAAATTGTACATTTAAGTTCTAAAACTGCACATTCAAACTAAAATTCCACTTTTTTTTTTACCCGTGTCAGCACTTTTTGAATTTTTATATTGGTGTGCAAATATAAGTTTATATTGAGCAAATATAATATTGTGTTGTGCAAATATTAGTTTATAAAATAGCACTTTTCAGTTTTATAATATTGCTCTTGACTTGTTGGGTCAACCCAAGGTTGTTTATATTCGAGCTCGAGCTTGAGCTCGGCTCAAAATCGAGCTTAGAAGTGTGCTCGAACTCGGCTCGCGAGTATTTGAACAAGCTCGAGCTTGTTTTGCTCGTTTTTTCTCGAGCCGAACTCGAGCTCGAGAGCTTGTTCGAGCTTGATTGAGCTCGTGTTATTGTTGTAGCTTCTTTTTGCTAGAAGTTCGTTTCTGAGCTCGTTTTTGACATTGTAATCTCTAAATATGAAATTATATAAAATACCTATTCAAAGTTTGTAATCACTACAATACCAATCAAAACAATAAAATACAATAAAAATAAATGATTAGAAACAATAAAAAAAATGCAAGGTGCAACTGAACGAGCGCTTTCAAGTTTCAATCGGTATTGTATATGGACCATCGACCATAGACATCAGAAATTCATAAGAAAAAACTGAACGAGAGCCATTAATTGAACAAGATCTAATGGAGGAGCTAGGAGGGGTGAAGAACAAAGGGCGGATCGAAGTAGAACCGAGATCTGATGGAGGGGTGATTGGGCGATGAACAACTGAACAAACAAGGGGCGAGATCTGATGGAGAAGGGGCGAAGAATAATTGATAGAGAAACCCTAAAACAAACAAGGGGTGAGATCTGATAACTACGAGATCTGATAGAGGACTGGAGGAGGGGCGAACTTATTAGATTTAGGGCGGCTGACGTTTGAAGAGGAGTCGAGGAGGAGGCAGACATCGGAGACGAGGCCTAGGCGGCGGCGAAACTCAAGGTGGCTAGCGGCGACGAAACTCAGGGGAGGCGAAGGCCTAGGAGAAGAGAGGAAGAGGATTGACTGAGGCAGTGAGGTATGAGGAACGAGACGGAAACATTGGAGTAATCGACAGAGAAACCCTAAAACATTAAAACTAAAGGGAAAAAACCAAGAGCAAAATAGTCTGAGTTATACGAGCTACTCGAGCTTGGGCTCGTACTCGGCTCGGGCTCGATTCAAGCTCAGGAACCCGCTCGAACTCAGCTCATTTTGTAAATGTGAACGAGCTTGAGCCGAGTTTTTCGAGTCGAATTCGAGCGGCTCGTGTTCACATAACACCCCTATTCATAATCTTATTCATGCACAACTGAAATTGCATATTTAAGTTCTAAAATTGCACATTCAAACTAAAATTGCACTTTTTCAAACTAAAATTGCACTTTATCATTTTTCAGTTTTGTATTTGAGTTATAAAATGCACTTTTTGAAGGTATACCAATCACTTTCGGCGGAACGACTCTTCTTCATCTTCACTCTCACCTCTTGCTGACTCCGTTTTTGAAGGTATACCAATCACATCGAATCAAGTTGTTGTTCATGAGGTGTGATCCTCCTGCAGTTGCAGCTGATTATTGCACAGAGACAAAATCCATGTGGTGAAGAAAATCAAAGTAATATCGAAGACAACACATAAAACAGGTAGATGACACAACTGATTATTGATCTATAAGCTGTATTGGACATTAGCTAGTGTCATCATATGCAGGTCAATGTAAAAGGATCAAGCCAACAATAGAACGAGTAGATGACACAACTGAACAAAGGAAAGACAAGTTTCAGGAAACAAACCTTTAGAGAGTGAGTATCAATGATAACGAGGGAGGCGTTCGAGCTCAGGTGCTACAAGGGAAGCAGCAGTTGCTACCACTGATATGTCATAGCATCGGAGAGTAGACATGAGCGACTTTATCTTCGACACCCTTTGTCATTAACATGATATTTTGGGCCTGCTCACTTGAAAGCAACATTAATTTCCAATCTCCAACTCTTCAAAGAGTTGTTGCAGACAAATGATTACAGCCATAGAACAAGTTCCTTACATTATTACCTATGGTCCTATACTACTAGCTTTAATTATATAACATTGAATAGATAACCCAAACCAGTTGTTGAACAAAGAGGAACCAAATATAACCCCTCTAGTGTGGTATCTATGTCACATTCCATTGCAATTGATACTAAAATTGACCATCAACAGATTTTGCAAAAATCCTATATTTGATTGCACAAAACCATCGCATTCAGTAAATTAACGAATGAAAGAGCCGAAGGCACCAACCATGAGAAGAGGAGGACTGGCTTCCGAACAAGAAGATCAGACAAACTGCTCTCCGCTGGAGCCACAATCAAGATCGGCAAAGGCATTCTCCTCAGGCATTAGAAGCAACAATAGACCAACAAAGAAATTCATAGCCTGCACACAGAGAAGTTGATAATATTTACTTAAACTAATCCACCAGGTATACAGATAGCATTTGTACGGAATAATGAAAGGTTTCTAGAAGGTCAGGCACATGAAGTTCTCAAATCAACATGACCAGAAAGTGCATCAAGGTAGAAGTAATGACTGAATACTAATAGTCTAATACCATTTATATGACAGTATGCTCATAATTATTCCGTACAAATGGATTTCAACATTAACGTCAAAATTGGACAGAAATTAAGGCACATATTCCCTAGGACAAGAATAAAGGAAGCTCATTATCACTACAAAAAGCACTCTGGCCTAAGAACTCAAATGTCAAGTACTCCTAAGTAGAAGATTTTTGGTCTAAATATTGCATTTGAACGAAAACACAACCAATAACAACCTCATAGTAGGAAAGGGTAGAGCCTGAATGCACTTTTTGCTCTAAATATTGCCAATTTCAATGAACACAAGCAGGAGGAAAGAAAGAAGTGTAATCTAGACATACGAACCCAAAGCTTTGCTGATGGTTTTCACAAAGGTTATTGATATAACCTATGTGAATTTAAGTGAATTTTTTTTCGATTTCGGGACATTGGCACAACATCTCAATATCTCTGAGCTTCGAGAAGTAGAAGGCCCTCTCTGTCTGTCAACCAAGACAAACAGAGATAGCTGATTACCTGTTCCTCGTAAGCAGCCACAGGGATAGCTGATTCCTTGCCCCCTTCTTTATGTCCTTTGCACAATTCCCTCCTTTCAATTGCATTGTAACTGTATCATCATCACCCCAACCAAAAATTGTAATCAATTCGCTAAATTCTAATGCTTAACAGTCATATATCTAACCATTTACAATCTAGTAGCACTAGCATTTGGTAAAATCAAACCTCTAATTTCGAACAATTTCATAGAAATTCAACCAAAGCAGAAGCAGTCAAGCAGATATCAATGATCAATTTCGAAAACAAAAAAAAACGCTCTGATTTATACCTCAAAAGTAAAGAGTGATATAAAGACTGTTAAGCAAATGTGACTGCCAACCAAGACACTAAATCAAAGGAATTGAACAGTGTAGCCCCTGCTTTGTCTGTGAATGATGCGAGCCATATACGCGGATCATGCTCAAACACATCATCTGCTGTGCTGGCTGCGAGGGCTCTGAGTGAGAGCAACATGAAAGGGTATTTTGCTGAACAGCAAGTGCAGAAGACATATATAAGCAGGCCGATATGAAGGAGAAAAGCTCCTGAACAACACTGATGAATTGAAGAGGGTGATAAAAAGAGCCATATACAGTGGGAAGTTGCCTGAGGCCGAAAATCAAACAAGCAGCGATCTAAAGAGGAGGATGAGCAATTAATTAAACAAGCAGCGATCTGAAGAGGAGGATGAGCGGCGGAGCAATTTTGGAATCAGTCGCTCGAGGAGATCTCGGATCCGGCGCTCGCTCGATCGACCTCGCACCGGCCGCTCGCTCTGCCGCTCACGCCCTCCCTCGCTTGCTCCGCCGCTCACGCCCTCCCTCACTTGCTCCGCCGCTCGCGCCGCTCGCTCCCTCCCTCGCTCGCTCCGCAGCTCGCTTGCCACCAGACAGCGGCTCCGGCACCGGAGAGATCGAGACCTCCATCGCCTTCAATCGGGAGCGGAGAGAGAGATTGGAGAGACGATGGGGGGCACCGGCAACTATCAGATAAAAAAATTGAGAATTAGTATATAAAGGGGACATTTTGCTAATTTGTCCAAAAAGGGAGACAATTCTCCAATTTGTCCAAATAAAGTGCCTGTTTGGCAAATTTTTTCTTATTTATATATCTGTTTATTTATTAGGTATAACTAATGCAGTATCTATGCGTAACGCACGAGATTTATAAATGATTATATAAACTTATTATATATTATGATTTCTGATATCGTAACGTTGAATGATCTTTTGTTTATTAAGCGATTGATTTTGATTTGGTTTATCCAAAGTCAAAATAAAGGAACTTTACATACTATTAATTGAAACCCGAAGGCTCGGAGACAGAGTCCAAATCTGAGGTTTCCACTTGGTTCCCCAGGGATTCCCTGCGTTGCCTCTACCAACTGACGGATGAGTTGCTGCACAGTGCTCCAGTTCTTTGTCCATTTATGCTAGTCTTCGCCTATATCTGTACCCTTGTAATTTGATGATCCTGCCTTTTGTTGTTTTATGTCTTCCGCATATTTGAAGATTTATCCGTCGTCGATTTATTCGGCCTCTCGACCCACCGGGCTTGTCCGATGCGTCAAATTCTTACCTAATAAAAAAAAGTTACAAGGTAACCGGAGACCAAAATGGCCCGTAAGAGTCAAATATACTCAAAATCGTCACCTCGTGGTCCACAAAATTATTTCGTGTATAAATAAACATTAAAAAATTAAAAAATATATTTTTAGATTCTTTACCCTTTTATTGATATGTTTATAAAATTTTATTATGAAAATTAATGTTTTAAAAAATAATAAAAATTAGTTTCTAAAATAATCGATATTTTAATTATCTATATTTTTAAAACTTTAATTTTCATAATAAAAATTTATAAACATACGAATATGAGGATATAGAATCTAAAAAAATTAAAATTTTTTTTTCAATGTTTATATATACTCGAAATAATTTTGTGGACCACCAAAGAGTCCATTGAAGTGGACCAGAGGATCCACATCACACCCAAGTCATTACACTCCCACCTACTTTTATATATGATTAAATATAAGCAAACAGACATTAATAGGGTGGCTCAATGGTAAAGAGTAAGGGGGTTAATTCGAGGTCCTGAGTTTGATCCCTGCCTCCGCCTTTCTCTTGGTGAAATAATCATGGTTCACCTAGCTTATTACCATTGGGTCTAGCTGGTCGGCGCAAGCCGGTTTACCTGGCTCGTGGCTCTTGCCGGCTGGGTCACATGCTCGAGGTTTATACCAAAGGTGGGTTACCCTCGTTAAAATAGATGTATAAAAGCAAACAGGTTATATATCAATATTTGTATATATATAAGAGTTGGCATATATACTTACTAATCAAAAGGAATAACACCCACTCCTACTTGAGTTTAATTTTGCATACGGCAAGGCATTGTTCAGCAATATGTCAAAACAGCACGAAATTACATAACAGACTCATTCAACATATGAGAATGGAAATCAGAACACATGTACACCAAACACCACCAGTTTGGATTCGCACACATCCTGCAAAATCAGCTCGGTTGGTAGGAATCATCATCGGTCGAAGGGTCATCATTTTACACAACGTCCGACTCGGATAAGAAATATTCAGCATCCTTATTTCCACAATTCGGATCCTTGATTGTAGACATGACGTTATATAATTCATCTTTTGTCAAGTAGGACCCCTTCTTAATCCTATTGATTTCCTGACATCTCCTCCGCTCTGGTGTCTCACATTTGTCGAGATTCCTGAATCCGCAGCCCACGAAGCAGCCACCATTCTAGCACATACAAGCTTGCCAATATATTTTAAAAATAAAATAATACACACAATTTACATATATAATAAAATTTTATTAATTATACAAAATTTACATATATCATAAAATGTCAAAATTATATAATTTATATACAATAAATATATATAATTATAAAATTTACATATAAAATAAAATGTCCAAAACTATATTTTAAC
Source organism: Persicaria maculosa (assembly GCA_963922045.1). Lineage (NCBI taxonomy): Eukaryota > Viridiplantae > Streptophyta > Magnoliopsida > Caryophyllales > Polygonaceae > Persicaria > Persicaria maculosa. The sequence continues at coordinate 60,434,161 of OY998257.1, read as the reverse complement.
CAAAAATAAAATGCCCAAAATATCTAGACAGAACCATGCAGGGTTTGAAGACTGAGGTTGAAGGTTTAGACATTGAATTGAATCAATAAGTTCCTAAGAATATCATCTTCCATTAGTAGTATTAAAGAAAGAGAGGATCCGAGGATACCCCTAGTAAAGATCCAATCACAATCTAAACCTACCCTAGTAACCAATAGTGCAATCAATTAAGATATCCATACCTTGGAAATCAATTTTACATCCATAGGTACTCATTGAACATGGATTGCTCTATATGCATTCCATAGGGCGAATCTATAATCCGTCCGTTATAAATTTTGGAAAAAAATACACGGACGGACGTTGTGAATAATGTTAAAACATTACAAACTTATATTTTTTTTATAAAAAGAAAATAAAAAAAGCTGTCCGTATCCAGCAAATTAAAAAAAAAGAAGAAGAAGGACAAGGGCGGATCTCCCATCCGCCCTTGAATTTGAAACAACAAAAAAAGCTGCTTTCCTTTGCAGCTTTTTCTTCTCTGTTTTTTTACTTTACTTTACAGAGGACGGATCTAGGATCCGTCCTATGTAACTTTTTTAATTTTTTTTTATAACGGACGGATCCTAGATCCGTCCGTATATTTTTTAAAAATTTTACAACCGACGGATTATAGATCCGTCCTAAGGAGTGTATATAGCACCTGACATGGGTGCATATAGCCACCCTATTGAACATCAAATTGAATCAAAACATACACTTTTGAGTTATATACCCTAGCCGATTCGGATCCAGTAGATTTGTGGGATAACTCTACTATGTAGAATTGATTTTTCCCTCACAAAAAATTAAAAAATAAGTTTAGGTTGGTGAGGCCCGAGTTAGTGGGGTTGGGGAAAAGGAGGGCAAGATCTTATTCGTTAATTTTTATTTTAACGGTTAAAATCTGTCAAATCCACTATTTTTCCAAAGGGCTTGACTAAAAAGGGAACATATATAAATTGAGGTAGCACTGAAGACCATAGGCATACAATATACAATAAGCTAGATTCCTGTTTAACTTCATATTACTTTATATGACTAATATCAATCACATTATGGAGTTTATCTTGTTTGCTTGAATATTAATGAGAAACTCTAAATTCCCCACAAAAAAAGAGGGTATAAAAGATCAAGGAAATTATAAATCTAATAAACGGATTACTGAACTCCGTTGGGACTCGGGATCGGGGCTCGTGTGCACATGTGCGCCCTTGCGCTAATAGCCTAACACATAAGCCGAGCGGGGTTCCATCCTAAAACCAATTGGCATTAGGTGGGGTAACCCACTAGGTTATATACTAAGACTTATTTGTTCATATGGGACTTCTTTTGGTCTCTTCACATTGTTCATTCTCTCAACACGGATCGAGTAGCAAAATAAATAAATGTATTTTGAAACATAAAAGTGATTTTTAAATGGGTTATATTGTGTGTGTTTTTTGTCCTCCAGATGATAAATTTGTCATCCTCGCTACTATTTTGTGGTAAATGTGCTATTTCTTTAGTAAATGTGCAGCATCAATAAAAATAGTAACAAGTAATCGAGCATGTATCGTATGCCAAACACAGCGCCATGCACTTTTTCAGAAGGCTGGTGCCATAATTTCAATGAACCTGTTAACAGTAGTAGTAAGTTCAAACAATAGCTCATGGAAAAACTTGTTTAGCATGCAGGAAATGAAGCATGACAGTGGAATCCATACACTGCACACAGAGGCAACATTGGATCCGCATACCATTCAGGTTTTTTTTGTCTGTTGTCCTGTAAATTGAAATAAAGAAGCATGATGCTCGAAGCGAAACAAAAGGCCATTCAGAGCAACATTTAGGAAAAGGGGATAAATTGAAACAGATTAATCTCACATGTGGACCACGCTGTCTGCCCTTCTCTTTGTCATATGCCATCTTAAACCTTTATTTGGTTCTAGACCAGGCTGTGTGATCTTGAGAGTCGAGACCATGCTTTTTTATAAGCTTGAGATATCTGGAGGGAAACAACTTTATGAGCTCAAGGTCAAGGATCTAAATGTGAATATCAGAAACATATGCTAGGACTCGTAACTTACTCCTCAGCATTAAATGCTCCACTCCAAGGTCCTCATCCCAGATAAAGATGTAATCATAAGGAGAAATTATGTTAGGATGTAGAAACCGTTTAGCATACCACCTGCATACATAATCACAGAGCTCTCAGACTATTCCCTTCCAGCAAGTAGCAAAAAACATGAATACAGAACATTCATGTTCTAAAGTTGGACACAAAAAACATGAATAGGAATTGGACCACGCTCCAGCAAGAAGCAATACCATTCAATTCACTTGAAAGTTGAAAGAAACGTTCCTTATATGTAGAAAACAAATACATTTTCATACCAATGAGAAGGATAATAAGTAAAGCTATGAGGGACATACCTATTCACGGTTACCCTAGAGTCTACAAATATAGAAATCAGATTCAGATTGAATAATGCTTGGGGGCAGGCTCTCAGCACCTCGAGGATTGCTCGTGACCCAAATCTACATATAGAAATAGAAAAGATAATATATTATCAGGAGAGACAACATTGCAGTCAGCACCTCCGAATAGAAGATTGTTCTTAAATAGGTTGAATTATTGACATAAAAATAACTAACATTTCAGCTCCCTCTGTGGATGTAAAATTGTAAATTTATTGCCCATAAATATTAGTTGTTGGCAACTATTCATGGCTCGGAACATGATTTCTGTTTTTCAAGACAATTGGCATACACATGAATAGCAAGAATCCAAGGCGCGTATGGCAGAAAATGTCATGGACTAAGGAAATAAACCACAGCCTCACACACTTGACTTTCAAGTTTTGAATCGCAAGGCTAAGAGTTAAGGCTATTATAAAATCACACACCATTAACCAAATTCCAATAGCTTTGTTCTTGTTCATGTATTTGTGTTAAGTTTGAGTGCATGATCACACACCCAACATAACTTGTGGATCTGAAACATAAACAAAAGTCCAGAGATCAACGCATACAACTAAGTTGAAGTGCGACCAAACCTGCGACGTGTGCGCTCCTCCAGCGCCGGAGCCAAGAATCGAAGTCCGCGGGCCTGAATTTACAGCGCTTGATCGCCTTCAAAATCGAAATCCCCATGCCTGAACATCGGCTTTCTCATACAGAAGCCCAAAAAAACTACAAAATGCAGGAAAAAAGAAGGGGACAGACAATTGAAAAAAAAAAAATTAAGACAAAAACTAAGTCCTCGAGTGAGAGTAGAGTTGATTGAGGACTCATAGCAAAGGGTCTAGACGTACCTAATGGATCCCACAAATGCAGTGACTTCGGTTTCTCAAAGTCAAGCCTCCTCCGATCTTTCTTTAAGCTTCCTGACGCCCTCAATTGGCAGGGCTCGTCTTGGCCTCTTCCTCTGTCAGTTGCCCAAATCCAAAGGTTCATCATCACGCACTAATAGAGTCTATCATCTATCATCTCATATCACTATAATATCATGGTCCCACATTTGAAATTTGCATTTTATAGGAAAAGCATTCATGCAATAATTGTTAACTCAGAATATCAACACGTCATATCATCATTGCATATAAGAACATCAAGACATCAAAGCAATATTTACTGTCATCCCAGCCTATCAATGTCAGCACGTCAGAACTCATCATCATGTCAATTCTAGAAACTATCACACAGGGTTCCAAGTCAACGGAGATAGGGAAGGACAATGGCGGACAACGCAATTTCGTACATACTCGAACTCGAACCGAGGCTAAAGACGAGACAAGGGACAAGGTTCTAACTCGAGAATGACAACGACGCCCTTATGGAAGTCTATGAGTTTATAATTGCGGCAAGCAAGCATGTATTTATCATGGAGCATATCATTCACATTAAGTCACACTAGCATTTTCCTATCTCAAGGAAGAATGACTTATGCATTCATAACATGTACATGTAATCAATTTCTACACGGACGTGCATGCGAGACAACTAGCAACTTATCATTCCATGTAATCAGGCACGCCAGATGATTCTAAGAAAATCATGTGGGGTCTACTAAGCAATGCGTGTATGAACAACTGCACAAGCATGACATATACATCAAAGGTAAGGTCAATTACAAGCACATCGAGAGGTCCATCATCATGATCAGGCCAAATGCTATGAAGAGGGCATATAATCAATTATTGAGCCATATTTGGGAGCATGCGTCCTACATGATACTAGTAGCACATATCAATGCATGAATACAATCAAGGTAATCCAAACGGGTTCAATCTAGCATTCATGTGTCATGCGCATATGAAGTCATGATATAACGTTGTGTGTGGTCATATGAGGGGATCAGAAACAAAACTAAAACTTTTATATTGATTTCAATTAATTAAAAATCTTCCAAAGTCGGGGTTTCATGCCACAACGATAACAATGCAATTTTAATGCTAAAGTTATGAAATTTAATGCCTTTCCGTCAAATAACTTTCGTTATCAACACTTAGGTGATTAGAGGCTCTCGCATAGTTCCTAAGAGTTACTATCCAATTCATGAGCAATTCAAGTTCACAATATGAGTGGCTTTCGCTTCAATAATGCAAATAATGAATCTCCCTAAATTTCGTAAAGGATCATGCATGGGATATAAGATGGAATCGCATAAAATTCATACCTTTGATGAACTTACCCTACATCGCTATCGTCGGGCTCACCCCGACCCTAGAAGTGGGTTGACTACGCGCTCCTCATCATGCACATCATCATCATTGTTATTGAAAGAAAACTAATTTGAATTAAACTTTGAAAGAAAGTACAACCGAACAAGCCACTCCTCTCTCGCTTCACAAACTCCACTCGACCCTCTATCTCTCCCTCTAACTCATTACTATTGTAATTGGAACTGAATTGTATGTAAAAATTGAATGTCTAAACTCAACCCTACTAGCCTCTATATATAGATGTCGCACTTTGCTATCCAACGACTCGAAACTCTATCTTTATTCTCTAAGATAAAACTTAAATAAAGTAAAAACTAAAACTCCTACCGTAAATCAGCTTCATATGATAGATCTGAGGTTGATGATAAGAAATCTCGACTTTAGGATAGACGTGCAAGCTTCGGATAAAATTATATCAGAATCTGAGTCGGATTCCTCTGTTGGCATGGTCGATATCGACCTTGAACATCGATATCGACCCCTGTGAAACTTTATCTCGAGCTCTCCTCCAACTCGAACTGGCACTCGACTTCTATCATTTAGCTCGATCTGGCAACATCGATATCGACCTCCAGACGTCGATATCGACCTCTCTGTGTCGATATGCTCTGTTTCATTTCCTGCTCGATTCCTATGTCTCTGATGCACTCGATGTCGAGGTCCCCAATCGATTTCGACCTCTTCAGAAGACTTCGAGTTCTTTTTCCGCTCTTCTAAATCCGTCCATTTTTATCCTGTTTTCTGCGAAATCACATAGAAACTCGTGTAGACCCATATATTTGACGTTTAAGCATAAACTACACGAATCCCATGTTTTCCCATTAATATGCATGCAAAAGACGATAAAATGGACTTTTATGTGCATAGAAAATATGGCAATTTGCGCGCACATCAAGATATTAACCTAATTTGCGTCTACCTTTGTCATAATTGAGTTTATAATCTTTCAAATAGAAACCTTAATTACTACCCAAGTTTCAAAACATGAGTTCCTTAAATTCTCATTTAAAAATGAAGCACAAGGTAGAGCGAGATAAAAGATACCTTCTTTAGCAACATACAAACCTTACCACCATGGCTATCGTCGGGCTCACCCCGACCCTAGAAGAAAGGGCGACTACTCGCTCATGTTGAATGAAGACATACTTGAAAGGAAATAACTTTGCATTGAACTAAAACTTGAATCTTTACAATCCCAACGCCAACTATCGTAAGCGCCGAAACCCTAAAGCTCAAAACCTAAAACTATTGCATTGAATGCTTCATGCTTTGTGTCTTGCTTGCTTGAATGAATAAAAACCAGACCCTTAGGGATTTATTTATAGCTTACTAGTCCTTGCTAGCCTAGGAAAGTAATTCTAATCCTACTAAAACTCCTATTTAAACTTCTATCCCAAAACAATTAGGATGAAACATTATTAAGGTAAATATAAAATATCCTAGGGTAAAAAGGCAAGTTCCGTAGGACATAATCTATCTAATAAAGAAGATAAACCGTGGCTCTTGTGGATAGATCTTCAAATCCGCGTCAAATCAGTGTAAACTTCGACTCGATATCGAGTGTTTCATCTCGGCTCGATCTGTCGCACTTCACTCAAGCTCCGGTGGCCAGTCGAGGTCTCCACTCGATATGTAGGTCATGTCGAGTGCTTTTCAGTTGGTCTGTGTGGTCTTCTTTCAATGCTCAGTGTCTACATCGTTGTCCTTAGTCGATCTCGACCTGCCTAGTCGATATCGACCTCTTCTTTGCTTCACTTGGCTTTCTCGTTTTGACTCCAATTATGCTCCAATTCCTATACATTTGGACCAAAACTTGTGCAGACTCTATTTCTTGCACGTTAGCTCATTCTACAAAAATTTGCATTATTTTCAACCTTTACTTTAGTAATCGAATGAAATATGAAGTCAAAATATGCAAATAAAAGGACTATAAATATGTACATCAATATACCCCATACTTAGACTTGCTTGTCCTCAAGCAATATACAACCAATAACCAACACCTACAACACATCCTTCAAGTCTTCGCCCTTGTCAAAAGCAACATCATGAATGGTAGCAAAGCAAAGCAAGTGAATTTAATGTCATCACACATATATAAGCGATCCATAGGCATATGCAATTTGAAATCCAACCTCACAGGGATAATGTGTTTCACTCAACATCTCAATGTGTTTAGGCTTTGAAGATCAACTCTCAACTTGATTCCATATAAAAACTCATAAACAATGCAATTTATAATAATCCACTTCGCAACAAATTATGTAAATGCAACAAGAACCATCAGGAGGACTTTGGCTCAATGGAAGACTTCAAAGAAGACTCCATTCGGCAGGGTTGTAATGGGGCTTGGTAAGAAATAAAGGGTATGAGATTATTTGGCTACGTGGTGCTTTATAAAATTTGGGAATCAAGACTCCTAAACTTTAACACCACTTATCCAAACCATATCTCCCAAAATGATGCACTTTCCAAACTTGCTTCTTCATGATGAACATCAACCTTCTTTCAAACACTAATATGCTCTCAAAAATATAAATCTTGCAAGAAATAAAAGAACTTAGGAATAATTGACTCATGCACTATATATATATATATATATATATATATATATATATATATATATATATATATATATATATATATATATATATATATATATATATATATATATATATATATAATAGCTCTTTTTCTTTTTTTTTCGGATTTTTTTAGACAAAAATTAAATAAATAAATAGAAATATGTGCATTTATAATGTGAGCCAAAAATTATTTTATAATATGTGACAAGATGCAAATATATACCAACCCTTAATTCTTTTCTTAAAACTAAACATATGCACTTTCTTTCCACATTACATTATTCTAACCATTCTAAGTCTGAATTCCCAAATGGCGGTCAGGCTCAATTCGGCTAGGGATAATTTTGTAGAGTTTGCAATATAAGGCTCAGGCTAACGTTTTGGCTTCAAGCAGAGATAATGTAGGGTAGGTAAAGAGAGGATAAAAATGGCTTAAAAGATGCATCCATCATTTAATTCTCATAAACATAAACATATATATGCATTGGCTTTGAATAACTATAACAACATTCAGAGATGCATAGGAAGAGTAAATACACTCAAGAAAGCAGAGGGATTTTTAATGTTCTCCCTATAAGCCAAAATTCTCACTTGGACAATTTTGTTGGATTTTGCTTTTTAGCCTAGGATCATATGTGCTCAATTTCATCACAAGTTCACAATCTACATAAAAACAATTTTAAGGACTTAGGCTAATCCATCCAAATATTCCATATGATTTATATGATCAAGTCATCTATTGAGTTTTCATCATTGGACATCTAAGTAGGGTTTAAAAACTAAACAAGGTAAATATGCATTTTTTTGTTCATTTTGACATTTTCTAATTTTTTTGGATTTTTTTGCATTTTTATAAACTAATAAACAAGTGCATAAACTTAGAAATGAATAAACTTTGAACATGAATGTAATGTAGAAAAATAAAACATAAAGCAAAATAAAATTTATTACAACCAAGTTTTTCCAATTTTAGCTAGAACCACAACCAGATAACAACATTATAAAGTCTAATTTCAATCCCACCCCATACTTAAAGATGACAGTGTCCTCACTGTTTAAAAATCAAAGTAAAAGGGAGGGGGAACACTCACGCTCACTTACTCTCAAAATCACTCCTCAGGAGGCGGAGGTGGAGATGGAAAGAGCTAGGGCCAGCCCTGTGAAGATGAAGATCCAGGGTGAAAGGAAGGGCCGCCCTGCTGAAAGAAGGAGTTGCCAGGATAGTAGTGATGCGGGTCTTGCTGGTATGATGGACCCGGTGCTGAGTAGGATGGTCCTGACTGACCATAGTGTGGCTGGCCACAAGGGTAGCAGCCAAAGCCAAAGCTGGATCGCTTGAAGATCCTTGTGAATCGCTCCTTGATGTGCGCGTAAATTGCCATATTTTCCATACACATTTATGTCCATTTAGTCATTATTTGCATGCATAATGGCTGGGAAAGCATAAGATTAGTGTAGTTTATGCTTATTTCCAAATATAGAGGTCTTCACGAGTTTTTATATTATTTCGCAGAAATCGAGACAAAAATGGAGCAATTTGGATAAGAGAAGGAAGAGCTGAAAAAGAAGTCGAAGTCTACTGAGGACTCAAAATCGACCATAAGATTCGATATCAAGTGAAACAGAGCACCAGAAATCGAGCAGAGCAGAGAACAGAGCATGTCGACAGAGAGAGATCGATATCGACTGAACATGGTCGATATCGAGTGGCCTGAATCCATCCAGGTGGGATGCAGCTGAGAGATAAGAACGGAGTATTATTTGAGGCCCGGGCTACATGGGCTCTGCAGATGCTGCCTTGAGGAGTGTGAAAGGAGAAGTCGGCCTAGCGACTATAAAGTCTAGAGCTTGTAACAAAGACAATTAGTTTTTTGTTTTGGACACTTGTAGTTTGTTTTAGATCTTTATATTTAGTTTTGGTTTTTGGTTTTATTTTCTAACGAGTTTCAGGAAAGAGAAGAAGCAAGAAAGAGAGATTGAAATCGAGTAATGTGCTCGATATCGACCACAAAGGTCGATTTAGATAGCTTGTGGTCGACCTGAGATCACCCTGAAGCTTGGAATCACCAGAAATCGAGTGAAACTAGTCGATATCGACTGGTCCACCCGACATCAACCACCCCTGTAGACGTCTTTGACTCCTGATTTTCGTGAATATTTAGTAAGTTTCTTTCTTAACCCTAGTTCTTATACAGTGAGGACACTATAATCTTTAAGTATGGGGTGGGGGAAAGACTTACTTGCATATTTTTAGCATTTTTTAGCATATTTTTAAATTTTTCATAGTTATTGCATATTTCTTTTGTATGTTTCTGCATATTTTTCATAAATAGTTACTTTAGATATACATGCATTGTTCATTTATTTTTAAGCATATTTAGATTTTGAAAAAAAAGAGAATAAGAGTCATGGAATCTTATATTGAACTCGACGATGCAAAAGTAGATTAATTATAGATATAACATGAAATTGCCTAGTAAAGGGAAGTCACAACGAAGTGCGATTTTTAGAGAAAACCATGAAACAGAGGTAAAATTTGAATTTGCTTTTGACATATGCATGATAAGATGATGGAGGACTTTATAATTTCCATACATGTGCTCAATTTCATATCCTAGCCTTACCTATGCATATTTGCAATTACACAAGCCATATATGAGCCTTATACATTATTATTGCTCCACATATATTACATATTTCCCATTTTTTATACCTTATACCCTATCCGGGGACTATGTTGAGAATGGATGTTATCTTTGGAGTTTTATATGGAGTTTGTGCATATTATTAAAGTTGTTGGTAGGAATGAAATAAATTTTAAATATGGAAAATTTAATGACTGAGAAAAAATCCGATCACCTCAAGAGATAAAGGTAGGTCGACCCTGCTCGTTGAGATGTTAGTTCATTGAGATGGGACACAAGGTGAGGTGTCCAAAGTACTAAGTATTCGGGGCCATTCATGACACCCATGTTTGTGACTCGCGAGAAGGCAGTACCAAGGTTAGAGAGGTAAAAGCATTCTAATGAAAAACGCATTGAGCGAAGAGTGATCTAAAGGTGAGAAATATTATGAAGAAGGAATGTGGAATGAAAGAAAGTTTTTTTCCTCGGATTTAACACCACATGGCCAAAAATTATCCCACCTTTAGCCTTTTGCCAATCTACTTCTCATAAGCTTGTAAAAGTCCTCTTGATTATTAATGTTATGTTGCCCGAAATTGTTTTATGCGTATTAACGTTCCTTTGTTGTTCTCACGATCAAGACTTTCGACCTCAGCAGACACTCGATATCGAGTATACAGGTCGATATCGACCTCAGTTCTGGTCGATTTCCTAGCGCAGTTCCTGCAGAAGACAAAACAACAAGTCGACGTCGAGCAGAGACCTCAATATCGATGTTAGACCTCGATATCGACCCTTATGGTCGATTTCGATGCTTGTCACAGAAACTATTTTTGTAACCAATTTGTCGGAAAAGAGTCCGAAGAAAATAGAATGGAGAAGGAAGATGAACAGAAACAAAACTAAGACTTTTATGAAGAATTCAATTAATTAAAAGGCTTCCAAAGTCGGGGTTTCATGCCACAATGATAACAATGCAAGTTTCATGCTAAAGATATGAACTTTAATGTCTTTTCGTCAAATAACTTTCGTTATCAACACTTAGGTGATTAGAGGCTCTCGCATAATTCCTAAGAGTTACTATCCAATTCATGACCAATTCAAGTTCACAATATGAGTGGCTTTCGCTTCAATAATGCAAATAACGAATCTCCCTAACTTTCGCAAAGGATCATGCATGGGGTAGAAGACGGAATCGGCAGGGACAAGCAGGGTCTACCTAAAATAATTGGACAAGCAGGGTCCTCCGCTATGTCAACATCTAGGAAATCAGCAGGGACAAAGAATTTACCTACTTGTACTGGCACATCCGTCACTATCCCAGTTGGAATCACTACCGTATTGTTAGCCATGTACAATCTTGCATCCACGGGCTCCAGAGGACCTATCTTTACCTTGTGCCAAATGGTTAGTGGCATCATGCTAACGCTAGCGCCCAAGTCAACTAAAGCATTAAATTTGAATTGACCTAGACCTATAGCGATAGAAAACTTACCTGGGTCCGCCCGCTTTTGTGGTAGCTCCAACCTGTTGCATTCCTCTGCGATCTCAGAGAGCAATCGCTTCTTACCCAAGATGTTCTTAAGGAACCTTACATAAGATGGCATCTCGTGAAGTGCCTCTGTGAATGGTATAGAGACATTAAGCCCTTGGAGCATCTTCACGAACCATTGGAACTTCTTTTCCGCTGGGTCATTAGTCACCTTTCTAGTTGGGAATGGCAACACCTTCTTCCTTCCTGCGGCTGCAGTGAGGTCGATATCGACATCAGTAGGGTCGATATCGACTGGAGGAGTCGATTTCTGTGGTGACGCAGAATTAGGGTCGACATCGACAGGACGGTCGACATCGATGTCACCTTGGTCGATATCGACAGGGGGGGTCGATATCGACGCCTATTCTGGCTCCTTCTCCTCCGCTTTTTGCTCGGGCGTTTGTAATTGACGCCCACTCCTTAGATTTACTGTCGCAATATGACCATTGGTTTTGCCCTTTTGGTTTGGCACAGTGGATCCAGGGAGTGATCCGGACGCTTTGGGCATTGCTTCCGCCAATTGACTCATTTGAGTCTCCATGTTGCGCTTCCAAACGTCGATCTCCCCAAGTCTAGAATTGATGCCCTGCAACTGAGTATGGATGGAGTTATTGGCTTGTTTGAACTCAGCGTGGTTCCTCCGCATCTCATCAAGGATGATTTGTAGGTCATCTTTCTTAGTCTCCCGCTCAGGGTGCCCTAGTGCCCTATATGTTGGGGGATCCCTTTGATAGAACCTTTGATCACCCCAATTTTGTTGATTGCCCCCTCCATAGGGGCCTCTCGTCCATTTGACCTCCCCATGTTGTTCCGCCATGGATACTTGCTCAGTATGTGGACAGGCACTGGTGTTATGCCTTATTGAACCACACTCCTAATGTACATATTTGCACCTTTGTTTATTGCATCTTTTGACTTCATATTTCATTCGATTTCCAAATAAAAGTTTCAAAAGTATATGATCTTGTGTAAGAATGAACTAAAGTATAAGAAATAGAGTCTGCATGAGTTTTGAGCTAACTATGCAGGAATTCGATGAAATCGGAGTCAAAACGAACAAGCCAAGGGAAGCTGAGAAGAGGTCGATATCGACTGGAGACATCGATATCGACCCTGGATTTCGACACGACTTCTGAGTGTCGAGATAAGCCACACAGACCAGACCAGAAGCCTCGATATTGACACACATGCATCGATATCGACCATCTTCATAGACATCGAATGTAGTTGGACAAGTCGAGCAGAAACACAAGCATCGATATCGACCTCTGGTGTCGATATCGACCCTACCTCGACAGAAGATAAATCCGATTTTGAGGCTCAGATTTTGAAGTCTATCATCAAAGCCATGAGTTATCTCGTTCTTTTAGATATTAGCAGTTGTTTATTATCTTTTCCTTTAAGTTTTTATCAAAATAAAAGACCTATCCTAAATTGTTCGGATAGAGTTAATAGTTTAGATAGGAGTTACAATCCTCGGATAGCGAGGATTAGTAGCCTATAAATAAAGCCTTAGGGGCTGATTTGTTAGGGCATCCAATGATCGAATCATCCAAGACAAGGACAATAGATAGTTAGAGTTTTTGAGCTTTAAAGTTTCAAGCGCTTACGATATTTGGCGTTGAGATTGTAAAGATTCGAAATTTTCCATTTTTGCAAGTTATTTCAATTCAAGACATGTCTACAATCAACATGAGTGAGTAGTCCCCCTTTCTTCTAGGGTCGGGGTGAGCCCGACGATAGCCATGATGGTAAGGTAAGTACGTCGCTAAAGAATGTATCTTTTATCTCCCTCTAACTTGTTCTTCATCTTTAAATGCGAATTTAAGGAACTCATGTTGTAAAACTTGGGTAGTAATTAGGGTTTCTATTCGAAAGATTATAAACTCAATTATGACAAAGGTAGACACCAATTAGGTTAAGTAATTGAAAAATCTCTTTTCCTACTTGTCGGTTGAGGTGAAAGCCCTTTCCTTTATGATGAAAGCATGCATCTTTAGTTGATTCTTACTTCTTCTATCATGGTTGTCGTCGCGGTAATCCTTGGCTTTGGAAGACTTTTCCTTTATTAAGTTTACATTAAAATTTGCCCGCCGTTCGTTGACTCATCGAAAAACCCAACACCCTTGCTTATTTCTGATCATTTCTTCCTTCCCATCCTTAATTCTTCGGCCTTTTCTTTGCCGACAAAACCACTAACTCACTGCAGGAAGACATCGATATCGACAGCAGAGGTCGATATCGACCAAAACTGATAGATCGACGGTTTTCTGAGTCGATCTCGAGACTCCTGGCAAACTTCTGCAAGCATCGATATCGACCCCCTTGTGTCGAAATCGACCCCTGTATCGACTGGCAGACTTCTGAGCCAGTCGATTTCGTGGACTAACATCGATATCGACCCCCACCAGTCGATATCGACTACTGTTTTTGTTTCTGCAGGTTTTCTGTTGCAGAGAACATCGACAGCCAAGGTCGACATCGAGGTCTGACATCGAGATCGAGGCTTCTGGTCGAACATAAAGGACGTGTCTTCAACGCCACTAGGATCCCGTTGACTCGCTTCCTCGTGGATCGAACCTGATTCCCTACTACTATAGCGGGGAGTCTTGAATTTATTTGAAGAGGCTAAGAGTTGTATTGGTTTATATTTTATTATATATTTCGATTCAATTCTCCCCACGTCAAATTTTGGCGCCGTTGCCGGGGAAGCTATCAATCGCGCCCTAGTAGTTTATTTTCACGGCTCTTTTTAGTGTTATTTTATAGGTGTATGCGACGTACTGGTGACCAACCTGAATTTGAAGGACTAGACGAACCAGAACGCTTTCTCCACCTAAGATCTCGAGTCCAAAGAATCATGGCGGACAACGAGACCCAGACACAACAAATTGAACGCTTAAGGAAGCAAGTAGAGGATTTCGCTACCAGAGAAGCGGCACTAAGGGAGCGTGCTTGCAGGGAGGAGGAAGCCAGGAGGCGATATGAGATTCAAATCAACGCCCTCCCCCGGAATGCTAAGCAATACATGCACCCATCGCTCACAGTGGCTGAATCGGCTATTCTAATCCCTACTTCTAATTTTGAAATTAAGCCAAACTTTTTAACTGAAATAAGAAGGCATCAATATGAAGGGAAACCTAACGAATACCCTATGACACACATATCAACCTTCTTAGACCTCTGTGATACAATTGCTGATGGACAAAGTCTTGAGTATGTCCAACTAAAAGCATTTCGCTGGTCTCTTACAGGAAAAACATTGCAGTGGTTGGAGAGCTTAGCCCCAAGATCGCTCCACACCTGGAATGAAGTCAAGGACGCGTTTCTCAACAAGTTCTTTCCTCCTTCTAAGACGGCGTTGATCCAACAGAAAATCACGGCTTTCAAATAAAAGCTTGGTGAGGCTGTGGCAACTGTTTGGGAGAGGTTTAAGGACCTCCTACGATCATGCCCGACGCATGGCCAACCACCGTACGTAATTCAGGAGATCATATACAATGCTCTTGATGCTGCCACCAAGGAGAGGATCAACACATACACCGTCTATGGCTACCTTGAACTCGCTCCTCAAGATGCTTGGGAAACCATTGAAAGGTTGGTGGAATTTGACAATACATACGGGACTCCTGAGGCTTCCGACGCACCATCATCGTCGAGGCCTGCCCCATCTATGCCATTATACGAACCCTCTAAGGTGATCGATCCGGATGTAAAAGAACAATTTCATAGGGATCAACTTAAAAAGCTCCAGAAACAAGTAAGATTCCTATCGGCAAACCAGGATTGCATCGAATGTGGATCACAGCGACATACTACCATTGAATGCCCCCATGCTGAGCAAGTGCAACTAGCGGAGACTCATGAGGAAGCCAACTTCATGAGGGGTCCCAAGCGCCAATATTGGGGAGACCAAAGGTTCCAAAAACCACAAAGGAACCAGGTTAACCCTAGGGACCCCCCACTCTATAGAGCTCTTGGGCACCCTGAGAGAGACCAAAAGAAGGATGATCTTCAACTTGTATTGGACGAGATAAGGCGGAACCAAGCTAAGAATGATCAATCCAACCATGCTATCCACTCTCAACTCAATCACCTTACCACAAGGATTGGAGAGATGGATATTTGGAAGAAGAACGTAGAGACCCAACTGTGTCAATTGGCGGCACAAATCCCTAGACCGTCCGGAACATTCCCTAGGCAACCAACTACCAATCCTAAGGGGCAATCCGGGTCAGGACACATTGCAGCCATGCAACTAAGGAGTGGCACCCAAGTTCATAAACCACAAAAGGCAACGGAGGAAGGCGTAACAGAGCCTGTCGACATCGACAAACCAGTCGATGTCGACCCTGAGGTCGATATCGACACCCCAGTCGACCCCCTGGTCAACGTCGATGACACTGCAAAACTTGAGAGAGAACAACATAGGTCGAAATCGACCCTACCGGTCGATATCGACCAACCTCCTGTCGACATCGAGGTTCAGCAGGCTCCTCCGACCACCCTTTTGGCTTCTCCGCCAAAGAAGACGTTGCCCTTCCCTTCCAAAGCATTGAAGGACCCCACTCAAAGTAAGTTTAGGCGCTTTGTAAAGATTCTCCAAGGACTTAACATTACTATCCCTCTTACAGAAGCCCTAAGCGAGATGCCCGCCTATGTTCGATTCCTAAAAGACATCCTTAGCAAGAAGCGGTCCATGGCAGAGATCGCAGAGGAATGCTCAAAGATGGATTTCCCTAAGAAGAGGAGTGATCCAGGGAAATTTGCAATCACCGTGGGACTTGGCCAACATCGCTACAAAGCCCTATGTGACCTAGGGGCAAGTGTAAGTCTCATGCCTCTCTCTATTTGGCAAAAGGTGAACATCGGAGCACTTGAACCTGTGGATATGAAACTTTATATGGCTGATAATTCATTCGTCAGACCCACAGGTATAGTTGATGACGTCCCTGTAAAGGTAGGTAAATTCGTTGTGCCTACTAATTTCATTGTATTGGACATGCCCGAAGATCCTATTGTACCTATCATCCTTGGTAGGCATTTCTTAGCTACTGCGGATGCCAATATCAATGTACGTAGAGGATTACTAACCTTTACTGTAGGGAACGAAGTCATTGAATTCTCATTCAACCCCACAATGAAGGAAGTTAATGGTATGGAAATCAAGTCGGTCTACACTAGCATCATGGATTGCAAAGAACCGACGGAAAGGGCCCTAACTCCTGAATAGGCCCTAGCCCTAGCTGCAGAGGAGCTTACCGACGAGGACATTGAGGAGTTCCTGGCTACATGCACGAGCGATGAGGAAATATTCGATGATGCTCTATCTATGGAGCTCGAAGACGAGGTCGATATCGACGAGGAGAGGTCGACATCGACCAATTCACTCGATATCGAGTGCCCTCAGTCGACATCGACACACTCAGTAAGTCAAGTTCTCCCTTCTTCTCTTACAGGCGAAATCGACCAGCCCATGTCGACAGAAGAGGTCGAAATCGACCAGCCGATATCGACATCAGAGGTCGAAATCGACCCTTACCACTTGTCGTCAAACAGCTCCGACGTCGAGGTATGTGCTGAACTCTCAGTCGATATCGACTATTCCTACTCGCCCTCGACTTCTTTTCTGCAGGAATATTTTGAAGAGTCCCAATCAAAGTTGGCATCACTTTATGTTTGGTCCACACCAACTCCTATAACTGATTTGGGAACTTCTATCAAGAGAATTGAGACGGATTACCTTGGTGAGATTATGAAGACGGAGGAGGTAGAGTCAATCCTTATCCCACAAGGCCCTTCTCCGGTGCTTAAGCCTTTACCCAACACACTTAGGTATGAGTTTCTTGGTCCAAATTCTACTTTCCCTGTAATTATCAATGCTTCACTAACCACACAGGAAGTAGATAAGCTTATGGAAGTACTTCGTGCTCATCGTAAGGCTATTGGATATTCTCTTGAGGACATAAAAGGTATTTCACCCGCTACTTGTATGCATAGAATCCTCCTTGAGGACGATCATAAGGCATCTATAGAACACCAACGGAAGCTCAACCCCAACATGAGAGAGGTAGTGAAGAAGGAGATCATGCGCATGCTAGATGCAGGAATCATCTATGCCATCTCCGACAGCGAATGGGTGAGCCCAGTCCATGTGGTGCCTAAAAAGGGTGGAATGACCGTTGAGGAGAATGAGAAGGGCGAGCTTGTGCCAAAGCGAATCACAACTAGTTGGTGAATGTGTATTGATTACAGGAAACTCAACAATGCCACTAGAAAGGATCACTTTCCCCTTCCATTCATTGACCAGGTATTAGAGAGACTCGCCGAACATGATTATTTTTGTTACCTGGACGGATATTCTGGCTTTTGGCAGGTCCCTATTCATCCTAACGATCAGGAGAAGACCACCTTCACTTGTCCCTATGAGACTTTTGCATATAGGAGAATGCCATTTAGGCTTTGCAATGCCCCTGCTACCTTTCAAAGATGTATGATGGCCATCTTCTCCGACATGATTGAGGATATCGTGGAGGTATTTATGGATGATTTCTCTGTTTATGGCACTACTTTCGATGTTTGTCTTGCAAACCTTCGCAGGGTACTTGCACGATGTGAAGAGACAAACTTGGTTCTCAATTGGGAAAAGTGCCACTTTATGGTAAGGGAAGGGATTGTGCTAGGCCACAAAGTCTCTAAACGGGGAATTGAGGTGGACAGGGCAAAAATAGAACTCATTGAAAAATTACCACCACCTTCATCAATTAAAGACATAAGAAGCTTCCTTGGTCACGCAGGTTTCTATAGGAGGTTTATTCAAGATTTTTCTAAGATTGTCAAACCTTTAACTAACCTACTAATGAAGGATGTTAAGTTTGCATTTTCTAGTGATTGTCTTGAAGCTTTCAACAGGTTGAAGGAGGCCCTCATATCCGCCCCAATCATTCAATCACCCGATTGGTCGCAACCCTTTGAGATCATGTGCGACGCAAGCGATTATGCCGTAGGTGCTGTCCTAGGACAAAGGAGAGACAAAAAGCTTCACGCCATCTACTATGCAAGCAAGACACTTGATGCCGTTCAAACAAAGTACACCACGACCGAAAAGGAGTTCTTGGCAGTGGTCTTCGCTTTTGAGAAGTTCCGCTCATACCTAGTGGGTTCTAAGGTTATTGTTCATACTGACCATGCAGCTCTTAGGTACTTAATGGCGAAGAAGGATGCTAAACCTAGGCTCCTACGATGGGTGCTCTTACTACAAGAGTTCGACGTTGAGCTTAAAGATAAGAAAGGAACGGAGAACTCCGTAGCCGATCATCTTTCACGGCTACCCATAGGGCTTCCGGAAGAGTCACATGACAACATACCAATCAATGACTCCCGCCCTGACGAGCACCTAATGAGGCAAGAGGTAAGACGGGCAGAGGAACCACTCGATATCGACTCCCACAGGTCGATATCGACTGCCCCAAAGGTAATACTTGCATCGATATCGACCAGTTTTGATCACAGGTTGTCCACTGCAGAGGTCGAAATCGACCACCAAACGTCGACATCGAGGACCCATATCGAGAAGCCCATATCGACTGAGCCTGTCGATGCCGTCCAGTCGATATCGACCCCAGCAGGTCGATATCGACCACCTTCAAACTCTCCGAAGGTGACGAAAAGGTAAGCTTCGGTGAGGATTTCTTCTTTACACCTCCTTCCAGTCATATCCATGATTTATTTGCTGTAAGAAGAGCGAAGGTACCTTGGTATGCGGATTTTGCTAACTATATTGTAGGAGGCGAGATTCCTTCAGGCTTAACTTCGCAACAAAGGAAGAAGTTTTTGCACGACGTCAAACAATACTATTGGGATGAACCCTACTTATTCAAACAGGGGAAAGACCATATCTTTCGACGTTGTATCCCGGAGGACGAGGTAGAGAGCGTGATTCACCATTGTCATTCTCTTCCTACAGGAGGCCATGCTAAAGGATTCAAGACCGCGGCGAAAATTCTTCAATGTGGTTTTTATTGGCCTAACCTTTTCAAGGATGTGCAAAACTATGTAACCTCTTGTGATGAGTGTCAACGTGCAGGTAATATCACATGGAGGAATGAGACACCACTCACAGGCATTCTAGAGGTAGAACTCTTTGATGTATGGGGCATTGACTTCATGGGACCATTCCCTGCTTCAGGCCCCTACAAATACATTCTAGTAGCGGTGGACTATGTCTCTAAATGGGTGGAGGCTGTGGCAACTAGGACCAACGACGCGAAGGTAGTCTCTAAGTTTATGAAAACTAACATCTTTCCTCGCTTTGGTGTTCCTAGAGTCCTTATTTCAGATGGTGGCTCGCATTTCATTGAGAGAGGCTTTGAAGCTCTTTTAGCTAAGTATGGGGTAAACCATAGGGTGGCAACACCCTATCACCCTCAAACTAGCGGTCAAGTAGAAGTATCCAATCGCCAAATCAAAGCCATCTTGGAGAAGACGGTCTCCCGCTCAAGGAAAGATTGGTCGTCCAAACTGGATGATGCGCTTTGGGCCTACCGAACGGCCTATAAGACACCACTTCGCACAACTCCATATAACTTGGTATATGGTAAGTCATGTCACTTGCCCATTGAACTTGAGCATAAATCAATGTGGGCTCTTAAGGAGCTTAACATGGATTTCGACGAAGCGGGAAAGAGGAGGTTCATTGACTTGCAAGCCTTGGAAGAGTTGCGCCTAAAGGCATATGAGAATGCCGAAATCTACAAGGAGCGCACTAAAAAATGGCACAATAGGAAGTTGGTGCCAAAAACATATGAGGTAGGTGACAAAGTCCTTGTTTTCAATTCTAGGCTTCGCTTATTTCCAGGGAAACTAAGGACAAGATGGAGCGGACCTTTCAAGGTTCATAAAATATTCCCTCATGGAGCGGTGGAGTTATTTTGCGATGATGGATCAACCTTTAAGGTAAATGGCCACCGAGTAAAGAAATATTATGACAAGGAGGACCCGGAAGAAGAGATTCGCGCCACCTTGGCGTTGAACTAGCGCAAAAAGGGAAATATGTCGAGCTAGCGACTTAAACTCAAGCGCTTCCGGGAGGCAACCCGTTCTTTTCCTTTTCTTTCTCTTTTATTTTTTCGTTTATTTTATATTTTTTTAGATCATTCGTGGCTATTCTATCTAAAGTCAACAAGGAAATCCAGCCCAGAAGAGAGGTCGATATCGACCTATATGGTCGATATCGATAAACCGATAGAAGGGAGCAACAGGAAGAATTACACAGATGCAGAAGGGGGGTCGATATCGACAACCCCCGACTTCAGAATTTAATTTATTTCAGCTTTATTTTTTTGGGGTTTCGTTCCATTTATACACCCCCCGACTTCGACACCCCCCTCCCCTTTTCGACACCGTAGCCGCCGCTTTATTCCTCTTCACCTCTCTTCTTCTTCATCTCTCAACCCTCCGGTCACCCTCCTCACAACCACCCACCACTGTAAACATCATCCCCACCCACTGTCAACACAATCCCCGTCCTCTCTTCCTCAACCTGTGCAGCAGATCCCCGTCCTCTCTTCCTCTTCTCGACCTAGCCCTCTCTCTCCCTCGTTTTCAAGTCTCCTCGCCCAGATCTACACGCTTCCGGCCAAGAACCACCAGATCCGGCCGCCCCACGCCACCGGAGATCCCACCGCGCCACCAGCAGCCCCGACAGCACACAAGATCCGGTCGATTTCGACCCCTGGGCATCGATTTCGACGTCTCTTGTCGACAGTCGGTTTTCTCTCTTGATTTTTGCGGTTGCTTGCCTCTTTCTCCCCTAATTCCAACACTCTTCTGGTATGATTTCTCACCCTTCCTCTATTTTTTCTGGATTTTCATATTTAATTAGTTGATTGGGAAGAAATTTCATATTGGGTGTTTAGGGTTTGAACGTAGATTGCGCGGGAAAGAGTATTGGTATGTTTGTGGGGCATGAAATTATTTTTTTATTTATGTGGGGCTATGAATCTGATTTTTGTATGTATATGGGCATGAAAACTGATTTTTATATATAATGGGGTGAGATCTAACTTTTATAATTTATGTGGGGCAATAATCGGAATCTTCCATATTTTTGGGCTATGAATCTGAATTTTATATATATATGGGCTGATTTTGTAAACTTGATTTTTTTGGGGGGTTTATATTCTGATTTTTTTTTAGATTTAAAATCTGATTTTTTTTAGGCCAAACTTCTATAGGTCATTAGGTTCCTTAGTATTAAAACTTTAAGAAATTATGTTTATATAAATTGCCATCCTTAGTTACTTTCTTTTTAGAACATAGTACCAATTTCACTTAGACAATTTACCTTTACAATAATTTCTCGCATAATATGGAACCTAAGTATGGGGTTCTCCCTATTTTAATACAAAGGAGAATTATCTTTGGCATTGGTTTCTTTTGCAGACGATGGTTAGAGCCAAGAACAACCCTCAGGACGCGCTCCGCATTGAGGATGATCAGCAGCGCTCCCTTGCTGAGGATTTGATTCCCCGAGCCACCAGGGCACGATGGCACCATCTCCCTGACATGATCCAGCTAGGATTTCACCCAGGCGTTCAGGAGGCGTTTGAGAACGTCTCTCTACACAGGCTGATTGAGCCACTGGAGGCGCACTACCCCGTTCTGACTGGGGAGTTTATGGCCACATTAGAGGTTCCCGAGCGCACTTCGACCGGCCGTCGAGTCATCTTCCAGCTCGGCAACAGGCGATACAGACTATCGCTCGAGGAGATGAGCGAGATTTTTGGGTTCATCCACACTCCGGCCGCCTTTAGGGTCCAGGACCCCAATGTCATCTGGAGTTAGATATTAGGTATACCCTACCCTGCTCCTACTGACTCCTTCACCTCTAGGGTTGTGAGTCCACTTTTTAGGGTCATCATGAGGGTCCTGGCGAGTACCCTTTGGGCCAGGCCTGAGCTCCGTCGCCCGACACACCGTGAGACGGAGACTCTACGGAGGATGCTCTTCGAGGATGACCCTCTACCATACCTCCACGCCTGGCTCGAGAATATAGTAGACCGCAGACGCACGGTCTCTACAGACATTTTGGACGGCGGCATGGTGGCCATCCTCGCCGAGGCTCTAGGCGTCCACACTGAGAGGTACACGGCCTACCGGCTCACATACCTAGACGCTGCGGTGTTGCGCCAGGGCGGAGTCATCGCGACAGGAGCACAGGGATGGAGACACCCCCAGACGGGGATGCGCCTGCGACACGATTTCATGGATCTGCTGTATATCCCAGATTGGTACCAGTCTTGGACTGGGCAGCCTTATCATACGGATATAGATCCGTCTGCTGACCCCACCCTACGGAGGAGACCCCCACTCTACAACCATGAGCCAGAGGTGGATGCTATATCTTGGGACGCTGACCCCCATTCCGACGGAGCTGAGCAGCCCCCAGCCTACCAGGGGGGCATGGATGGCAACGACGATGATGACGCAAGGGATGATGCGGTTGGAGGAGGAGAGGGCCCGCAAGGGTCCCACCACAGCCACCACAGTCATCATAGCCACCATAGCTATATACCTCCACCTCCTCCTCCCTTCCAGCCCGCCTACACCACTGATTGGCAGGAAGACATGTCTGCCCGCTTTACTAGGCTGGAGCTCTCCGTCACTGAGATGCGCGAGGAGCAGCGACGCTATGGGAGGTTCCTCGAGGGTTTGGGCTCATATATGGGCTTTTCCTTCGATCAGCAGGCTGGACCTTCCACATTCCCGCAGGCCACCCTGACAGACTACTCAGGGACAGCTCCTACACAGGGCTGGCCCTTGCTGTTGCCACCTCCCCCGCCCCCTGAGCAGTGATATATATGTAGCGTAAGTGAGCGTGAGTGATTCCTTCCCTCTACTTTACTTTTCTAACAGTGAGGACCCTGTAATCTTTATGTATGGGGTGGGGATTGAACTTGGACATTATAAACTGCTTTATCTGGTTGTGGTAGGGTTTAAAACTTGGCAAACTTGGCTTGTATTTTATTTACTTTCTACTTGTGTGCATTGCATCATATTTAAACATTTATGCATTTTAAAGTTTAAGTTCTTAATCATTTAGTTTGTTTTTGTTGAGTCTATAAAATGTCAAAATCTAAAAAAAATAAAAATAAATAGAAAAATGTCAAAATACAAAAAAATGCATGTTTATTTTTAAGTTTATTTTTTAACCCTACTTAGATGTCCTATGATGAAAACTCAATAGCTGACTTGATCATGTAAATCCTATGGCATATTTGGATGGTTTAGCCTAAGTCCTTAAAATTTTTATGTAGATTGTGAACTTGTGATGAAATTGAGCACATATGATCCTAGGCTAAAAAGCAAATCCAACAAAAATTGTCCTTGTGAGAATTTTGACCTATAGGGAGAACGTCAAAAATCCCTCCGCTTTCTTGAGTGAATTCACTCTTCCTATGCATCTCTAAATGTTGTGATAGTTATTCAAAACCAATGCATATATATGTTTATGTTTACGAGAATTAAATGATGGATGCATTTTTTAAGCCATTTTTATCCTCTCTTTACCTACCCTGCATTATCCCTGCTTGAATGCCAGAACATTAGCCTGAGCCTGAATTTGCAAACTCCACAAAATTATCCCTAGCCGAATTGAGCCTGACCCCCATTTGGGAATTGAGACTTAGATTGGTTGGACTAATGCCTTGTGGAAAGAAAAGAGCATAATGTCCAGTTTTGAGCAAGGAAATTATAGGATGGCACATATTTACATTTTGTCATATTTTGTAAAAGGGTTTATGGCTCAACCTATAAATGCACATATTTACTTATTTCTTTCGAAAAAGAAAAAAAACATCCGAAAAAAATAAAAATAAATAAAGATATCTATATATAGTGCATGAGCCAAAATCCTTAAGTCTTTTATTCATACAAATGTTATATTTTTGAGAGGTATATTAGAACTTGGAAGAAGGGTTGATGGAATGCATCTTTAGAGCATATTATGAAGAGTTATGGTTTGGGTATTGCAAGTGTTGAGATTTAGGAGTCTTGATTCCCGAATTATAAAAGCACCAGATAGCCAAATAATTTCATACCTTTTATTTCATACCAAGCCCCATTACA
The DNA here is from genome assembly GCA_963922045.1 of Persicaria maculosa. Classification (NCBI taxonomy): domain Eukaryota; kingdom Viridiplantae; phylum Streptophyta; class Magnoliopsida; order Caryophyllales; family Polygonaceae; genus Persicaria; species Persicaria maculosa. The sequence continues at coordinate 60,409,566 of OY998257.1, read as the reverse complement.
ACCCCGCCGAATGGAGTCTTCTTTGAAGTCTTCCATTGAGCGAAAGTCCTCCTGATGGTTCTTATGGCATTTTCATAATTGGTTGCGAAGTGGATTATTATAAATTGCAATGTTTATGAGATTGTATATGGAATTGAGTTGAGAGTTGATCTTCATAGCCTAAACACATGAGAGTTGAGTGCAAACACATTATCCCTGTGAGGTTGGATCAAAATTGCATATGCCTATGGATCGCCAAAATATGTGCTATGACGTTAAATTCACTTGCTTTGCTTTGCTACCGCTTATGGTGTTGCTTTTGACAAAGGCGGAGACTTGAAGGATGTGTTGTAGGTGTTGGTTATTGCTTGGTTATTGCTTGAGGACAAGCAAGTCTAAGTATGGGGTGTTTTGATGTACATATTTGCACCTTTGTTTATTGCATCTTTTGACTTCATATTTCATTCGATTTCCAAATAAAAGTTTCAAAAGTATATGATCTTGTGTAAGAATGAACTAAAGTATAAGAAATAGAGTCTGCACGAGTTTTGAGCTAACTATGCAGGAATTCGATGAAATCGGAGTCAAAACGAACAAGCCAAGGGAAGCTGAGAAGAGGTCGATATCGACTGGAGACATCGATATCGACCCTGGATTTCGACACGACTTCTGAGTGTCGAGATAAGCCACACAGACCAGACCAGAAGCCTCGATATCGACACACATGCATCGATATCGACCATCGTCATAGACATCGACTGGAGTTGGACAAGTCGAGCAGAAACACAAGCATCGTTATCGACCTCTGGTGTCGATATCGACCCTACCTCGACAGAAGATAAATCCGATTTTGAGGCTCGGATTTTGAAGTCTATCATCAAAGCCATGAGTTATCTCGTTCTTTTAGATATTAGCAGTTGTTTATTATCTTTTCCTTTAAGTTTTTATCAAAATAAAAGACCTATCCTAAATTGTTCGGATAGAGTTAATAGTTTAGACAGGAGTTACAATCCTCGGATAGCGAGGATTAGTAGCCTATAAATAAAGCCTTAGGGGCTGATTTGTTAGGGCATCCAATGATCGAATCATCCAAGACAAGGACAATAGATAGTTAGAGTTTTTGAGCTTTAAAGTTTCAAGCACTTACGATAGTTGGCGTTGAGATTGTAAAGATTCGAAATTTTCCATTTATGCAAGTTATTTCAATTCAAGACATGTCTACAATCAACATGAGTGAGTAGTCCCCCTTTCTTCTAGGGTCGGGGTGAGCCCGACGATAGCCATGATGGTAAGGTAAGTACGTCGCTAAAGAATGTATCTTTTATCTCCCTCTACCTTGTTCTTCATCTTTAAATGCGAATTTAAGGAACTCATGTTGTAAAACTTGGGTAGTAATTAGGGTTTCTATTCGAAAGATTATAAACTCAATTATGACAAAGGTAGACACCAATTAGGTTAAGTAATTGAAAAATCTCTTTTCCTACTTGTTGGTTGAGGTGAAAGCCCTTTCCTTTATGATGAAAGCATGCATCTTTAGTTGATTCTTACTTCTTCTATCATGGTTGTCGTCGCGGTAATCCTTGGCTTTGGAAGACTTTACCTTTATTAAGTTTACATTAAAATTTGCCCGTCGTTCGTTGAGTCATCGAAAAACCCAACACCCTTGCTTATTTCTGATCATTGCTTCCTTCCCATCCTTAATTCTTCGGCCTTTTCTTTGCCGATAAAACCACTAACTCACTGCAGGAAGACATCGATATCGACAGCAGAGGTCGATATCGACCAAAACTGATAGATCGACGGTTTTCTGAGTCGATCTCGAGACTCCTGGGAAACTTCTGCAAGCATCGATATCGATCCCCTTGTGTCGAAATCGACCCCCTGTATCGACTGGCAGACTTCTGAGCCAGTCGATTTCGTGGACTAACATCGATATCGACCCCCACCAGTCGATATCGACTACCGTTTTTGTTTCTGCAGGTTTTCTGTTGCAGAGAACATCGATAGCAAAGGTCGACATCGAGGTCTGAAATCGAGATCGAGGCTTCAGGTCGAACATAAAGGACGTGTCTTCAACGCTACTAGGATCCCGCTGACTCGCTTCCTCGTGGATCGAACCTGATTCCCTATTACTATAGCGGGGAGTCTTGAATTTATTTGAAGAGGCTAAGAGTTGTATTGGTTTATATTTTATTATATATTTCGATTCAATTCTCCCCACGTCAACTCCGGACAAGGTTGATTGTTGCTCAGGAACCTTACTTGCTTTTGAAGGCGGCGTGTTTGATCGTTATGGAATTGTTGCCGCACTTCAGGATCTATCTCCCTTGGAGGATCATATAGTGGCATAGATGGGGCAGGCCTTGCATCATAGGCCGCAGCAGCCCCATAGGTGTTGTCAAAGTTAACAAGCCTCTCAATGGTCTCCCATGCCTCCGTTGGTGTAAGCTCAATGTACCGATAGGAGGTATATGAATTGATCCTCTCCTTATTCGGTGCATCAAGAGCGTTATAAAAGATCTCTTGGATGACATATGGCAGTTGCCTATGCGTCGGGCATGATCTCAGCAAGTCCTTAAAGCGCTCCCACGCCTGTGCTAGGGTTTCACCTGGTTTTTGTTTGAAAGTCGTGATCCTTTGTCGTAGCATCGCCGTTTTAGAAGGTGGGAAGAATTTGTTCAAGAATGCATCCTTCACCTCCGCCCATGTCCTTAGCGATCATGGAGCCAAACTTTCAAGCCATTGTAATGCCTTTCCTGCCAAAGAAAATCGAAAAGATTTTAGTCGCACATACTCTAAGTTTACTCCATCAGCAACTGTTTCACATAAGTCCATAAAAGTAGAGATGTGTTGCAGGGGGCATTCATTATGTCTTCCTTCAAAAGTATTTCTTTTAATCTCAGATAGGAAGTTAATTTTCAATTCATAGTTGGAGTGAGGAATTATAATGGCAGATTCAGGAACATGAAGTGGCGGATGCATGTATTGCATCGCCATCTGTGGATACTGATTGAGCCGCTCTCGGGCTTGTCTGCGCGCATCCTCCTCCCTATCAGCACGGGCTCGCTCAGCAGCAGCAGCGGCCCTTTCAGCAGCGATTGTAGCATTGTGGTCCTCGATCTCCTTCCTCAACCGCTCTATGATCTCAGCCTGCGTCTCGTTTTCAGCCATGATGCGAATTGCTTTGTTGCGAAGATGGTAGAAACTTTCAGGCTCGTTGATTGGTTCCAGGATAGGTCCGTGATCAGAACGTCGTATAAACCTGCAGAATAAGCTTAGAAAAAGATCGTGATTAACTTAGGTGGCGATTGATTGCCTCCCCGGCAACGACGCCAATTTGTTCGGCAGGCGGGGATGATGTGGTAAGTAGGAGATTCAAATATTTAAAATAAAAACAAAGCACAACTAGACTATCTCCCTGTCCCAAACAAATAATACAAGAATCCCCTCCCTTGTAGTAGTAGGGTAATTCAGGATCGAATCCACGAGTAGGTATGTCAGCGCTTCCTTTATTGTTCTCACGATCAAGACTTTCGACCTCAGCAGACACTCGATATCGAGTATATAGGTCGATATCGACCTCATTTCTAGTCGATTTCCTAGCGCAGTTCCTGCAGAAGACAAAACAGCAAGTCGACATCGAGCAGAGACTTCGATATCGATGTTAGACCTCGATATCGACCCTTATGGTCGATTTCGATGCTTGTCACAGAAACTATTTTTGTAACCAATTTATCGGAAAAGAGTCCGAAGAAGATAGAATGAAGAAGGAAGATGAACAGAAACAAAACTAAGACTTTTATGAAGAATTCAATTAATTAAAAGGCTTCCAAAGTCGAGGTTTCATGCCACAACGATAACAATGCAAGTTTCATGCTAAATATATGAACTTTAATGTCTTTCCGTCAAATAACTTTCGTTATCAACACTTAGGTGATTAGAGGCTCTCGCATAATTCCTAAGAGTTACTATCCAATTCATGAGCAATTCAAGTTCACAATATGAGTGGCTTTCGCTTCAATAATGCAAATAATGAATCTCCCTAACTTTCGCAAAGGATCAAGCATGGGGTAGAAGACGGAATCGTATAAAAGTCATACCTTTGATGCACTTACCTCACATTGCTATCGTCGGGCTCACCCCGACCCTAGAAGTGGGTTGACTACTCGCTCCTCATCATGCACATCATCATCATTGTTATTGAAAGAAAGCTACTTTGAATTAAAACTCCGAAAGAAAGTACAACCGAACAAGCCACTCCACTCTCGCTTTACAACTCCACTCGGCCTCCTCTCTCTCTCTACTTTCTATTGAAACTGAATTTCTCTGCGAAATTGGATGTTATTGGATACTTAAACTCAGCCCTATTGGCCTCTATTTATAGATGTCGATAAGGACTCGAAACCTTATCTTTATTCTCTAAGATAAACTAAAACAAAGTAAATGCTAAAACTTCATGGTGAAATTAGCCTCTTCGTGATAGATCTGGTGTTGATGATAGGAAATCTCGATCTTTGGATAGACGTTTGCAAGCTTTGGATAGAATTCTATCAAAATCGGAGTCCGATTCCTCTGCTGGCATGGTCGATATCGACCCTTAGACATCGATATCGACCCCTCCAAAACTTCATCTCGAGCTTCTCCTTCTCCTACTCGAACTGGCACACGAATTCTATCAATTTGGTCGATCTGACAACATCGATATTGACCCCCAGACGTCGATATCGACCTCTTCTATGTCGATATGCTCTGTTTCCTTTTCTGCTCGATTCCGATGTCTCTGATGTACTCGATGTCGAGGTCTTCAGTCCATTTTGACCTCTTTAGAAGACTTCGAGTTCTTTTTCCGCTCTTCTGAATTCATCCATTTTCATCCTGTTTTTTGCGAAATCACATGGAAACTCGTGCAAACCCATATATTTGACATTTAAGTACAAACTACACTATTCTCATGTTTTCCCATAAATGTGCATGCAAAAGACAATAAAATGGATTCATATGTGCATAGAAAATATGCCAATTTGCGCGCACATCAGTCAATTGGCAGCACAAATCCCTAGACTGTGCGGAACGTTCCCTGGGTAACCAACTACAAACCCTAAGGGGCAATCCGGGTCGGGCCAAATCGCAGCCATGCAACTAAGGAGTGGCAACAAACTACCAAAGCCACGAACGGAAGCGGAGGAGATAGTTGCAAATCCAATCGATATCGACAGACAGGTCGATATCGAGCCAGACATCGGAATCGACCATTAGGTCGACCCCCAGGTCGACGTCGAGGCCACTGCAGACCACTCGAAGCCACAAAAGAAGTCGAAATCGACCATTCCGGTCAATATCGACCAGTTCCCAGTCGACATCGACACCCAGCAGGCCCCTCCGACCACCGTTTTGGCTCCTCCACAGAAGAAGACGTTGCATTTCCCTTCCAAAGCATTGAAGGACCCCACTCAATGTAAGTTTAGGCGCTTTGTAAAAATTCTTCAAGGTCTTAACATTATTATTCCTCTTACGAAAGCCCTAAGCGAGATGCCCGCCTATATTCGATTCCTCAAAGACATCCTTAGCAAGAAGCGGTCCATGGCAGAGATCGCAGAAGAGTGCTCAAAGATGGACTTCCCAGAGAAGAGGAGCGATCCAGGGAAATTTGCAATCACAGTGGGGCTTGGCCAACATCGCTACAAGGCCCTATGTGACCTAGGGGCAAGCGTAAGTCTTATGCCTCTTTCAATTTGGCAAAGAGTGAGCACTAGAGCACTTGAACCTGTGGATATGAAGCTCTATATGGCTGACAACTCATTCGTCAGGCCCACAGGTATAGTTGATGACGTTCTGGTAAAGGTGGGTAAGTTCTTTGTGAATACTGATTTCATTGTATTGGAAATGCCTGAAGATCCTATTGTACCTATCATCCTTGGTAGGCCTTTCTTAGCTACTGCTGATGCCAATATCAATGTACATCGAGGATTACTAACCTTTACTATAGGGAATGAAGTGATAGAGTTCTCCTTCAACCCTACCATGAGCGAAACAAGGCAGTTGGAGCAAGTTGTCCTCTCACCAGCTAAGGAGAAGCTTCGAAAATTTTTGTTGGCGAGGACGGAAATAGCAAGAAGGGTCGACATCGATTAGAACCAGTCGATATCAACTAAAATGCTCAAAATCGACCATACATCATCGATATCGAGTAAGCCAGAGGATTTCTAGGAGCTTAAGTATGGGGTCACAGCTAGGGGTGTGCATGATTCGGTCCAAACCGAATTTTTGGGCCGAACCAACACAAACCGAACCGAACCTAACCGAAGTTTTTCGGTTCGGCTTTCGGTTCGAGAATTTTCATTTTTCGGTTTCGGTTCGGTTTGTGTTCGGTTTCGGTTCGGTTTGTGTTAAACCGATTTTTTTAAATATTCCAATATATATAAATATATTACTTTTTATACACTACATAAATTATATATATTACTTTTTATACACTACATAAATTATATATATATTACTTTTTATACACTTTATAAAATATATATACACTATACAGTGTATATATACACTATACAGTGTATATATACACTAATACACATATTGTCTTGTGTGTGTAGTGTGTACAGTGTATATATACACATATATAAAGTGTATATACACACATATATACACTAATACATTTATTATTTTTTTGTTCGGTTTGTGTTAAATCGAATTTTTTTAAAAGTTTTTTTTTAAAATTTCTTTTTATGGAAATTCGGTTTAACTATGTTAAAACCGAACCGAACACAAACCGAACCGGCAAATAACCGAACCGAACCTAATGCTTTCGGTTCGGCTTTCGGTTTTGAAATTTTAAGATTTTCGGTTTCGGTTCGGTTCGGCCCGGTTCGGTTTGGTTTTAGACCGATGCACAGCCCTAGTCACAGCCGTCGACATCGACCCCCACATGTCGACATCGATTACAAAACTCGAAATCGACCCCCCTTGGTCGAAATCAACCTCATATCAGCTTGAAGATTTCTGTTTCGGGCCCGAACAGGTAAGCCCAGGTAGAATTCCTAACCCTCCTCTGTCCATTATTGATAATTCAACTAATGGGAGGGTCAAAGCTCCGTGGTTTGCTCATATTGCGAAAGTTAGGTCAAGAAAGAGAAAGAAAGTGCACAATAAAGAAGAACCTAACAAAGAAGAAGCCTTGGTTATCGAACTTAGCTACTATCAAAAGGACCTAGATGATCCAAGAGAAGGCTCAAGCTTGAAGGGTCCCTACATTAAAAGCTCATGACGCATTGACGGAGAAGTCGGCCTAGCGACTCAAAAATCTAGAGCTTGTACATAGACCTTTGATTTCTTTTCATAGATGGTTTTTAGGATTCTTAAACTTTTAAAACTGAGATAATTCGTGGTTTTATCTATAATTCTAAAAAGAATTTCAGGTTGCCAAGCAAAAGGAACGACGAAGAAGAAAAGAAGCTACTGCAGAGGCAGTCAAAATCGACCAGGCCAGTCAAAATCGACCACCCAAGGGTCGAGCCACCTCCTAGGGTCAACATCAAGGACTCATGAGAAAAAAGAAAAGGTCAATATCGACCATAATCATCGATATCGACCATCATTAGGCGACCCTCAACTTCACCTTCTTCCTCGACATCGACAGATGCAGTCGACATCGACCTCAGACCTAGATATCGACATCTGGCATCGACCTAATCTGAAATTGACCTAAATCCGTAGGTTGCGCTATGAGTTTCTCTCTACCCTTGTTTTTCTTTTAATACAATGAGGACACTGTATATTTTAAGTATGTGGTGGGGGAAAAACATATCTTATTGTCAGAACTTGGTTTTCTTCATCGCATTGCATTCATGTTTAAGTATTTGTTCTTAGTTTTACTTTTCAAAAAAAATATACAAAAATCCAAAAAATTAAAAAATGTCAAGAATACAAAGAAATGCATGTTTACTTTTTAAACCCTACTTAGACGTCCTATAATGAGAACTCAATAGCTGACTTGACCATGTAAATCCTATGGCATATTTGGATGGTTTAGCCTAAGTCCTTCAAATGGTTTTATGTAGACTGTGAACTTGTGATGAAATTGAGCACATATGATCCTAGGCTAAAAAGCAAATCCAACAAATATTGTCCTTGTGAGAATTTTGGCCTATAGGGAGAACATCGAAATTCCCTCTACTTTCTTGAGTGTATTTACTCTTCCTATGCATCTCTAAATGTTGTGATAGTTATTCAAAGCCAATGCATATATATGTTTTTGTTTACGAGAATTAAATGATGGAGGCATCTTTTAAGCCATTTTTATCCTCTTTTTACCTACCCTACATTATCTCTGCTTGAAGCCAGAATATTAGCCTGAGCCTGATATTGCAAACTCCACAAAATTATCCCTAGCCGAATTGAGCATAACCCCATTTGGGAATTGAGACATAGAATGGTTAGATTAATGCATTGTGGAAAGAAAAGTGCATATATTTAGTTTTGAGCAAGGAGATTATGGGATGGTATATATTTGCATCTTGTCATACTTTATAAAAGGATTTTTGGCTCACCATATAAATGCACACTTTTTAGTATTAATTATTACTATTTTCGTGCAAAAAAAATACGAAAAAAAAAAAGAAAAAAGTATATATGTATCATGTGCATGAGCCAAATTCCTTAGTTCTTTATTTATTTTCATACAAGGTCTATATTTTGAGAGCATATTAGAGTTTGAAAGAAGGGTTGATATTATGGTTGATATCTTTATAGCATATTATGGAAAGATGAGTTTGATAAAGCATTATGGAAGATTGAGCTTGGAAAGTGCAACATTGAAGAGTTATGGTTTGGATATAGTAGTGATAAGGTTTAGGAATCTTGATTCCCGAATTTTATAAGCACCACATAGCCAAATAATTACATTCCTTCTAATTTATACCAAGCCCCATTACAACCCCGCCGAATGGAGTCTTCTTTGAAGTCTTCCGTTGAGGAAACGTCCTCTTGATGGTTCTTATTGCATTTTCATAATTGGTTGCGAAGTGGATTATTATAAATTCCAATGTTTATGAGATTGTATATGGAATTGAGTTGAGCGTTGATCTTCATAGCCTAAACACATGAGAGTTGAGTGCAAACACATTATCCCTGTGAGGTTGGATCCAAATTGCATATGCCTATGGATCGCCTAAATATGTGATATGCCGTTAAATTCACTTGCTTTGCTTTGCTACCACTTATGATGTTGCTTTTAACAAGGGCAAAGACTTGAATGGTGTGTTGTAGGTGTTGGTTATTGCTTGAGGACAAGAAAGTCTAAGTATAGGGTGTTTTGATGTACATATTTGTACCTCTTTTTATTGCATCTTTTGACTTCTTATTTTATTCGATTCCTAAAGAAAAGGTCCAAAATAATGTAAACTTGTGTAAGAATGGGCTAACGTGCAACAAAGAGAATCTGCACAAGTTTTTATCTAATCATGTAGGAATTGGAGCGAAATCGGAGTCAAAACAGAGAAACCAAGGAAAGCAGAAGAGAGGTTGAAATCGACCCAAAGGTCGATATCGACTATAGAACATTGATGTGCGCGCAAATTGCCATATTTTCTATGCACATATGAGTCCATTTTATCATTCTTTTGCATGCATATTGGTGGGAAAACATGGGATTAGTGTAGTTTACGCTTAAATATCAAATATATGGGTCTGCATGAGTTTCTATGTGATTTCACAGAAAACAGGATAAAATGGACAGATTTGGAAGAGCGGAAAAAGAACTCGAAGTCTTCTGAAGAGGTCGAAATCGACTGGAGACCTCGACATCGAGTGCAGCAGAGACATAGAAATTGAGCAGAAAAGAGAACAGAGCATGTCGACACCAGAGAGGTCGATATCGAGGATGATGGTCGATATCGAGTGGCCATATCGAGATAAAAGATAGAAGTCAAGTGCTAATCCGAGTAGAAGAAGGAGAGCTCGAGATAGAGTTTCACAGAGGTCGATATCGACGTCTGAAGGTCGATATCGATGTTGCCCAAAAGATGAATCCGACTCAGATTTTGATAGAATTCTATCCGAAGCTTGCACGTCTATCCTAAAGTAGAGATTTCTTATCTTTAACGTCCGAGCTATCACATGAGCTAGTTTTACCATAGAATTTTTATTTTTTACTTTATTTAAGTTTTATCTTAGAGAATAAAGATAAAGTTTCGAGTCATTGGATAGCAAAGTTCGATATCTATACCTAGAGGCCATTAGGGCTGAGTTTAGATATCCACATGTTAAGGAGGTAAGTCGAGTATCTTAAATACAAATGTAAAGATGTAAATATGTAAACCGACTCCCAACCTAAGCAAATAATTACAAGACTTCCTCCCGTTGTAGTTGAAGGGTAGTCAGGATCGATCCACGAGGAGGCGTGCCAGCGGGATCATAGTAGCTTTGGAAGTCTCAAGTCTGCGTCGACCAGAAGCCTCGATTTTGAACTTTGAGCTCGATGTCGACCTCGGCTGTCGATGTTCTCTGCAACAGAAGACCTGCAGAGACAAAAACAAGTGGTCGATATCGACTGGAAAGGGTCGATATCGATGTCAGTTCACGAAATCGACTGGCTCAGAAGACTGTCGGTCGATACAGAAGGGTCGATATCGATGCTAGGGGGTCAATATCGATGTCAAGCAAACTTTGTAGAATGATCGTCGTCGACTCAGAAAACTGTTGACGAACTCAGTGGTCGATATCGACGTCTGGGGTCGATATCGATGTCTTCCTGCAGTGGGTTAGTTCTTCGTCGGCAAAGAAAGGCCAAAGATTTGAGAATGGATGAGAAGGGATGAACAGAAATAAGCAAGGGTGTTGGGTGTATAAAATATGTAAAAAGCAACTCCTAGGATTAGGGTTTACCACAACGTTAACCAATGCATGCGATAAGATAAATAAGACGGACAATTGCGCTATTTCACCCGAGGGACAAGCTTTCGCCGTACACCAACTTTTAGGATTACTCTTGCAAATAAACCTAATTGTCTCTACCAATTTTATGTTTATAACTCAAGTTGTTAGCATGAATCCCTTTTCTTTCGATTAGGACTAAACATAGAATCGTAGGAGGAGAGATAGACACAACGATATCGACATCAAATACTTACCTCAAACGCGCATGGCTAACGTCGGGCTCACCCCGAACCTAAGAGCTTTGGGGAACTACTCGCTTCTCATCATGGAACTCATTGTTGATTGAAAAGAAGAAACTTGCATTAAAATAAACTCCGAAGCTTTACAACTCAACGTCAACTTTCGCAAACGTCAAACCCTAAAACTTCTCTCTAACTCTAACTCTATTGATTGTCTTTTGCTTCTAAAATTGGATGATTGAATGCCAGCCCCCTAGGGCTTTATTTATAGGCTACTAATCCTCGCTATCCAAGGATTGTAACTCCTATCTAAACTATGAACTCTATCCAAACAATTAGGATAGGTCTTTTATTTTTGATAAACTTAAATAACTTAAAGGTAAAAAGATAAATAACTCTTCAGCTGCCATCTATCTTGAAAGTATGAGATAATCCCGTGCCTCCTTGAAGATATAGTTCCATTCCGAATCTCAAAACCGAGTCTATCTTCTGTCGAGATAAGGGGTCGATATCGACACCAGGGGTCGATATCGAGGTCTCTATTCCTGCTCGACTTGTTCAGCTCTGGTCGATGTCTATGTTGAGGTCGATATGGGGGTCGATATCGACACTAGATGTCGATATCTGGGTCTAAGGTCGATATCTACCTCTGCTCATCTTCACTTGGCTTCTCCGTTTTGACTCCGATTTCGCTCGAATTCCTGCATGGTTAGCTCAAAACTTGTGCAGACCCTATTTCTTGCATTTTAGCCCATTCTTACACAAGTTTATATTCTTTTGAACCTTTTCTTTGGAAATCGAATGAAATATGAAGTCAAACGATGCAATAAAAGAGGTGCAAATATGTACATCACCACACACGCAGAGAATTTAGTTTTCAATATAGAGAATTTGTAGAGAGAGAGAGGAGGCCGAGTGAGGTTGGAGAGAAGCGAGAGCAGAGATTTGGCTTTTTTCGGTTGTAATTTCTTTCATATTTTAATTCAAAGTAGTTTTCTTTCAATGATGATGATGAGTTGTATGATGAGAAGCGAGTAGTCAACCCACTTCTAGGGTCGGGGTGAGCCCGACGATAGTGATGTAGGGTAAGTGCATCAAAGGTATGACTTTTATGCGATTCCGTCTTCTATCCCATGCATGATCCTTTACGAAAATTAGGGAGATTCATTATTTGCATTATTGAAGCGAAAGCCACTCATATTGTGAACTTGAATTGCTCATAAATTGGATAGTAACTCTTAGGAACTATGCGAGAGCCTCTAATCACCTAAGCGTTGATACGAAAGTTATTTGACGGAAAGGAATTAAATTTCATAACTTTAGCATCAAACTTGCATTGTTATCGTTGTGCATTGAAACCCTGACTTTGGAAGCTTTTTAGTTAATTGAATTCAATTAAAAGTTTAAGTTTTGTTTCTGATCATCCTTCTTTACCATTCTACGTTATTCGGACACTTTTCCGACAATAGGTTATGAATTACAGTTTTTGTGACAAACATCGGAATCGACTGTAAAGGTCGATATCGAGGTCTAACATCGATATCGAGGTCTGTCTCGACGTCGACTTTGCTGCTTTTGTCTTCTACAGGAACTCTACTGGAAATCGACCAGAATTGAGGTCGATATCAACCAGACACCTCGATATCGAGTGTCTTCTGAGCTCAAATGCTTGATCGTGATTGCAACAAGGGAAGCGCTGACATACCTCCTCGTGGATTCGATCCTGAATTACCCTACCACTACATCGAGAGGGATTCTTGTATTATTTGTTTGGGACAGGGAGTTAGCATAGTTAGAGTTTAATTTGAATATTTGAATTGCACGATACATCCCTCCTATAGCGAACAAACATCGACACAGAACTGAGTGTCGAGACAGACCAACACACAGCAGGAAAAAAGCACTCGTTATCGATCATACATCATCGATATCGACCTGGTCCTAGAAATTGAGTGATGCAGAGCTCTTCGAGCAGAAACAAAGAGGTCAAAATCGACCTTCCTGGTCGATATCAACCATACTTCGACACGGGTTGGACACGCTTTTCGAGATGCGGATTACCATTCTATCTTCAAGGAGAACGAATTATCATGTAAATTTAGAAAGATTGCAGCTGAGATTTACTTACTTTTTACCTTTAAGCTTTATCAAGTGTTTTAGAGTTTTATCAAAATAAAAGATCTATCTACTTGTTTGGATAGAGTTCATAGTTTAGATAGAAGTTACAATCTTTGGATAACAAGGGTTAGTAGCCTATAAATAAAGCCCTAGGGGGCTGGCATTCAATAATCCAAGAATCATCCGCATATACACATTCAGTTTACATACAAAAGAGTTAGGAATAAGCTTTAGGGTTTGGCGTTTGCGAGAGCCGACGTTGAGTTGTAAAGTTTCGAAGGTTTGATGCAAATTTCCTCTTTTATATCAATGATGTTTTTTGCGATGAGGTGCGAGTTCTCTTCCAAAGCTTCTAGGGTCGGGGTGAGCCCGACGTTAGCCATGTGTGCCTAAGGTAAGTGGTAGATATTGATATCGTTGTGTCTATATCATCTCCTACGATTCTATGTTTAGTCCTAATCGAAAGAAAAGGGATTCATGCTAACAACTTGAGTTATAAACATAAAATTGGTAGAGACAATTAGGTTTATTTGCAAGAGTAATCCTATGAGTTCGTGTACAGCGAAAGCTCATCCCTCGGGTTAAGTAGCGCAATTGTCCGTCTTATTTGCCTTATCGCATTCATTGGTTAACATTGTGGTAAACCCTAATCCTAGGAGTTTCTTTTTATATAGTTTATTCACATAAAACCATTTTCTTTATTCTGATCATGGCTTCTTATTTATCCTTGAGTCTTCGGCCTTTCTTTGCCGACAAAAAGCTAACAACTTGGCAGGAGAAAACGTCGATATCGACCACTTGCTTCGTCGACGGTCTTCTTTATAGACGATGATCATCCCTGCACAATTTACTGAAGTCGATATCGACCCCCAACCTCGATATCCGACTGGCAGTCTTTTGAGCCAATTGATTTCGCTGACTGACATCGATATCGACCTTCCCCTGTCGATATCGACTGCTTGTTTTTGTCTCTGCAGGTCTTCTGTTGCAGAGAGGAGCGACAACCAAGGTCGAAATCGAGCACCAAGGTCGAGATCGAGGATTCCGGTTGACCAAAGACGTGAGCTTTCCAACGCTACTAGGATCCCGCTAACATGCCTCCTCGTGGATCGATCCTGACTACCCTTCCACTACAACGGGAGGAAGTCTTGTAATTATTTGCATAGGCTAGGAATCGGATTGCATTTATATTCCATATATTTGTATTCAAGAACTCAACTTCCCTCCTATATTAACAGACATCGACTAGAATAGTCGACATCACGTAACCTACTCGACCTCGACCGAATGTCCCGACATCGAGCACCGCCTTGGGTAACCACTGCCTTTGCGCCTCGGCTGTTGATTTAAGCCTGTCGACGTCGACTTAGTATGTTGACATCGACTGTTCCCTTCTAAGTCGATGAAGTTCTGTCGACCTGTGGATTTATGGTCTCAGCCAGTCGACATCGACTTCTCATGTCGACATCGACCTCTCTTCTGGGCTCTCGATCTCTTGGTTAAACTAGATAGGAATAGCCAAGAAAATATCTAGAAGAAAAATAAAATATTCAAAATAAAACAAAGAAAGAGAAAGTAACGGGTTGCCTCCCAGAAGCGCTTGAGTTTAAGTCGCTAGCTCGACGTACTTCCCTTTTCGCACTAGTTCAACGCCAATGTAGCGCGAATCTCTTCTTCCGGGTCTTCCTTGTCATAGTACTTCTTTACCCGGTGACCATTTACTTTAAAGGTGGTGCCATAGTCTCTAAGTAACTCCACCGCTCCATGAGGGAAATTTTGATGAATCGTGAAGGGTCCACTCCATCTTGTCCTTAGTTTCCCTGGAAATAAGCAAAGTCTAGAGTTAAAAATAAGGACTTTGTCACCTACCTCATATGTCTTTGGCACCAATTTCCTATCGTGCCACTTCTTTGTGCGCTCTTTGTAGATTTTGGCATGCTCATATACCTTTAGGTGCAACTCCTCCAAGGCTTGCAAGTCAAGGAACCTTCTTTTCCCGGCTTCGTCGAAATCCATGTTGAGCTCTTTGAGAGCCCCCATCGCCTTATGCTTAAGTTTGACGGGTAAATGACATGACTTACCATACACCAAGTTGTAAGGAGTTGTGCGAAGTGGTGTCTTATAGGTCGTTCGGTAGGCCCATAGCGCATCATCTAGCTTGGATGACCAATCCTTCCTCGAGCAGGAAACCGTCTTCTCTAGGATGGCTTTGATTTGACGTTTGGAGACTTCTACTTGGCCACTTGTTTGGGGATGATAGGGCGTTTCCACCCTATGTGTCACCCCATACTTGGCTAAAAGTTCTTCAAAGCCTCTCTCAATGACGTGTGAGCCACCATCTGAAACGGCCTCAACCCATTTTGAGACATAATCCACCGCTACTAGAATGTATTTGTAGGGGCCCGAGGCAGGGAATGGTCCCATGAAGTCAATGCCTCATACATCAAAAAGCTCTACTTCTAGGATTCTTGTGAGCGGTGTCTCATTCCTCCATATGATATTTCCTGCACGTTGACACTCATCACAAGAGGTTACATAGTTTTGCACATCTTTGAAAATATTAGGCCAATAAAAACCACATTGAAGAATCTTCGTCGCGGTCTTGAATCCTTTAGCATGGCCTCTTGTAGGGAGAGAATGACAATGGCGAATCATGCTCTCTACCTCTTCTTCCGGGATACAACGTTGAATAATATGGTCTTTTCCCTACTTGAACAAGTATAGTTCATCCCAATAGTATTGCTTGACGTCGTGCAAGAACTTTTTCTTCGCCTCCAAAGTTAAGCCTGATGGTATCTCGCCTCCTACAAAGTAGTTAGCAATATCCACAAACCAAGGTACCTGCGCCCCTCTTACAGCAAATAATTCATGAATAGGACTAGAGGGGGGTTGAAGAAGAAGTCCTCACCGGAGTTTACCTTTTTGTCAACTTCGGAGTAACTGGAAGGTGGTCAATCTCGACCTGTGGTAGTCGATTTTGATTGTTGTGCCTCGACATGGTCAGTCGATTTGGGCTGCTCGAGATGGTCACTCGATGTTGACATAGGCTGGTCAATCTCGACTTCTTTCTCCATCGACCTGTTATGAAAGGTAGTCGATATCGAGGAGAAACTTACCTTAGGGGCAGTCGATATCGAGTTGGTGTAGTCGATATCGAGTGGAGTCTCTGCCCGTTTTGCTTCTTGCTTTATCAAGTGCTCGTCAAGGCGGGAGTCATCGATTGGCATGTTCTAAAAGTCCTTTCGGTAGTCGTGAGAGATGATCGGCTATGGAGTTCTCCGTTCCTTTCTTGTCCTTAAGCTCAACGTTGAACTCTTAGGAGCACCCATCACAGGAGCCTGGGTTTAGCATCCTTCTTCGCCATCAAGTACCTAAGAGATGTATGGTCAATATGAACAATTACCTTAGTGCCCACTAGGTATGAGCAGAACTTCTCAAAAGCGAAGACCACCGCCAAGAACTCTTTCTCCGTCGTGGTGTACTTTATTTGAACCGCATCAAGAGTCTTGTTTGCATAAAAGATGGCGTCAAGCTTCTTGTCTCTTCTTTGTCCTATGACATCTCCTACGGCATAATCGCTTGCGTCGCACATGATCTGAAAGGGTCGCGACCAATCCGGCGATTGAATGATAGGGGCGGATATAAGAACTTCCTTCAACCTGTTGAAAGCTTCAAGACATTCACTAGAGAACACAAACTTAACATCCTTCATTAGTAGGTTAGTTAATGGTTTGGCAATCTTAGAAAAATATTGAATAAACTTCCTATAGAAACCTGCGTGACCAAGGAAGCTTCTTATCTCCTTAATAGATGAAGGTGGTGATAACTTCTCCATAAGCTCTATCTTTGCCCTGTCCACCTCAATTCCCCTTTTTGAAACCTTATGGCCTAGCACAATCCCTTCTCTTACCATAAAATGGCACTTTTCCCAATTGAGAACCAAATTTGTCTCCTCACATTGAGCAACTACCCTGCGAAGGTTAAAATCACAAATATCAAAAGTAGTTCCATAGACAGAGAAATCATCCATAAATACCTCCATAATGTCCTCTATCATGTCAAAGAAGATGGCCATCATAAACCTTTGGAAGGTAGCGGGGGCATTGTAGAGCCCAAATGGAATCCTCCTATATGCAAAAATCCCATAGGGACATGTGAATGTGGTCTTCTCTTGATCCTTATGATGAATAGGGACCTTCCCAAAACCATAATATTCATCAAGGTAAGAAAATAATCATGTTCAACAAGTCTTTCCAATACCTGGTCAATGAATGGAAGGGGAAAATGATCCTTCCTAATGGCGTTGTTGAGCTTTCTATAATCTATGCATATTCGCCAACTAGTAGTGATTCGCTTTGGCACAAGCTCTCCCTTCTCATTCTCCTCAAGGGTCATTCCACCCTTCTTAGGCACCACATGGACTGGGCTCACCCATTCATTGTCGGATATGGCATAGATGATTCCTGCATCCAGCATGTGCAGGATCTCGTTCTTCACCACCTCCCTCATGTTGGGATTGAGCTTCCGTTGATGCTCTATAGATGCCATGTGATCATCTTCTAGGAGGATTCTATGCATACATATAGCGGGTGAAATTCCTTTAATATCCTCAAAAGAGTACCCAATAGCCTTTCTATGGGTGCGAAGCACTTCCATAAGCTTGTCTACTTCCTGCGTGGTTAGTGTAGCATTGATAATCTCAGGAAAAGTAGAATTGGGACTAAGAAACTCATACTTAAGCATGTCGGGTAAAGGCTTCAGCACAGGAGAAGGTCCTTGTAGGATAAGGATTGGCTCTACCTTCTCCGTCTTCATGATCTCACCTGGCCAGGTAATGCATTTCAATCCTCTTGATTGAAGCTCCCAAATCAGCTATAGGAGTTGGCGTGGACCAAGCATATAGGGATGCTAACGTTGATTGGGATTCTTTGTAATAACTCTACAGAAAAGAAGTCGATATCGAGTATGATAGGTCGATATCGACTAAGAGTTCAGCACATACCTCGGCCTCTGAGAACTGGTTGATTTTTACCTCTTGAGTCGATATGTTCTAGTCGATCTCGACCTCTGGTGTCGACTGAGTTGCCTCGACATCGCCTGAAAAATTTGTACATACCTGGGCTACTAAGCATGTCGACGTCGACTGGGGGTACTCGACATCGAGTGGAGTGGTCAATATAGACAGGTCCTGGTCGAGATCGAATTCCTCTTCGAACTCCGTGGATAGAGCGTCGTCGAAGATCTCCTCATCACTCATGCATGTAGCCAGTAACTCCTCAACTTCCTCATCGGTGAGCTCTTCTGTAGCTGGCTAGGGCTTCCTCATGAGTTAGGGCCCTTTTCTTCGGTTCTTTGTAATCCATGACATTGGTGTGCGCGTAGAGCGACTTGATCTCCATTCCATTGACCTCCTTCATTGTGGGGTTGAAGGAGAACTCTATCACTTCATTCCCTATGGTAAAGGTTAGGAGCCCTTGTCGCACATTAATGTTGGAATCTTGAGTAGCTAAGAAAGGCCTACCAAGGATGATAGGTACAATAGGATCTTCGGGCATATCCAACACAATAACATCATTAGGCACAAAGAACTTTCCTACCTTTAGCGGAACATCATCAACTATACCTGTGGGCCTTACAAATGAATTATCAACCATGTAGAGCTTCATGTCCACTATTTCCAGTGCTCCGATGTTCACCCTTTGCCAAATAGAGAGGGGCATAACTGCTTAAGACTTACACTCACCCGTAGGTCACATAGGGCCTTGTAGCGATGTTGGCCAAGTCCCACGGTGATTGCAAACTTCCCTGGATCGCTTTTCTTCTCTGGGAAGTCCATCTTTGAGCACTCCTCTGTGATCTCTATCATGGACCGCTTCTTGCTAAGGATGTTCTTGAGGAATCGGACATAGGCGGGCATCTCGGTTAGGGCCACCGTGATTGGGATAGTGGTATTAAGACCTTGAAGGATCTTCACAAATTTCCTAAACTTACCTTGGGTAGGGTCGTTCAATGCTTTGGAAGAGAAGGGCAACGTTCTAAGGTGTAGGAGCCAAAACGGTTGTTAGAGGTGCCTTCGGGGTGTCAACATCGACTAAAGGGGTGTCGATATCGACTGGAGCACTCGGAGGCACTCGATGTCACGTGGATCTGTGCCTCCGAGTGCTCTACAGTGGCTTCGACGTCGACCACGGGGTCGACATCGACTAGTGACTCGACCTCGACTAGGCTGTCGAAGTTGACTGGTTCTACAGTCTCTTCCTCCGCTTCCGTTCGTGGCTTTTGTAGCTTGTTACCAATCCTTATTTGCATGGCTGCGATGTGTCGCGACCTGGATTCCCCCTTAGGATTTGTATTTGGTTGCCCAAGGAATGTTCCAAACGGTCTTGGGATTTATGCCACCAATTGACCTAGTTAGGTCTCTACGTTCTTCTTCCATACATCCATCTCTCCAATCCTTGCGGTAAGGTGATTGAGTTAAGAGTGGATTGCATTGTTGGATTGATCATTATTTGCTAGATTCTGCCTTATCTCATCTAGCATAGGTTGTAGATCATTCTTCTGTTGGTTTCTCTCCGGGTGCCCAGGAGCTCTATAGAGGGGGGGGTCCCTAAGTTTAACCGGGTTCCTTTGTGGTTGTTGGAACCTTTGGTCTCCACAATATTGGTGATTGGGACCCCTCAAGTAGTTGACTTCTTCATGAGTTTCTCCTAGTTATAATTGTTCGGTATGTGGGCAGTCAGTGGTGGTGTGCCTTTGCGATCCGAATTCGATGCAATCTTTGTCCGCTGACAGGAACCTCACTTGATTTTGGAGCTTTCTAAGTTGATCTTTGTGGAATTGCTCCTTCACGTCCGGATCGATCACCTTGGAAGGTTCATAGAGTGGCATAGATGGGGCAGGCCTCGATGATGATGATGTGTCGGAAGCCTCGGGAGTCCCATATGCGTTATCCAACTCCACCAACCTCTCTTTGGTGTCCCAAGCCTCTTGTGGAGCAAGTTCAAGGTAGCCATAGGAGGTGTAGGTGTTGATCCTCTCCTTGGTTGCAGCATCGAGAGCATTATAAATGATCTCTTGAATCACGTACGATGGTTGGCCATGCGTCGGGCATGATCGTAGTAGGTCCTTGAACCTTTCCCAAACAATCAACAGGGCTTCACTAGGCTTTTGCTTGAAAGTCGTGATCTTCTGTCGAATCAACGCCGTCTTGGATGAAGGGAAGAACTTGTTGAGGAACGCGTCCTTGACTTCATTCCAGGTGTGAAGCGATCTTGGGGTTAAGCTTTCCAACTACTGCAATGCTTTCCTGCAAGGGACCAACGAATAGCCTTTAGCTTGACATATTCAAGGCTCTGTCCATCAGCGATAGTATCACAGAGATCGAAGAAGATAGTAATATGTGCCATAGGGCACTCGTTAGGTTTCCCTTCATATTGGTGTCTCCTAATCTTAGTAAGGAAACTATGCTTAGTTTCAAAATTAGAAGTAGGGATAAGAATCACCGATTCAGGCACGGTGAGTGAGGGATGCATGTATTGCTTTGTGTTCCATGGGAGTGCGTTGATTTGAGCTTCATATTGTCTCCTAGCTTGCTCCTCCCTATCGCCATGCTCTCTTTGTGTCGCTTCTCTAGCGGTGAAATCCTCTACTTACTTCATTAGGCGCTCAATCTACTGAGCCTGGGTCTCTTGGTCAGCCATGGCTCTTTGAATTCTAGCTCGAAGGTGAAGATAACTCTCGGAATCATCTAAACCTCCGTACTCAGGTGTGCGATCAGTGCATCACATACACCTATAAAACAAAACTTCAAAAAACGTGAAAATAGACTAATAAGGCGTGATTGATAGCTTCCCCGGCAACGGCGCCAAAATTTGATGTAGGGAGAATTGAATTGAACAATATAATAAAATATAAAACAATGAAATCCTTAGCCTTTTCAAAGATATTCAAGACTCCCCGATGCGGTAGTAGGAGATTCGGTTCGATCCACGAGGAAGCGAGTCAGCGGGATCCTAGAAGAGCCTAAAAGTCACGTTCTGATGTCGACCAGAAGCTTCAATCTCGAGTAGGGTACTCGACTTCAACCTAAACTGTCGATTTTTACTGCAACAGAAGACCTGCATAGACAAAAATAAGCAGTCGATATCGACCAGAGGTGTCAATATCGAGTATCAGTAGCGAGGTCGACCAACTCAGAAGGCTGTCGGTCGATCATAGGGCACTCGATCTCGAGTTGTTGACTAGATGTCGAGTTCAGACAGAAGCAGCAAAGGCAGTCGACTCAGCAAACATCGACCGATGTGTGGGTGTCGATATCGACTGCAGATGTTGATATCGAGTGCTCCTGCAGAAAGGTTAGTAGCAAGTCGGCAAAGAAAGGCCAAAAAAAGTAGGATGGAGAAGCAGCAATGAACAGCAAATAACAGTGGGTTGTTTGGTTTTTCGGTAACTCAACGAACGGTAGGGAATAACAATGTAAACTAATAAAGAAAAGATATTCCAAAGCCAGGAATTACCACGACGATAACCATGAAAGTAAAAGCGGGAAATTAATAAAGATGCATGCTTTTATCATAAAGGAGAAGGCTTTCACCTAAACCCGGCAAATAGGAATAGATATTAACCTAATTGGCGTCTACCTTTGTCATAATTGAGTTTATAATCTTTCGAATAGAAACCCTAATTACTACCCAAGTTTCACAACATGAGTTCTTTAAATTCGCATTTAAAGATGAAGCACAAGGTAGAGCGAGATAAAAGATACCTTCTTTAGTGACATACAAACCTTACCACCATGGCTATCTTCGGGCTCACCCCGACCCTAGAAGAAAGGGCAACTACTCGCTCATGTTGAATGAAGAAATACTTGAAAGGAAATAACTTTGCATTGAACTAAAACTTGAATCTTTACAATCTCAACGCCAACTATCATAAGCGCTGAAACCCTAAAGCTCAAAACCTAAAACTATTGCTTTGAATGCTTAATGCTTTGTGTCTTGCTTGCTTGAATGAATAAAAACCAGCCCCCTAGGGCTTTATTTATAGCCTACTAATCCTTGCTAGCCAAGGAAAATAGTTATAATCCTACTAAAACTCCTATTTAAAATTCTATCCAAAAACAATTAGGATGAAACATTATTAAGGTAAATATAAAATATCCTAGGGTAGAATGGCAAGTTCCCTAGGACATAATCTATCTAATAAAGAAGATATATAAATTGTGGCTCTTTTGGATAGATCTTCAAATCCGCATGTCAAAACCGCGTCCAATCAGTGTAAACTTCCACTCGATATCGACCTGGTCACTCGATATCGACTGCTTCATCTCGGCTCGATCTATCGCACTTCACTCAAGCTTTGGTGGCCAGTCGATGTCGAGGTCTCCACTCGATCTGTAGGTCATGTCGAGTGCTTTTCAGTTGGTCTGTGTGGTCTTGTTTCGATGCTCAGTGTCTATATCGATGTGCTTAGTCGATCTCGACCTGTCTGGTCGATATCGACCTCTTCTTTACTCCACTTGGCTTTCTCGTTTTGACTCCAATTCCACTCCAATTCCTATACATTTAGACCAAAACTTGTGCAGACTCTATTTCTTGCACGTTAGCTCATTCTACACAAATTTGCATTATTTTCAACCTTTACTTTAGGAATCGAATGAAATATGAAGTCAAAATATGCAAATTAAAGGACTATAAATATGTATATCAATAAATAGGGGTGTTAGAGTTTTTGGTATTTTGGAAGGAGTTCGAGTCCTTGGAGGGTATAGGAGGGATATCTTTTTGGTATATGTTATACCTCCTCTTACGTAAGACACGTAGTTTAGTCTGACCATTTGTATTTTGGGTTAATAACTTCATCTATATATTTACCTATTCAAGCATAATTTTTTGGGACGGGATTCACTATGCCTCCTAAAAAAAGCTTCTTTATTCTTTGTTCAACATGTACCCCACTCTCTATAATTCTACCTCATTTAATTAATTATATATTTCCACTTCCTAACCTCCCTATTATATACAAATTATTTAGCTATAGAATAATTAAACCCCATAAAAAATTGGTGAAATTTGCCTCTTTTTTTAAAAAAAAAATTCACCTAAAAAAACTTCTTTTTTCTTTGTTCAACTTGCACCCCACTCTCTATGTTACTTACCCCTATATTTAATTATATTTCTACCTCCCGACCTCCCTATTATATATAAATTATCTAGATA
This sequence comes from Persicaria maculosa, assembly GCA_963922045.1. Taxonomy (NCBI): domain Eukaryota; kingdom Viridiplantae; phylum Streptophyta; class Magnoliopsida; order Caryophyllales; family Polygonaceae; genus Persicaria; species Persicaria maculosa. Next base: position 60,386,138 of record OY998257.1, on the reverse strand, counting down.
TAAACTAATTAAACCCCATAAAATTGGTGAAATTAGGGTTTGATTTTGAGAATCAATTTTGTGAAATTTTCATTAGAGTTTGTGATTTTGGGGAAAAAAAAATTTGTTTTAATTATTATGTATATGTGATTTTGAGAATGAATTTATGAATTGAATTTGGGGTTTGTGAATTGAATTTGTGACACTTTATGCAGTATTTATGTTTCCTACCCTACATATTCAAATCGCAATTTCTATCATGTCTTTAGGAATCAAAAGATATTATAAAGTTGATGAGTTTACAATCCTACCTAATATGTAAAAGCATTGAATTTAGGATAACTGGATTTTGATAAGTTTACACTCCTAAATATGACAAATGCCTGAATTTTCAATGAATGACGAGAAACCACTACATAACAACCAAGCAAATGTAATTCTACTTTTCTATAATCCACTGCTAAGATGAAAGGCGTAGCTTATGTAAATGAGTTTATTCAAGGTCAATATCTCAGTACACACTAGAAATTTCGCCCTATCTTTCATATGATCCTTCGGCTGCCACTTTGCGTCGCCACCAATACGCATTGCCGATGATCGCCTTGAACAATTGATTGTGAGATCTCTTCGAGTGGATGAAGATGTCGTTGGCGTCGTGCTGTGCTATTGACCGACTTCGATCTCGCCCTGATCGATTTGACTCCTTCTTCTACCTCTTCTTCAATCGATTCCGTCGCTCGCTTCCACATCGTCGTTCCCTCCTCCTATCTCGACCCTTTTTGTCGAAAGTCCCTAGTGGGATGCAGGAAGATGGCATGGTATACTGGTGGCACCGGGAAGTTCTTTCTCTTTCTCTCTCCTACGAAATAAAAAAAGGATGGTGGTAGGACACCCGATGCCTTTGATTTGGAATTATGATAGTGCATTTTTTTTATTTAAAAATTTCTATTAATTAATATAGTAGAATGATCACAACCTTTTATTTCTAATCAATCAAGGGTCCATATTTGTTAACATTTATCACCATAAGGGGTGAGTACACTCGAATCTCTCTCTCTCTCTCTCTCTCTCTCTCTCTCTCTCTCTCTCTCTCTATATATATATATATATATATATATATATATATATATATATATATATATAACAAACAATACTAAAATCTTGTAAAAGTATCTCGATATCTAATGAAACTAGTTAAAATATTATCTTAATCATATATTGCTATATTAATTAATCTTGGAAAATATGTTCATATATCTAATTAAAATGGGTAAAATGTTATCTTAAGCATATATATATATATATATATATATATATATTCCCACCAATTAATTTTCACATAAGATTTTGAATTATCCTTTTCATTTCATATTGTATACCATCGTTCCAAATAGTTCATCTGTTCATGGTGTTAATCTCAACTAACCCAATTTTCTGTAAAATCAACTCTTGTATTTTTGCAATCATACAATGCAAATTAAAAGGGCAACTTGGCACATCACTTGATAAGATTATGGAGGTATCTGAACCTTGGATCCCTCAAGAATGTATGGAGTGAATCGATAGAAGACACTTGGAGATTTTGGCTAGCATATGGAGGAAAGATGGGTTTTAATGTTCGCAAAAAATATGAGAACAAGAATAAGGATGGGGAATTAACTTCAAGAAGATTTGTATGTGCAAAGGAAGGGCAACGTGACAAGAAAGGCAATGCATCGATTCGTCATCGGGCTGAAACGAAAACAGGTTGCAAACATATAAAAAAATCTGAAGGAATTAACAACTAATTGATTCAAACATATAAATATTCAAAAATGCAGGGAATTCTAAGTCAAAACTCAGACCAGACCCCTTTTTCATGAATATAAAAATTCATATTGATCACTTTTATTGGAAATGTGCCTTATGTAGAGAATAACCATTGATAGTTCAAGCTTCAGGAACACAGACCCGTAGTTTCTATTATGCATCTGACATGAATCTATTATTCATCTCGTTTAAGAACCATAAAGTTTAATGCTATAATACAAACCAAAAAAATCATATGAAAACTTAAAGAACTATTATTCATCCCCAATTGAGCACATTTTTTCCAGGAATCCTTGATTCCAATAAGGAGGATTTGTTGCGCAGACAACTGCTCAATGAAGTCAATGAATCAGACAGAGAAGAAAAAAAAAATTGAACATTAACAAGGTTTTGATTTCCAACTGACATGAATAAAAACAAAATCTGAAGGGATTAACAAGTAATTGATTCAAACATATAAATATTTAAAAACATAGGGAATTCTATGCCCAAACTCATTTCTTCATTCCTTTCCGATTGAAAATTTCCGAAACCCCCAAATTCATTTACCCTAATTCACAAGAATGAATCAAACAGAGGAGAAAGGGAAATCGAAGATATATGGGGAATAAGATTTGTGCAATTGAAAATAAATAGGAGCAAGCATGAACGGATGTACCTGGTATTCTCTTATCATCGATGTGCAGAAGAGGTTGGAGCTATAGATTTGTCCAATGAATCTCCCCATGGAGGAGGCAGAGAGGCTTGGTGCTTCAGAGGAGAGGTAATTTCTTTTTACCTTTTCATAATTAAAATTCTATATTTTTTTTCAACTATTTAAAACATTGGCAAATCTTAACTCCATATGTGGAGTTAATTTGCAACTTCACTTGCAAATATATATTCTCTCAGTGAACCATTGTGATAAAACAAGATCTCGTATAGATCTAAGTTTTGAGAAAGTCGTTTTGTAGAAAAGAATCTTGAAACGAACAATAAACGAACATGCAGAAACTAAAAGACAGAGATCGTTTGTTTACGAGGTTCGGACAATATTCCTACGTCCCCGGGGCCTCAAGAGTCGACCCAAGATCCACTATGAAAAGAGTTCAAGCGAAGGGGCTAACAGGAAAGAGTTACAATCAGATCCTAAGTCTATCGCATACAAGTGTATGTAGACAACCAAACAGAAAGATAAGAAATCCCCCTGAAAGGAACCGGAGATCGAAGAGGAACTTCGATCTTCCAACCCAAAGGCGTCGAAGGAGGCGGCGGCTTGGAGAAACTTCGTCTTCCTCGGCTCTCACCACCGGAGATCCACCGGCTGAAGGCCACACCGATGAACGGAGAAGGAGCTTCGAATAGCTAAAGCATCCAAACCTCAAAACCTTATCTAAGAGCAAACCCAAGGAGAGAGGTGCTCTGGTTTTTGGAGAGAGAGGCGGCCAACTACAGTGAATGAGGAAGTAAGCAGCTAACAGAGGTTTTATAGCTAGGTCAAACCGAAGCCAAGCAAAGCGCGCTTCTGGGCCAAGCTCTCCAAGCCTCCAGGCTTCCTTTCTAGGCTAATGGGTTGGGCTCTGTATATGAGCCCAATTCCTTACATAAGGCTTATACGAAAATATTATAACACAACTATAGGTTATATATACAATATAGTTGCTACCTCTAATTGTTCACTAGGTTCATTAGAGGATCAAACCAATAAGGTTCAATACAACTCAGGTGAACCTAGTTACAAAGAGCATCAACTATATGTATAACCCATTGTCCTGTTATATATTTCTAATCATACAAACACATACATACCATATAATACATACAAACACATATTACATGAAACAAACAAACATAGGAAAGTAAACATATAACTTTACAATTGCCACTCTACTTTTTTAAGTCCACTCCAAGTAGACCATCCCTAAGTGTGAATCCTGGTGTCGGGTCCTTCATCAGCCCTTGCAGCAGAGATATTAAGTCATCTCCTCCAAATGGAGGAACTTCCTGCAAAACGAAAATTTGTCATAAGGCACAATCTTCGTACCAAAATCTGCAAGATTAACTTTCCCATCAATTTTCTTAACATGTATGACATTATCTTCCACTTTCTCTCTAATAAAGTGGTATCTAACATCAATATGTTTAGTTCTCTCATGATACATGGGATCTCTGCACAAGTAAAGAGCACTTTGACTGTCTATATGCAACACAGAAGTATAGCTCTTTTTCTCAATTTCTCTAAGGATACCTTGCAGCCAGATAGCCTCTTTACATGCCTTTGTAGCTGCTATATATTCTGCTTCAGTAGAAGACAAAGCAACAATAGGTTGCTGTTGTGACTTCCAGGACACACAATTGCCAGACCAAGTATAAACATAAGATGTAATAGACTTCCTAGTATCTTTGTTACTGGCATAATCAGCATCCACATACCCATGCAAATCATAAGATGAGCAATGATCAGAATAAAGCAAACCAATATTCACAAATCCAAGCAGATATTTCAACAAGTATCTCATAGATAACCAATGTTTCTCTCCTGGATCAGACATGTACCTGCTCAGGGTGCTAATAGCAAATGCTAAGTCAGGCCTGGTACATATCATACAGTACATAACAGACCCCACTGCAGCATCATAAGGAATCAATTTCATTTTCTTAACATCATAAGGAGACAGCTTGTTCTTATTCTTAGTTAAGTCTAGGTGAGGTCCTAAAGGTATATTATTAGGTTTCTCAGTCTGCACATGAAATATTTCTAAAACTTTAAGCACATAATCAGATTGATGCAGCCAAAGTTTTTTCTTATTCCTTTCTCTTCTAATAGACATACCCAAAATTTTCTTAGCAGTACCAAGATCTTTCATGTCAAAATGATTCTGCAAATCTTTCTTAATCTGAGCAATATTGTTCAAAGATTTAGATATAAGCAGAATATCATCAACATAGAGCAGTACATATGTCACAGATCCAGTTTTCAGACCTTTGAAGTACAAACAAGTGTCAAATTTACTCCTTTTAAAACCCAAACTAAACCTCATGCATCTATCAAATTTAATATTCCATTGTCTTGGAGATTGTTTTAAACCATAGATAGATTTGTTTAGCAGGCAAGCATGATCAGGATTAGCCTTATTAATAAAGCCTTTTGGTTGCTTCATGTAGATAGTTTCATCTAAATCTCCATGCAAAAAGGCAGTTTTGACATCCATTATATTTAACTACAGGAGCAAAAATTTAATTGTAGTCCTCTCCTTCCCTTTGAGTAAAACCCTTAGCAACTAATCTACTTTATATCTAGGAGGATCAAGGTTGCTAATACCCTCTTTAAGTTTAAAAACCCACTTGCAGTCTATAAGTCTAGCATTTTCAGGTTTTTTCACAAGAGACCAGGTTTTATTTATCTTTATAGAATCTATCTCATCTCTCATAGCTAATTGCCACTCTTTAGAGTGAGCACATCTTACAGCTTGCTCATAAGTCTCAGGGGTAAAGTATTTTATAACATTAGAAATAAGACAAGCAAACTCAGCAATGTTATTCATGAACTTCTTATTAGGTACTCCCTCTGTTAATTAAAACTTGTCGTTTACTATTCATGCACGCTTTTTTAGAATGATAAAAACTATATGAAATATTAACTTTTTTAAAAATTTGTTTTTATAAATTCATACTTAATAGTAACAACTATGAAATTATTAAAAAAATATATTAAAAAAGTTAATATTTTATATAGTTTTTAACACCTCAAAAAGCGTGCGTGAATAGTAAAACGTCAAGTTTTAATTAACGGAGGGAGTATAACAGTACGAGGTGATCTATCTCTAGTAAGCTGCCAGTCAGTTAAGTCATGCCTTTCAGTAACTGAAGAACTAGAATTTTCAGAACCAGAAACAGGCACAAAGATAACAGAAGAAGAAGAAGAAGCAGCACTCACAGAAGAGGGGGGAGAGCTAGAGAGATTACCATTGTTATTACCAAAATTTTTAGAAGAAGATTCAGAAGAAGATTCATTGACCTGTACTCCACCCAATTGGGGAGGTTACAAGTCATCAGAAATTGTAGATTTAGAAGATACTACCTGCTGTGTACTAGTGGAGTAACCACTATTAAATTCATCATCAAAGTCATCTCCAGGTCCAGAAGGAACATAGAAATGATTGTCATTATGTACCTGTTCAGATTTCTCAAGGGCAGAAGAAGCAAGAGACTTGAAATAGAACTCAGATTCATTAAAAAATCACATTTCTGCTAAAAATGATCTTATAAGCACCAGGTTGGACAACAAGAAGTTTATAACCCTTAACCCCATCAGGGTAACCTAGCATCACACACTTTTGAGACCTAGGTTCTAATTTACCATCATTCACATAAGAATAAACAGTACAACCAAAAGGTTTTAAGTGGTCTAGGTTAGGTTTTTTCTTAGTCCATAACTCATTAGGTGTTTTAAACTCAATAGCAGAAGAGGGAGTCCTATTAATCAAGTATGTAGCAGTGTTAACAGCTTCACCCCAAAGAGAATGCTTCAAACTAGCAGAGATGAGCATGCATCTAGCCTTTTCAAGTAATGTTCTGTTCATCCTCTCAGCAGTGCCATTCTGCTGAGGGGTTCCAGGAATTATTAAATGCCTTTTTATGCCATTGTTTTTACATAAATCTTTGAACATGTTATTGCAAAACTCAAGCCCATTATCAGTCTTTAAACACTGAACAGACAAACCAGTTTCATTTTCAACTCTAAGTTTCCAAACTTTAAAAGCATCAAAAGCTTCATCTTTAGTTTTCAGCAAATAAACCCACACTCTTCTACTGTAATGATCAATGAAAGAAATAAAATATCTTTTATGACCTACAGTTTCAATCTGGGCAGGGTCTCATAAGTCAGAGTGAATATATTCAAGAGGTTTATTAGCCACATAAGAAGAATGCTTAAAGCTCTTTTAGTTTGTTTCCCAAGCAGACAATTTTCACATAAGTCAATGTCACAAGGCTTAGAGTTGATGATACCAGTTTTATACAGATGATGCAAGCCTCTATTTCCTACATGACCAAGTCTATTATGCCATAACACAGAATCACTCAAAGACATGGATTTATCAGTAGTCACAAAAGCAGAGGCATAGTAGTTAAAGACAGGAGTAGCAATCACCTCATAAAGACCAGCCTTTCTCAAGGCTTTAATAAGGACCTTACCATTCCTAGTAACCACTCTAACACCAGCAGAGCTAACAGTTTTGCAGTTCAATAATTCAAAAGCACTTTCAGACATTAAATTCCTTCTCAATTGAGGAACCCACTTCACATCATTAACAATTCTCACAACACCATCATGCATTCTTAAAGCAACAGATCCTATTACTTTAATTTTTAACACAGAGTGATCACCAAGCGTGACAGAACCACCATCAATCAGTTTCAGATTACAAAACCAAGATTTATGATATGTTGCATGCATTGTACACCCAGAGTCAAGAATCCAGCAATCGGAATCAGCAGAATTAAGAAGAGCAAGAACTTCATGAGTATAATATGGGTGGGTTTCACACAAAGCAGAAACATCAGGCCTTTTTCCAGCAGCTTTCTCATCCCTTTTTCTTTTATAACAATCTTTGTGATAATGGCCAGTTCTAGAACAGTAAGTACATTTTACATTTGATTTATCAGTCTCAAATTTATCATGATTATTAGAATTAGATTTACCATTTTCCTTGTGAAACTTCTTCTTGTTATTCTTCCTATTGCCTTTGCCTTTACCTTTTGTCATTAAAACCTCATTTTTAGTTTCAGGTTTAGACTCAGTGTGTTTAGGCTCAAATTTGTTTTTAAAAACCTTCAGGGAGTCATTTTTCTGAGTAATAGACTCAATAATAGTTTTCTTAACCAAAGTTTCAGTACTATATTGCACCACATCCTTAAAGGTGTCAAATTGAGCAGGCAAAACATTTAATAACAAGACACATTGTTGACTTTCATCAACTTTATCACCACATCTTTGCAAATCTTGAATAATAGTTAAAAACCTATCAAGATTCTCAGGTAAAGAGCATGACACATCCATTTTATAGTTAAAAAGTTTATTAAACAGATTGACTCTAGAGGGGAGGGATTTTACCAAGAACAAACCTTCCAGTGCATCCCATAATTTTTCTGTTGTGTCATAAGTCAAAACCTGTCTAGCTACCTCATCACCAAGACGTAGCATAATTTCACTGTGAGCTTGTTGATCAAGTTCCTGAATTTTTTCTTTGGAGATTCCATCAGGGAACTTGTTGGTCACAGCAACATAAGATTTTTCCTTTATCAATATGGCCTTCATTTTAACCTGCGACATAGCAAAGTCAGTATGGCCATTGTAAGGTTTCAACAATGATCAGAAGAATCAAAAGCGGGACACTCAAGCTCTGATACCACTTTGATAAAACAAGATCTCGTATAGATCTAAGTTTTGAGAAAGTCGTTTTGTAGAAAAGAATCTTAAAACGAACAATAAACGAACATGCGGAAACTAAAAGACATAGATCGTTTGTTTACGAGGCTCGGACAACAGTCGTACGTCCCCGGGGTCTCAAGAGTCGACCCAAGATCCACTATGGAAAGAGTTCAAGCGAAGGGGCAAACAGGCAAGAGTTACAAACAGATCCTAAGTCTATCGCATGCAAGTGTATGTAGACAACCAAACAGAAAGATAAGAAATCCCCCCTGAAAGGAACCAGAGATCGAAGAGGAACTTTGATCTTCCAACCCAAAGGCGTCGAAGGAGGCGGCGGCTTGGAGAAACTTCGTCTTCCTCAGCTCTCACCACTGGAGATCCACCGTCTGAAGGCCACACCGATGAACGGAGAAGGAGCTTCGAATAGCTAAAGCATCCAAACCTCTTAACCCTAACTAAGAGCAAACCCTAGGAGAGAGGTGCTCTAGTTTTTGGAGAGAGAGGCGGCCAACTACAGTGAATGAGGAAGTAAGCAGCTGACGGAGGTTTTATAGCTAGGTCAAACCGAAGCCAAGCAAAGCGCGCTTCTGGGCCAAGCTCTCCAAGCCTCCAGGCTTCCTTTCTGGGCCAATGGGCTGGGTTGTGTATATGAGCCCAATTCCTTACATAAGGCTTATACGAAAATATTATAACACAACTATAGGTTATATATAAAATATAGTTGCTACCTCTAATTGTTCACTAGGTTCATTAGAGGATCAAACCAATAAGGTTCAATACAACTCAGTTGAACCTAGCTACAAAGAGCATCAACTATATGTATAACCCATTGTCGTGTTATATATTTTCTAATCATACAAACACATACATACCATATAATACATACAAACACATATTACATGAAACAAACAAACTTAAGAAAGTAAACATATAACTTTACACATTGTCCTATATATTGTATAGCAACCTTCCTATGATTTATTTCCCCAATAAAATTAATTTTAGCCGGCCTCCTCTCGTCGGCAGAGTATCAAAAGAAATCCAATTAAACTTGACCAAAAGGAGGGGAAATTCCAATTAAATGAAACTGGCCAACATAAACGCCTCATGTAACCTGATCGCGGTACTGATTCTACTAGCTGCCACCACTGCGGCAAGCGTTAACGATCATTACCTCCTCAGCTGTGGCGCCTTGGTCACCATTAAGAACACGCCTTCTGACTTTGATGGTCGGACATGGCAAACAGACAACAACTCCACCTTTTCCACTAGCTTCGGCTCCACTGCGGCCGTGTACACTACTTCCACCATCAACATCGCAAAAGTCCCGTTCTCCACAGCCCGAGTCTTCACTGCCAACTTCACCTACTCTTTCCCCGTGTCCCCCGGTCCCAAATTCATCCGCCTCTTCTTCTACCCATCTCCGTCCCCCTACTCCTCTTCCGCTACGGCTACCGTCCCCCTCTCAGCTTCCGATGCCTACCTTACCGTCCAAGCCAACTCCGATTACACCCTCCTCCGCAACTTCAGTGCTTACCTCTCCCTTGGTCCTGCTGAATATTTCGTCCAGAAAGAGTTCTACGTCAATGTCAATGATTCCCGCCTGGAACTGACTTTCTCTCCAAGCTCGCCAGGCTCGTATGCCTTTGTCAACGGCATCGAGATCGTCAGTGTCCCTAATAATCTTTACGTTGGGGGTACCTCACCCAAAAACGTGGCCAGTCCAGGCATGATGTTCAGCCTCCTACCGACCACTGCACTTGAGACTGCTTACAGGGTCAACGTTGGAGGGGCTGATTTGAGCTGGACAGAGGACACTGGTAGCAGCATGTACCGCCGGTGGGTGGTAGACGAACAATACGTGGTCGGCAATTTTTATGGGATCACGGTGATGAATATAAAGGAGACAAAGATCGAGTACCCAGCCAAGGTTTACCAGACTTCTAGGTCGATGGGGCGGGACTATACCACGGAGTATAAGAGGAAGGTGAATATGACGTGGGGGTTTGAGGTGGATATGGGGTTTAATTATCTTGTGAGGTTGCACTGGTGTGAGGTCGATGTGTCGGTTAATAGCAGCAATATTAGGGTGTTCGATGTTTATATTGACCAACAGATGGCGGAGGAAGAGGTGGACATCTTCCAGTGGGTAGGCAGCTACACGGCTTGCTTTAGGGATTATGTAGTACCCATGGTAACTAGCGATGGGAGCGGAGGCAGGGGAACTCTGGAGCTTGCGATGCACCCAGACCTCCAGACAGATGCTTCGTAAGCACCCCAGCTTTAATTAATAATGTTATGTAATATTATGAATCTGTGAATTTAAAGGATTAAATCAAATGTGTTTGTGTACCAATTACATTGCAGTGCCTTTGATACCATACTAAACGGCTTGGAGATCTTTAAGATAAGTAAACCTGACAACAGTCTTGACGCACCAAATCCCAGCCGTCCGCTTCCCACAACCCCAACAAATCAAACACCTCGTCCGCCACAAAAGTCAGCCTCCCACCACATCCCGGCCATCATCGGTGCCGTTGTCAGTGCAATCCTCTTGGCAGTCCTCTCCTTCCTCTTAATATTCCGGAGACGGACATGGTCGAAAATGTCAGCTGGTTCATCAGGAAACAACTCAAGCAAGTCAAAGCAGCTCCTCAGCTCGGCCAAATTAGCGGGGACAACGCAAAGAAGCAGTGCTGGCGGCTCTTCTGCACCCTCTCATCTCTGCCGGTACTTCTCCCTTGCAGACATCAGAAATGCCACGTCGGATTTCAGCGGTTCACTCATCATCGGCCGCGGAGGTTTTGGCAACGTCTACAAAGGTATCGTCAACAGCGAAACCGGGCCCATCACTGTGGCCATCAAGTGTCTAAAGTCTCTCTCACGACAAGGGGCTCGCGAGTTTACCACCGAGATCGAGCTGCTCTCCAAGCTCCGCCACCTCCACCTCGTCTCCCTCATCGGATACTGCGACGAAGCCGGAGAGATGATCCTCGTCTATGAATTCATGTCCCACGGTCCCCTCCGTGACCATCTCTACCTCAGCAACACCGACCACAAAACGGAAATCCCGTGGTGTCGCCGCCTCGAGATCTGCATAGGGGCCGCGCATGGCCTTCACTACCTCCACACCGGCAAGGAGCAAATGATCATCCACCGGGACATCAAGTCAACCAACATTCTTCTCGATGAAAAGTGGATGGCTAAAGTGTCCGACTTCGGGCTCTCGAAGTTGGGGCCCACGGGAGCTGACTATAGCCACGTCAGCACTGCAGTGAAAGGAAGTGTCGGCTACGTTGACCCACAATACTACCGGCGTCAACAATTGACAGAGAAGTCGGACGTCTACTCTTTCGGGGTAGTACTTTTTGAGGTGCTATGTGCAAGAGAGGTGGTTAACCCAACCCTTCCTAAAGTGCAGGTGAACCTCGGAATTTGGGCGAGGAGGAATCAGGTGCGCGGCACATTGGACACAATCGTGGACCCCATGCTAAAGGGTCAGATAGCTCCGGAGAGTTTGAGGAAGTTCGGGGAGGTGGCGGAGAGCTGCGTTAGGGATGAAGGAGCTCAAAGGCCTTCGATGGCGGATGTGATTTTGGGGCTAGAAGTCGCTCCTCCAGCAACAGTTGGAGGCTGCAGCAAATAGTACCGTAGATGAAAACAATGTCGCTGCAACAAATATCACTTCCCCGACTACAAATACAACTATTCCGCTAATTAGAAGTTCAGGATAGAACATTTGGACGACTATGAATGACACGTCATTAGGATTGTACAGTAGCACTACTTAAGTCAGTTATGGCGACAGATCTACTGATGTGTTCTCACAGATGCTCAAGCCGAAAGGGCGATGAGGTAGGAAATTATAACAACTTTACCAACATAAATTAGCCGAAATGGCTATGTTTCGAATTTTTTTTCAAATTAGCAAAAAAAACAAAAAAAAAGGTAAATGGCAAAAATCCCAGCTGTTTTGAGATTTAGCCAAAGTGGTAAAGTCGCTTTTCAAAAAGTGACTTTACTCCAAGTTTAAAAAAAATATAATATATAAGTCGCTGTTACAAACAACGACTTATATATTATATTATTTTAAAAAAAATAACGAAAAAATAATAAAAGATAAAAAAATACATACAGAAGAGTCGTTGTTACAAACACCGACTCTTCCCATATTTTTTAAAAAAACCTAGAGTATTCACTCTCTATCAAAAAGCAAACCCCCCTCTCACCCCCTCTCTCCATCCCTCCCTAACACCACACCTACTCTCCTCTATCTCATATTCTCTCTCCCTATCCAATCACTCTCCCGAATGTATTTTTTTTCTTCCGTCTTTTGGTATTTTTCCATTAATATAAATATTTTTTAAAAAAAATTAGTAAGCCGCTATTTGAAACAGAGACTTACATATTATATATATTTTTTAAAATCTAGGGTAAAGTCGTTGTTTCAAACAACGACGTTACCCTATTTTGGCTAAATCTCAAAACAGTTTACAATTTGGTTGTTTCAGTCTGTTTTACCACCAATAAAAATTTTTACAAGTATTATTTATCACGGTTAGTAGCTTGTAACCGCCAGTCCCCACTACCATCCCCACTTCTTTTCATTTCCATAAAAATAATTATTCATTAAAATTAATTAAAAATATGGTTAGTGAGTAGTTACACACACATATATATATATATATATATATTACGGAGTATAACTTCTTTTACATTTTAGCTCATGTATATTAGTTTATGTCTGTCAGATTCATCATATAATTGGTTATTGATATTTGAAGGTCGTGTACTTACTCCATCAACTTCTTATTAACTATAACTCAAATCTTCATTGATTTATAGTATTCGGAACCTAATTATTACTTATGATTTTGTAGCTCATGCTAACTACTTTTCCTCATATCCATCACGGATTGCACATGTTCGAATTCTTCTATCAATTGTTCCTAATTTGTTTACAATTATGTTGTGTTCAATAAACTCATTGATTCCTCTCATATGTCCTTTATAATCTGTACTCTATATGAAGTAGTGGGAGGTTACATAAGTAGTAGGAGGTTATTAGAAAGTTACTCAATGTGAGAGGTTGCGTACGTAGTGGGAAGTTATGTAAGTAATGAGAAGTTATTGGAAATTACTTAAGTTGGAGGGTACATAAGTAGTGAAAAATTATGAGTGTTGAAAATAGTGAGAATTTATATTAAGTAGTGGAAGGTTATGTAAGGAGTGGAAACAGGACTGCTATATATGCGTGTTGTCATCTTTTCTGTTAAGTGAAAACAGGACTGCTATCAAATATGCGTCATATAGATACAAAATCTTTTTCATTGCCAAGACCACCGTTTCTGAAAGACGAGGGTTGAGCTTTCCTATCAAAGACTTTAGAATTCGTCAACTTTAATGATATCAAGTGACAATATTATAGACCCTGAATGTGTTATTAGTATTTATGTATCTTTCTTCCGGTTCATATAGTTTTTGTGCTCTTTCTTGGGGGAGCCTATTATCTTTGTTTCAGTTTATATGTGAAATAGTTTGTTCCGATTTATTTTGTATGACATGTTATATATGTATCTTTTTTATATTATTATAATATAATAATAAAAATTTATATATAATGATAAATATCATTATAAAAAACAGTTTACTAATCTCGTACGTCACGTACGTTACTGTACTAGTTAATTATTAAAAAGAAAAAGAAAAAAAAGCGAGGGGTCCAATAACTTTGGTGTCCACTTGACAATCACTGCAGTACGTTTCTTTCACGATAGCTAACGTGGGTTGGACCGGACGTGGCAACGTATGTAACCGTTAATTTCCAATACAAATCATCTACAACACTCCCTATAATACTCCCTACATCACTTAATTATTTTCATATTTATTTAATCGTTAAAAAAATTATACAAATTACATACATATTATAAACCTCCATTTTAATATGTTTATAAGTTTTCATTCTGAAAAATGATGTTTTCAAAATTTTTAGAAATTCAAAAGGTATTATTTTATGAAATATAATTCTAAAAAATTTCCAAACATGATTTTTCAAAAATCAAATTTACAAACATATAAAAATAGGTATTTAGAATATGTATATAGTTTTTATAGTTTTTTTAAGATTAAATAAATGTAAATATAATTTTTTTATAAGGTAATGATTTGAGGGCCAGACAGATCTGACACCTCGAGAGGCCGACAAAGTCGGCAGATGGGGGAACCTTCAAAACATAAAAAGACAATAACAAAAGGTGCAAACCAGGAAGAACAAGCAAACAAATCCAGGCGACCTAGTAAACCTAATCAAATATATTGGGGACAACATAGACTACGAACTAAAGTCAAGTGCCACCAAGCAGCTACACCACTGGCCAGCGGTACATCAGGAGTCACTGTGGGAAGTGAAGACGAACCTCCAAGGAAATTTTCGGATCACGGAGACGCCTCGATACACACCGCCTTGATCCCAACCAGATCCGACTCCAAGACGCCAGAGCCTCAACTAAGAAAATGACCGCCGAGACCAACCAAAAAAGCAACTGGAAATTTCCGTGAGTGTTGTAGAGAGTGTAAATATAATTTAATAATGTAGGGAGTGTTGTAGAGAGTGTTGTAGAGGATTTTGATTGATTAACATCTTATCTAAAACACTTGCTTTTTTCCTATGTAGCTCAAGTCAACGTAGACTAGTATTTTTTTTTCTCTCATTTTCAATATAAATTTTTTTTTCTATTTGATTACGTAATTTTATATCTAATTATTTTTATCTTTTATTCTCTAAACTCACAAAAAAAACCATATATATTTGGGGAAATTTTATGTTTTGTACACCTATACACATTTAATTAGGTATTTAATCCCTTACTTTTTTTATTAGGCGTCTTAGACCCCTTTAATTTTTTTTAGCCACATTAGACCCTTCCTCCCATCGCTCTCATGGTTCTCCTGGCCGCCCGTCATTCCTCCTTCATCCTTCATCCTTCATCCTTCATCCTTGCGATTCCATCTCTCCTCTCCTCTCCTTCTTCACGCGATTTCGACTCGGCAATTCCAGGTGCACTCTTCTTCTTCTCTGCTCCTGAATCTGAGATTGCGGGTTAGGGTTTCAGATTACGGTTGAATTTGAGTGAATTTGCTTACTCCTGGATCCACCATCGAACCATCTTCGGACGAGCGCTGGTGCCGAATCGGCGTTTGTCCCTTTCCCTTTCATTCTCTCTGAGTGAATTGACTGCATATGTATAGAACGAATTGCGCCATAAGTATAGTCGAATCGGCGTTTGTCCCTTTCCCTTTCATTATCTCTGAGTGAATTGATTGCATATGTATAGAACAAATTGCGCCATAATACAGATTTAATGTGGACATGTGTGGATTTGCATTCAATAGCACAATCTTGTAGGATCCAAGAAGATGGAAGCGTCCCTATTTGGATCCAACCAGACAACTAGACACTGTAAAAGAGGCTTTTCAGGTAAGCATTTTTTTGTTATAGATTTTTTGGGACTGACTTTTCTTAGTTGTAGGTAGGCGTGGTCACGGGTCCGACCCGGCGGGTCGACGGGTTCGACCCGCCGGGTCAAGGGTCGGGGAAGGGTGACCCGAACCATAACCCGGGAATCCCACGGCTTGGCGGGTTCGGGTCACCCAGCGGGTCCAAGGGTCGACGGGTCGACCCGGCGGGTCGATCCGGCGGATAGGGCTCGGGTTTAAAACGGGTTTGCAACTTTCCACCTTTCGTGTTTGCTGTTTATGTATAATTTATCAATTTATGTATGAGTGGGGGGAAAAAAAGGAAAACGAGCTTGAATTGGTTTCCCGATTGCCTACGTATCCTCCCGGGGTTGAGGAACCAAAGCCCACGTAGTTCTTTTACCTGTGTATGTCTGAACCCCGCTTACCTATTCTTCTTGATTGTTGGAGCCTCCACCTCTTGATCCATCTGTGACCGCGCCGTTGATACAGCTCCCAACAAACTCTGTTTCCACTCCGTCATCATCCTCGGAATCAGTCCCCAAGATGTTCTTCTGCATCCGTATATCCGCCCTCTTCCAATCTGCAAGGTAAACTTGGGCTTCGAGGTTCTCAGGAAGCAATCTTGATCTCTTCTCCGAAAGAATCTGACCTCTATGACTGCTCGACGGCGACGATGGAGCAAGGGGCCCCTAGTATTTGTCGAGCGATGACCTGCAATGTTGGGAATCTTTGTCTTTCGGGCCGGCTCCACCATTCTAGGACATTGAAATCTTCTTCCTCATCACTGTGGAAATCAAAGTTGGTAGACAAATATTCGTGGAGCTCCGAGTGGGGGCTCGACGAAGATCTCGACCTCTTTGAGCCAAAGATATCTCAGGCAAGTGCCTTAGTTCTAGCGGTAATGCTAGTTCGTGACCCGCTCGAACTAGAAGGCACGAGAGGACGAGCGGAGGGCGCTCTATCACCTGTCGAATAATGAGTATATAATTCTTCTAATAAACCTTGAACTCTAGCAACTATAATTGGAACATTGCATTCTGGATCATCCTCAATTTCTAAAGTCAGAAAATAGTTTTCTAAAAACTTTTGAACACCGTTTAATTTATATCTAGGGTCGAAACAACAAGCTACGAGGAAAATGTCATATACAACTTTGTAATATGCCACCCATTTCCGCCGAATCTCAACGACAACGTTATGAATGGAAGGCACGTTAATCCCGTTTCGAAGGGCTATTGCTACATTCATGGCAAAAAAAAAACAGAAAAGGTTTCATGTAGGCATGTAAACGTGGCTAAAAGTCCAAGTTGCGTCGTAAAAACTTTGGAAACCTCAACAACATTGCGGGCCTGAGTCCACACATCCGCAAAGATGTTTGACCCTTTGATGTTTTGTGTTGCAAAACCGGAAAGAAGATCCTTATAAGCGATGGAATCATAAATCATTTTGTAAGTAGAGTTCCACCGAGTGCAAACGTCCTTGGGGAACTGTTTTGTGCGAGTTTGGTGAGCGCAGCAATAGACGCTCCATTGCTGGCGAAGCTGTTTACTTCGCCAAAGCGCTCGTAAAACAAATCGAATTGGTTCAATAACAGATTGTAAAAAGTTTAAACCATCTTGGACACATAAGTTTAAAATATGAGGGGCGCAACGGATGTGGAAAAACTTATCGCCTATTGCGGACTGACAGTATTGGGTTAATTCCTTAATAGATGCGGTGTTGGCACAAGCATTGTCAAACCCGATGCTGAAAACTCTTTGAGTCAATCTATATTCTTGTAAAACGGTTAAAAGGACACGTGCTATGTTCCGTGCCATGTGAGCATCGTCGAAAACTCGAAAAGCCATAACACGTTTGTGCAATTAAAAATGTTAATCTACCCAATGACAAGTAACACCCATATACGAGTGATGTTGTCAATGGTTGGTCCAAATGTCACTACAAATCGATACTTGTAAATCGTGGTTCTTTTGAAAATATTCGATTAATTCAATTTTACGGGTGTTATACCGTCTAATTACTTTCCTCTTAACCGTGTTTCGATTAATACCTTGCCATGCAGGTTGAACATTTTGTGTAACAAATTCATTGAAACATAAACGTTGTGAAAAAACTATAAGATAAACCTTTGGCAGCTATCATTTCCGCAAAGTTATCATGACAACTACGATAATCATAAGACCATAAACCAGCAAGTTGAGAGAAGGAAGAGGTGTACCCGGTTAGTTGAGTCTGTCCTTTAGCGAGGCCGAGCTTTTCGGGATGGTTTGTCCGGATATGGCGACCGTAGTTCCCATATCGCCTCCCTTCGGGTGCTTGTAGATCGTTCCGCAGAAGTTGTACTTCGTCGAGACCGAGGTTTCTTCCCATGTGGGGTCCCTAGGGCCCTTCGTGAACCAGTACTTGAACGTAGCGGCTCGCATTTGGGCCGAAGTCGGAGCCGCATCTGGGTCACCCTCGAGCGGAGTCCCTTGACTCTCGTCGGCTATGAACCCGGACTCTTGGGTCGGGAACGTCGGAGTTCCTGCTGGGGCGGGCTCCTCATCCTCCTCCATAATATCGTCGACATGGTCGGCCAATAGAGCATCATCTTGACGCCGTCGGGTTCCGCTCCCCGTCGAGACCGAGGCACTACGACGAAGGCTTGGTCACGCCGCCGGGCCGCCTCCTCCGACGCTCGGGATCGATAGTGATGGGGCCCCACTAACACTCTTGCGACCTCAGGTAATTCGAGTGAAGATGTTCGACATTATGTGTTTAAGAGGATTAAGAACGATAAGAGAGATTAGGGAGAGATTAAGCAACCGAGACTACGAGAGAGAATATCGAGCGATTAGAGAGCGATTAGGGAGATGAAGATGAGATTAGAAGAGATGAGTGAGGTGTGGATTGGAAATGGGAGGGAAATGGGGTATTTATAGGCCGGGATCGAGTCGATTTGGGCGGGCTCGAGCGTTGGCCAACGTTCGACCCGGCGAGTCCAACGTTCGACCCGACGGGTCGACCGTTGCCAACTAGCCGTTTGGGCTTTTTTTTACTTGTTTTGTGTTTGCATATGTTACAAGAAATGAATATCTAAATTATGTAATTTTTTTATTGAGTTTGCAAAATTTTAAATATTGTTTTACTTATATCTAAAGTTTATTTGAATTTTTCGGATTTTTTTCGGTTATTCGATTTGTTTTTCAAAATTGGTAAGTAAGTACAAAATTATATAATCTTAAATCTTAATTCTTATGAAACATAATTAGTTAATTACGACAAACACAAGTTTATTAGAAACCGATTTACGACGCTTTCGTACTGGACCTTGTGCTCTTTCGATGCGTACCGCAGGCACCTAGGGTGAGCATCAACGTCGATGACGACAGCAGATTGGTTGCAGATTGGCGAGAAGGCTTCGTACAACCACAACTACAAAAAACCAGATGGAATGGATGTTAACAACTGTCCAATTTGAAGTTAGGAGTGTCCAATTTACATTGCACATCTGTCCAACTAGATATTTATAGTGTCCAGTACCAAAATGATACATACCTGGAAGGCGAAGGGGAAGCTGGCTAATAGGTAGGTAGGCCGAGGGCCGTTGATCCCGTGTTGTATCTTGCGCTCTACAGCTTTGTTGAGGAACTCGTGGGTTCGCTCGTAGCAATGACGGCCCCATGGGTAACTAAAAGAGGCATCGATATCCACCACCATATTCACAACCCACCCTTGAATGTAGTTGCGGGGATCCTTCCAAAAGAGCACCCCCTCAACGAGCATCAGCAGCGCATACTTAAATCGCTTGGCGGACGAGCGCTCGGTCTGCATCACCACTAGATACCGCATCTCGAAGTCTTTCATCCTGAGCTTCCCCACCCAGAAGAAGTCATTGATGGCCGCCTTTTCCCCGTCATTCTCCTCGGGCTGCAACACGAATAAGCACTTGAGTCCGGTCACCAGCGCGAACTCTACGATGGAGAACCGAGCTATTTTCCCGTGGATCATGTACCACATCTCATGCTTCTTTCTCGTCTGCAGCTGCTGCTGAAGGACATAATGGACAAGCTGCGCTGAGAACTGGACACGTGAACCAAGCCTCGCAATTGCAGCCAACGGGCTTACGATCAGACGCTTCTAGTCTGCCTCGCTCAGATAATTGTCGAGGTTGGCAAGTAACTAGGGCCTCCCGTACTAGTTGACCCGGCCCTTGTAATGGCGGTTCTCGGGGACAACATAAATGGCATGTACATTGGGGTGAAAATGTCAGTCGCACATCGACAATACGAAATTATGTTGTTCAACACTACGCAAACCATACATCGCTTGTTGTCCATGACTGCGACTGGGGAATCTTTTGTACAGAGCGGCTGGTCGACATGTTTTACTTTTCTTGATATCCTGCAAATTTGGGAAGCAAAAATTTAGGACTCTCTAAACAAACCATGTAAATAACAATCACAATGCACACAATGCCCATGACAATAAGGTTATCTAACATGACATCAGTCACAATGAACATGATAATATGGACTTTCCAAACCATTTCCCACCCTATACATATCAACTGTCGCATGCATGTCTGTCGCCCCTAAGTTTGTAAGCTTTTATAAGATTCAACCAAATAAACGTCAAGGTAGTTTCCATGTTTACATGACAAGTAGAGTTATATGCATGACACCTAACTAATACAAACATGACAGAAATCAAAGTGCCGGCAATTCCATTAAATGTTCAAACTACAACCTATCCATTTCCCCCCATGTCACCCCAGCCTTCCCCAATTTCACAAAACGCTCACCACCAACTGCTAATTTCCCCCAATTTCCCTTCTATCCCCCTCTTCAATACCCCCGTTCCCAAACTTTCCTTCCATTGGTTTTTACATGCCGATGGTTACTTCTTACATGACAAGGCGAACTTGGAAGACAGATTTGGTTCTTTATCCCATTTCAATCGGGGCAAACACATTTGGTTCTTCCAATCGGTTCCTTGCCCTATCAATTTATGCAATCGGTAAATACTCGGTGGCATTAGGGTTTACTTACTTGATAACCGAAGGTCCCTCACTTGTATTCGCTATTTGTCGCCTGTTTGACGTCGGCTCCTTCTTCTCCTTTGTGGCAATGCCTTCCTCTTCCTCTTGTCCCTTCAACTTCTTCCTTCAGTTTTTGATTTTTCTGAGAGAGAGAGAGATAGCAACTCTAAGCCTCCCCTTTCCTCTTTATACACCCTCTCTTCTCACATGACAGTTGAGTTGACAGGTTTAAAAACCTGTCATTTCTCTCCCTATCCACACGTCTCTCTCTCTCTTCATTAACTGCCCCTGTAGTCGGTTTCACCCTCTCTTTTAACCGCTTGGTTTGCAATTTTTAAAGGGGTTTGGGTTAGGTTTTGTAATTTATTTGGATAGGGGATAGGGGGTGCAAAGGCAACCGGGTATTTGGGTTATTTTAGCAAATGGCCCTCAAATTTTATGCTTTTATGTTACCAATTGTATAAAAATGTTATCAATTGTATAAATAAAAATGTCATCACAAAATCATTGAGATCAATGAGGCGCAATCACAAATGTCATCAATGAATAAAAATCATCATTAAAAGATGTCATCAATGAAGTTTAATCACATTTTATGCCCTTGTGTCATTAATTGTATAAAAATATCACCACAAGTGATTGCATCAATGAAGTGTCACTACTACATTTCCAACCTTTAGTGGCGGTCAAAAACCGCTGCCTAAGGCCCTATAACCGCGGCCTAAACCCTTTGGCGGCGGTTTACCGACCGCACCATCTGCTCCCGTTGCTATAGACCTATGGCAGCGGTTTCAAAAGCGTAGGGTTGCGGCTCTTGTAAGACGGTTAGACCGCTGCCAACAAGTACCTAGAACCGCTGCCACAAAGTCTATGGGGACATTTGTGTGAGCGAACAATGGAAGCGGGTAAAAAACCCTTATGCAGCGGTTTAAAGAAGCTTATAGAGGCGATTATTGAAACCTATAACAGCGGTCTAATAGATATGGAAGCGATTTTTGTGGTCTGTGGCAGCGGTTATAAAACTTTGGTAGCGGTTTGATTAATTTTTGGCAGCGATTTAATAGAAAATGATAGTATTTTCACTATACTATGGAAGCGGTTATATTTATCTTTGGCAGCGGTTCTCAAGCTTTTGGCAGCAGTTTTGTTGCTCTATAGCAACAGTGTTATATGGCAACGGTTTTGTATAGCTCACCTGTGGTGATATTTTTATACACTTAGTGGCGGAAATGGCACGCAGTATGGCATTCAACAAGTAACATTTTTATGGAAAAAAGGGCAACCAGAAACGCAGTAAAGATCATACAGAAATTTTAGGCATTAACATATATTGCCAATTCAGCTAGTCTATAACCTCAAATAGCAACCAAAGTATCCGCCTAAACCTACCAAACCAAAAATGTAGTACTACCCGGATGAGCAACCAGAAATCAGCACATAACCAAACCACTGTCCACTACAGAAAAAAAAGCCATTGCAGAAACAAGAAACAGCCATTGCAGAAACACAGATTCATATAAGAAATCGAGTATAAAATTATAAATGGTGCTTGTTTTACTTTACAAAGATGATGTGTGTTGCTTATTAGTCAAAGAACTCTCTTAGATATACAACAACTCAAATGTACTAACAAGCAAATCCACCATTAAAAAGAATTCTAAAGGCAAGTATATATGTTAAGCACAGATATATCCATATATCCATGTATAATTTAATAAAAATTAGAAATACATGCTACTAAGAGTTAGGGGCTGATTTTAAAATTATAGGAAAAGGGGTGGTTTTTAATGTTAAAATGCAAAGACTCTTAATAAAAAGTGGCTTTCAACTAGCATTTTACTAAAACATTTAATGCTTTTAAAACAAAGTACATGACAAAGTGAAGTAAAATGTTTTAATAAAAAGTGCAGCCATATATTTAACTTGAATAAGCACGGATATATCCATATATCCACATATATATTTTTATTAACTCAAGTTCAATTAATTAAGCAAAATTACAGGGCAAGGTTTTTGTACAAATCAGAATAGGAATCATGACAGCAAGTGCAGCCACATATTTTTTTATTAACCAAGTGCAGTTAATTGAAATGTAAACAGTAAAATTACAGGGCAAAATAACTAAAAATCGATCGACGGATAAGAATTAAATACCTTCTGTTCTTCTCCATCCATTCAGGAAAATACCAGTCTCTTGTCTTTAAGAGCAATCAATGAAGTCACTGCAATTTCATTGATACCAGTCCCAGCCAGAACTGCAGAGCAATTTCATCATAAAGATCATACTCCCTCCGTTCGGCAAAACTTGTCGTTTTAGGGTGTTATTTTTGTTCAAAAAAACTTGTCATTGTGGGTATTTTGCCCTTCACTTTACAAAAATGCCCTTGATATGATTGATGGTTTGTTAGTTGTAGTTTCGATAAAGTAAAAAAGGAGGGTAATAATTGAGGGTAAATTAGTACATTTGTTAATTGCCTTAAAACTTGTGAAAAAAGCTAAAATAACAAGTTTTGCCGAACGGAGGGAGTATTAAACTTAGTATGAATACTGTAGTGCAGGGAACAACGAAAAAATGGGTTCATTTTTAGATAATAAATATTTCAGAAAATAAAGTGATCTTTAAATGAATTCCTTGGTTTACTCTTTCATATGTATTGCTTTATATGTTCTATCATCATCATTTACAAAAAAAAAAAAAGTATTGCTCCCCAACAGGGTATCGACAAAATCAAATCTCCTCACAAAAACAAAACAAATGGACAATGAATCAAATTGAAATCACAAAACCAAAGAACATAGCTAAAAATCGATGCATCGCAACTTCAGATTTCTCTCACCTCGGTTGGAGTCTTATGTGCATTCTTAATCAAACCTTAAATCACTTGAAGCTTAGAAATCTCAAACAGTTGATGGACCTTGAACCACTAGAAGCATATAATTTCTCTCATCTTCATCACTTGAATGTCGAGGGTTTCAAGATCACCCCCAAATCGCTTTCCATCTCTAAACCCCAACATTGGGAGGAAAACAAGAGATCAGTTGGGAGGGGTATGAGTAGAAACAGACAAAGATTATTTATCTTTCGAAAAAGAAGTAGTAATTTTCAATGAATAAACTTGGCAAAAAAGGGATTAAGGTTTAAAATATCAGATTATTTAGCAATGAATATTGATATCAAAATTGGGTAGGTGTCAAAAGTTAAGAAGAATAGTGATAGCTAAATTGGTGTCTTTAGAAAACATACATCTAAATTCTAAACTGGTGTCTTTGTCAACCCATGCTTAAAAGATTCATGATTTTATACTTATGAATACAGCAGCTCCAGTGCATCAAATCTAGTCTCTAATTCTAACAAAATCAATTATCTTTCCATAGAACGATTTCAACTTTGCAAGCATAGTTATATTCTTAGTCAACTAAAGGCAAATGAAAAATAAATTTTAAAAAGCAATTTCAACTGAACGACAATCCAAACAGTAACAGAAAGCATATGGAATCGGAAAACAAAAACATACCTTTAGAACACGAATATGTTTAGAATCCTATACGATGTTATCTTAGCATTACTCATTCATAACAGGAAAAGGACGATATTTATCAAATGTAAATGAAAGGCCAAAATCAAATTGAAGTCTACCACACCTCCGAAACTTAATCATGAAAAGCAAAATTAAATGGGTTACCACTCCTACCTACTCGTTCATAACAAATTACACCTACCAAGTAGTTTAATAGAAAAATTCCTAATTGAATCCAAGACAAATAGTAAAGATGCATAAAACAAGAAGCTAATTAAAGAGTATGATATAAATTGGAGCAAAGGATACAATTACATTGATGATCTTTGCCACATATTCAAACTTTTTTTTCTTACTATTAGCATCTATACATCTCCTACAAATGCTAACTGAAATCAAATAACAAACAACAAACATAAAGAACAACATTGTTTTCATGATCTTATTCATTCATAATTAAGATCATAATAATACCAATACATCAATAACGTAAAACAAACTCATTAGCATTAAATCTACCTAAAAACTTGGTCATATCATGTGTATTGAACATGGTGGATAATTTAACTTATCATCAAAAGGCATATCATTAATGAAAAAACTTTCGAAACCATTAATAGAGTGATTTTATTGCAACTAAAAGTCACCATAAAACAACCAGAGTAAACTACATTCAACTTGACATTTTATCAAACATCTTGAAGGCAAAGATGACCAAATTTTTACACAGATAAAACCATCAACCCAAAATACCGAAAATTAAACAATTGATAGTCTGAATCCTAAACTCAAAAAAAAAACTCAAAAGCAACCAATCTATTGATAGATCAGTAACAATCGTAAGATGTTACCTGGACTCTAAAAAAACGAACAGAGACAGACAAACAGAGAGGTTTGGTTCTTGCGGAAATTGGCGACCAGCTTGACCTCGACCACAAAAGAGCGAGGTTCAAAGGAGTTGACGGCGAGGATGGACATGGATTCGTTGCTGGCGGAGGTAAGGTACTCCTACGGCCGCTGCGAAACCCGACGATGGTGTCATGGTGGATCGATCAATTGCAGCGCCACTGGAGACCTCAGAGGGGCAGCGGGGGTTGAAGACTATATGTAATTCTAATCCATAGGGAAAGGTAAAAATTAGGAAAACCCTAGAAATTTCTCAACTTTAAATCCAAATTCATGCAGAAATTCCCAAATTTCTCAACTTTAACAAATTAGGAAAACCCTAGAAATTGGGGGTTTTTGAGAAACTCACATCAAGGGCTTCAATGGAGGAGTGAGGAGAGAGGAGAGAAAGGTGGCCGGAGAAACTGCTTGGAGCTGCCACTGGGTTGGCCTCGGGTGCTGCTAGGGCGAGGCGCACGATGCTCGTAAGGCATGTTGCTCGAGCGAGGAAGGACGACCATGGAGGGAGGGATTTTGAGCAGCGAGACATCGAGAACAAGGAGGAGCAAGAGCGGGCTGCCATGGTTGAGAGCTTGAGCTTGAGCTCCAGTTTGACGGGGAAGAGGCGGGTGGGTGTGAGGAAGAAGAGGGTGGCGTCGATCGACCGAGAAGAGGATCTGAGAAGGATTTGAGCTCCATGTTTTATTTTTTAAGCGGGCCTTTAAAATTTTGGGAAAAATTAAGCGAGCCGATATATTAAACCCGTCAATTTCATGAACCGCTGCCTTAAATAATTTTTTTAGCGGGTTTGGTAAACCGCTACCATAGCAATTGTCACTTAAATAAACCGCTGCCAAAAGATACTTGGACCGCTTCTATAGGTATAAGTTTTAAAAACCGCTGCCTATACCGCCTCCATAGACTAATCCAATTCCAACTTCGTAAAATACTCCTAAACCGCTGCGGCAAACGGCTGTCATAAACCGCTTCCTTTTCTCGGAATTGTAGTAGTGTGTAATCACAAATGTGTCATCAGTTAATAAAAGTAGAATCGATGAAAATATATCGACATACAATTGATTAGATTGAAAAAAAGTGGCATCAAACGATTTGATCAAAAAAGTGGCATCAAATAATTACATTAGAAAAATGTAATCAAAACACTACTTTGAAAAAGTTGTATCACATTAAAGAAAAATAATGTCATCAAAACACTACTTTGAAAAAATATGGCATCACAGTAAAAAATATCATCAAAAAATTGACATAAAAAGTGGCATCAGTAGTCAACAGTAAAAAAAAATGGCATCGATGGTCAACGTGACATCATAGCAAACAAAAAATGTCATCAATGTTTGAAAAAAAATGGCATTAAAAAAGTGTCATCAAACAATTTCATTAGAAAAGTGGCATCAAAGTGGAAAAAAAGTAATAAAAAATGACATCAAAACGGTAAAAAATATCACCACAAAAAAAACCAAATGAGTTGATGACCGGTCAATGGTCAACCGTTGACCTATTGATTGTCAAATAGTTGACCATTGACCCTTAATACTTCATTTGGGAAGGGTCAAGGGTCCTTCTAAACTAATTTTTTTTAGGGATCTAGTTATCAAATTACATATTTACTACTTTTCAAGGGTCAAGGGTCCATCTAAACTAATTTTTTTTAGGGTCCATCTAAATACCAAATTCACCCTATATATTTTATACAAATATAATTTATTTCCATTCATTCTATTTACTACTCGCTCCGTTAATTAAAACTTGACGTTTTACTATTCACGCATGCTTTTTGAGGTGTTAAAAACTATATAAAATATTAACTTTTTTAATATATTTTTTAAATAATTTCATACTTGTTACTATTAAGTATGAATTTATAAAAACAAATTTTAAAAAAAGTTAATATTTCGTATAGTTTTTATCATTCTAAAAAAGCGTGTATGAATAGTAAACGATAAGTTTTAATTAGGGTGAGAGGGGCAGGGTTTATTTTTAAAAAATATTAAAAAAATGAGATATGTGATGTAAATAGTAAAAATTTGGATGTATAAATCACTCCCTTTTAATTAACAGAGGGACTACTTTTCAATGTCTCGGTGTGACATATTTTGGTTTGTACTACTGGTAATTGTTTGCAGTTGAGAAGAAAATTCAACGAAATTCCATTGCATTATTGCAATATAATTGGCACTCCAGTAGTTGGCACTTATCTTTATTGGCCTGGTGTGGCAAGGTGACAGCATGGACCCCAAGTCTTTGTCCCAACTTGAGATTGATAATTGAACCAAATTCCACGGCGGCCTAATTAAATTACTCAACTAGTGTTGGAGTTAATGCATATAGAAGGTGGGTTTTAAGAAAGGTGCCCTTTGGACTTCTTACATTCCACATGGAAAGTTCAAGGGTACCCTAAAGGGTTTTTAAGGAGTCTCTTCCACTACCTACATTGAGAGGTTGAGGAGGAGATGGGGCACCCACACGCGCGCCTGCCGCCGCCGTCCGTCCGGCTCGGCTCGTGCTCGTGCTCCGAGATAGGAGTTAATTTTTTGCGGAAAAATTATTCTTTGAGGCCGAAGATATTCGCGGATAAGCACGAACTCCTTTGATTGCGGGCTAAGGAGGATTTCGGAGCCTATATAAGGAGGGTTAGGGTTCTGCTTTCAAACACACAGCGAACACACAATCGCCTCTCTCCCTCTCCTGTTTTCTCCTACCCTTTTCCTGTTCTGAGCGCCTGTTCCAGTTCCAACTTCTCTCCCTCGAGTGCACCTGTGAGAGAAGACGGTGAAATCCTTGGGGGACGTTGCCTCGCATACGATCTGCACCACTGTCGGGGGCAAATACGTTTCTCATTCAGTGGCTTCCATACCACGCTTCACCGCAGTCCAGCCCCTTCACAGAAACGAGGTTCGGCCTACATTCCTAACGTGTTTATTAGTTGCTGTATTCACAGGTTCCAGCAGGGTCATTGTCCAACAACTAGTACTACGTGCGACTAGTATTACTGCTAGCGGGCCCATGTTCTTTGTTTTTGAATGTGGAACCATCCTAATATCTCTAATATCCCTTGTTAAACATGGTCTTAAATTACTCAACTACTACGACTTGCTACTGGTATTATTGCTAGGAGCATCAATATTCGCGAGCGCCTTTAACTTACTTTTGGTTCCATTTCAGTTTTTAATTTTTAACACCCTCATTTGTGAGCCCGAATCCGGGCCTTTAAGTTACTTTTTACTATTTATCTTTTCCAACTACTCTATCATTTATTATTATTATTATTATCATCATTATTATTATTATTATCTTGAACAAACTTTATTTTAATTACTTTAATTAGTTTGCAATAGTAATAATAATAATAACAATAATAATTATTATTATTAGGAATTTTTTTCAAATTAGTCAAAAAATCAAAAAAAAATTGCAAAATGGTCAAGATCCGAAACTATTTTGGGATTTAGCCAAAGTAGAGTAAAGTTGTTGTTTGAAACAACGACTTTACCCCAACTTTAAAAAAAAATTATTAAAATAAAAAAGTTGCTTTTTAGAACAGCGACTTTGTATTTTTTTTTAAAAAAATCGATTAAAGGTTAAAAAAGATAAAAAAAACGTAAAAAAAATATAACGGGGAGAGTCTCCCTTTTTTCTTTTCTTTTATACAATTTTCATCTTTTTTAACCTTTAATCAATATTTTTTAAAAAAAAAACAAAGTCGTTGTTTCAAACAACGACTATTTTATTTTAATAATTTTTTTAAGATTACAGTAAAGTCGCTGTTTGAAACAAGACTTTACCCTACTTTGGCTAAATCCCAAAATAGTTTCAGAACTTGACCATTTTGCAATTTTTTTTAAATTTTTTTGGCTAATTTGCAAAAAAATTCTTATTATTACCACTACTACTACATTGTGAAAAGGAGAAAAAATAAACAAAGCACAACATTGATTTTGAAACAAGGGTTACATGATACAATGATAATTAGAATAAAACCGAAAATGTAATGAAACAAACGTTACCATACAACGATAGAAGCAAATGAAACGAAAATGCAATTGTTGAAATGGATAGCTTGATATATGTGAAATGGGTGGAAAACGAAAATGCAATTGTTGAAACGGATAGCTTGATATAGGTGAAATGGGTGGAAAAATGGGTTTTTTTCTAGTAAAAATAATAATATAGGAGTATTATTGATATAATTTTTTTTAAAAAAAAAGAAACATTTTTAAAATGGGTATATATGATAGAGAAAAACACTTAAAAATATTTAATCAGCAAGGATTCCACACTCGAAAGAAAACGTCGTTTTCGTAGGCAATGGCTGGCACTTCCTCGGTAGAGGCGCTATGGGCTCGACAAAAATTGGGCTCCGATAAATGGGACTCAGAACAGGGCCCTACGTGGAACCTCTTAAGGGCCTAGAAGACCACCAATGTTGATGCCACCCAATGTTGATGCTTTACGGGCCCAAGTTCTTTTGTTTTGGAGTTGCAAGGAAAATTCAACCACACTCCACAGCTAATTCATTTGAATTTGGAACCATCCTAATTTCTACAGCTGTCCTTTTAAATATCCATCTACCCATTATAGTCGGCAGAGATCACCTATACTCGATAGAACGTGTGTTACTGAATTATACGAGGTATATATGATTTTATTTTGAAATTTTTTAAAAAAATTATATTGTTCTTTCATACATTTATACTTACTAGGTTTGAAACCGTGCTTCGGAGGAAAGAATGCAATATCAGCTCCAATCTTCCAATTACGACTTCAATTCGCAGCTAATGATTGAGCAACTTCAATTCACAAGGGCTCGACAGTATAGTCTTTGATAGTGCACCAAGCTCTCAACAAATGGAATGTACGTCTTCAGTCACGATCTGAGTATCTTCAAACTCAATAACCTTCTGTGAATGTGTGAGATCTTGATGATTCTCACTCAGAACTCCATGGAAGGAGGTATGTGATCATGAACGAAGAAGAAAACCAAAATGTGTTTGTTGGGTAAATCTTGATTTCTGTTACTGAATTTCTCATACAGTGTTCAGCTAACAACCAGGCTTTATATAGCCTTTTACACCGATGTTGATTTACCAAAATACCCTCCTATACATCATATACTTCTATATCCCCTCTCAAGTTGGACTAGCTTCAGAGACTAGGCCTAACTTGGATACAAAAAATCTGTGTTGTGCCTCCCCTAAAGGTTTAGTGAATACATCTGTTGTAACGGCCCGGGATTATGATTCCCGAGTTACGCTTCGAGGGATAAAATCCCTCGTTAGGATCTTGCGCCCCGAGTACAGGTTGAAGGTTTGAAATCAAGGATTTGTAGTTTAAAGCGGGATTTCGTACCCAAATTCGGAAGGTTAGCTGGAGACCCCGGGGTAAACCCCTGTACGTGTCCTAAGTCTACAATGCGCGAAACCTTTTATCATGCAAATGACATATGTTCTGAAAACAATACAACCAGTGTCGCGGCAGAGCCGGGTCAAAACAGAGTATAAGTAGGAAGAAATCCCAAAAGTATGAATCTGGTGAAGTCAGGGTTCAAACACTCACTCTCCGCCATATGAATGGACCCCGTCATAACAGCAAAAAATCAAGCAGTGGATCGGGTACTTGAAACTATACTACAAAGTCAGGCCAAGAGTTCGCCTGCGGGTCCTCTGACCGCGCTGAGGACATATAATACGCCTATACCTAGAATAAAGGATGCCTTCGGCAGTACTGAAATATTAACCACACTATCATGCTCCTAATTCATATATGCAGAATATGAAGTAAGGCCTTAACAAAGAATACCAAGTGGTATATCCCTCTTCTACCACCACCCCCCTTCCAGATAGGGTGTAGACTGGCCAGTTCGATGCTATAGCATATCACATCTCATCATCATATCATATCTCGTGCTCATCTCGTATCTCATGATATATATATATATATATATATATATATATATATATATATATATATATATATATATATATATATATATATATATATATATATATATATATATATATATATGACTCGAGGAGGACAACACCCGATGAAGTGGGCTGTCCTATGACCCTAACAACGACTCTATGACTCACAGATAACGGTCATTCTGCATTCAAACGCATACAAAATAAGAATGCTCATTCGTAAGTGCAATTCCTAAGCATGATACTACATGACATGCTTTTATGCATATGCAACACCTACATACTATATGGCACATCAGGCAGGAGGTCTTGGTTACTGAGTTACCTGGCTAGAAGATCAGCAAAAGAAGAATCCAGCACACAGTAGTCACGATCACAGAATATCACCTAATTGCATAACGGGAATATGCTAAGTATACTTCTATAGCTTTTCTGAACACATATACTACTCACACAAATTAGCAGATAGATAAGCAAGCTTTCATCAATCATACTTTCAATTCATCACGATCAACCATCTCTTATCTCATACCATTCATCATAACTTGTCAACTCATCAGTTTAAAAATAACCTCCATATATATATATATATCATACTTAGCCAAATTCGCATATTATTATTTCATACTCATACTTCCCATATATATATATATATCATAAGCAACCAATATTCAATCTCTTAAAATAAATCATCATACGTCATGCTATTAGTCACACATATCATGTCGTTAGTCAAACAATCATATCATCATGCTAGTTAGTCATCGAACAAGTCAGATTCCTAAATTAGTTTAAAAACCGTTTCAAAATCTGTGTTAAGCAATTAAGAGTGCCGACCCTTGAAAATGTTCGTAAAGTTCCTTTTTAATTTATTTATTAAATCATTTTGTAACCTTGAAATTATTTTCCAAATTCTTTTTAAAACTTCAACTCTCAAATATATATTCTAAATCCCAATTAATATAATATTTTAATACCCATTTATTACTTACTTTCGAAAAGTATAACCAAATCCTTTAAAGACCCAATCATTTTTTTATTTAGTAAAACCAACCCTTATAAAATCTTCGAAATAATATTTAATATTTTAATCATCAATTAATATTATTATATTTTAAATACCGTGAAATAATTAAATAAATAAATGAATCGACCCGAACCGAACCAAACCGAATCCGTAATTATATATACTTCTAACCGGTTAATATTAAAACAATTAATATAAAATGGCAAGGGAGGTGGGCCCACAAGAGCCGCATCGGCTTCTTCATTTCAAATTGGAGATTCCCGCTGGCTTGCATCTCATTCCGCGCGCCGTTGTGCTCCGCTCGATGGAGCTCCCTTGCCGGCGTCGTTCCGGCCTCACGAGCAGCTCCGCCTCGCACAGGCCCACCCTCACAGCTCTCGCAGCTCCCTCACCTCGCTTGCACTTCCGGCCTCCCCCTCCTCGCACCGCGCTACTCGCCCGCTCGCTGCCTCTCTCGAGCTCACCGGAGCTCTCGAGCCCACCCGATCATCCCGCACTCAGCTCACGCATACTCACGACTAATCTAGACATTGAAGGAAACACGAAATCGAATCGGGGAAGGAAGAAAATGTAGGAAGCTCACCGAGGTGTTCGCGAATGTCGAAGCTTCGATCGGAGTTCTGGGCGTCATCGAAGGCTCGCGATGGTTCGTCGGACCTGCTTCGAACATGAATGGGCGTGATGGTAGGGCTCGAGAGTGGTTTGGATCGAAAACGAAAGAGAACGGCTTACCGAAAGGTTGTTTCGCACTTGAAACGGGCAGCGGGCTTCCAGTGGCTTGGCGGTGGCGTCGGGGTGATCCAGGACTGCTGCTGTTGGCCTTCAATGAACGAGGGGAAGATGATGGTGGTGATGACGGTGATGGCGCAATGAGGCGGGG
Organism: Persicaria maculosa; assembly: GCA_963922045.1. NCBI lineage: Eukaryota > Viridiplantae > Streptophyta > Magnoliopsida > Caryophyllales > Polygonaceae > Persicaria > Persicaria maculosa. The sequence goes on along the minus strand of OY998257.1, from coordinate 60,353,184 downwards.
TGTGTGGTGGTCGTGGCGAGCGGAGGAAGTGAGGTGTATGGTGGTGGTGTCGATGATGTTGTTGATGGCAATGGTGAAGGATGGTGGTGATGATGGAGATGGCGACATGAGTGATGATGGTGGTGGTGTGAATGGATGAAAGGAAGGAGTAGCTGGGATTTGAAAGGAGAGCAGGAGGATGAAGGGACATTAGATGTGAAAGATAACGACTGGGTGGTGATGGGTTGATAGACAGGGGAGTGGCGGGTTTACAGCTAGGAGGAGGGGTACCGTAGTGTAGGCGGGAGGGTGGCTGATGGGAAGGGTAATAAATACAATTGTCAGATTTTAAATTACCCGAAATAATCCCGAATACGCGAATTTCGAACTCTGAAATTAGTTCTCGAATGTTAGTTTCCCCGAATCCCGCTTTCTTGATCGATTAGATTTTTAAAACCGAAAAGGATATCGTCACCCGATAATTATTTTAAATTCTCGAGGTGAAAGGACGGAATCGTTCGTCAAATTTTAAATTTGGCTCGAAATCCGCTAAATGAGTTTTAAATCTGATTTACATTCATTTTTAATTTCCTTTTTCTGAAAAATTAGGATTCAAAAATCCGAGCCTTTACATCTGCCAGCTGATGTTGAGATCGAACAAATGATGGACTCAGGAACCCTGCTTGCAGTTGCTCTCTAACATGGTGACAATCCAATTTCAAGTGCTTCGTCCTCTCATGAAACACTGGGTTCTCAGCAATGTGGATGGCCGATTTACTGTCATAGTGAAGGGGAATGGGTTTTGGAATCTCACACCTCAAGTCAGAAGCCAGTGAATCCAACCAAACAAGTTTCCCTGCAGTTTTAGACATACTACGATACTCTGCCTCAGCTGATGACTTTGAAACAGTTGTTTGTTTCTTAGTCTTCCAAGACACCAGGGCATTGCCAAGAAATACACAAAATCCTGTAACTGACCTTACACTGAAAACGCAATTGCCCCAATCAGCATCGCAGAAGGAACAAGAGACGACCAACCAATCGTCTATATTTCTCAGCATCTTCAAGCAACTCTCCATCATCAATAGAAAGGTTTGAACCACGTTGCAGGGGAAATGCAGCACTTTTGCAACTGATCATCTGAGTATCTTCAAGAATATCTTTAACATACTTTCTCTGATTCAACAAAGTGCCATGTGCAGATCTTGAAATTTCTAAACCTAGAAAATACCTGGCTTCTCCAAGGTCCTTGATTCTATAAGCTTTGTGTAAAGCCTGTTTTAGATCATTAATTTCTGCAAGACTATCTCCTGAAACCAGTAGATCATCTACATAAACAAATACCACCACTAACCCAGCTGGAACCACTTTTGTAAACAAACTGTAATCATATGATGATTGAACAAATCCCAATTTCACCAGAAAACGACATAACTTAACATTCCATTGTCGAGAGGCTTGTTTCAAGACATACAAAGACCTCTTCAAATGACAAACTTTAGGATGACTAGCCTTATCATACCCTTCTGGAATCCTCGTATACACTTCTTCATCTAGAAATGCATGAAGAAATGCGTTGTTGACGTCAAGCTGATGTATTGGCCACTGTCTCATTGTTGCCAAAGCCAGCAAAAGTCTTACTATTGTAAACTTCGCCACAGGAGAGAAAGTATGATGATAATCCTTGCCTTTAATTTGGTTGAATCCCTTTGCTACTAATCTGGCTTTGAACCTCTCAACTGAATCATCCTGCCTGAACTTGATTTTATATACCCATTTACAACCAATTGCCTCATGACCTTTAGGCAAATCAGTAATTTCCCAGGTGGTATTGGTTTCCAGAGCACTTAGTTCCTTTTCCATTGCCTCCACCCACTGTGGATCAGCTGCAGCCTGTCTGTAAGTTTGTGGCTCAGGTGTTGCCAATACATGAGCCAAAGAAGCCACATATGCTGAAGAATAAAACTTTTGATCACAAATCTCAGTTGCCAAGAAGGACTGAGATTGAGATTGAGAACCATGAACATTTGGAACAATGAAATCAACAAGATGAGATGGCAAATGATGTTGTCTGTGAGATCTCCTCAATACAGGTTGGATCTGATCAACCAGTTGATTTCCCAATGTTTGAGAATTTGTATAAGAACCATCATCATCTGTATGAAGTCCACCAGAATGAGAAGAGTCATGTGAATCTTCAATCACTGCATCTGTAAGCTCCTCAGTATGATCAACTTGAACTAATGTAACATCCACAGGCACATTCAAGACCTCAGACCCACTGCTACTGATAAGATCTGTAGCTGGATTGACTAAAGGCAAAGAAGAAGGTAACTCATCTAATGAGTTTTTCCTATCAGGCTGTCACCATGTTGAAAAGGAAATATGTGCTCCTTGAAAACCACATCTCTACTAACAAAAACTTTCTTACTGACCAAGTCATACAATCTGTAAGCTTTCTGTCCAACAGGATACCCCAAAAACACACATTTTAGGGCCTTAGCAGCAAACTTATCTTTAGGTTTCCCTCTAGCTAATGCATAAGCCAAGCATCCAACAATCCTCAAATGATCATATTCAGGCACTCTCCCATATAACCTCTCAAAAGGAGTACTCCAACCAAGTACAACAGTAGGCAACAAATTGATAACATGAGTTGCTGAAAGCACACACTCACCCCAGAATTTCAAAAGCAAATTCCCATGAAGCCTTATTGCACGAGCAGTTTCAATGAGATGCCTATGCTTCCTCTCGACTCTCCCATTTTGTTGAGGAACATAAGGAACAGACAACTGATGAATGATTCCTTTCTCCTCAAAAAATTCCTGACACTTGAAGAACTCAGTTCCATTATCACTTCTAACCTTCTTTACTCGAGTGCTAAACTGATTCTCTACCATCAACATAAATGATCTGATCACTGAATTGACTTGTCCCTTATTCTGAACCAGATGTGTCCATACTGCTCTACTGTGATCATCTAATATAGTAACAAAGTATTTAGCTCCATTCCAATTAGGAACTTTGTAGGGACCCCATAAATCAATATGCAACAACTCAAAACATGTGCTAGCCATAAAACCACTTGTATTGAAAGGTAAAGCATGATGTTTGGCAAGAATACAAGATTCACAATTAAGATCACCAACACTAGCATCTTTACAACCTGGTATATGAACCATTTTTGTCATAGATGTGTGTCCCAACCTAGCATGCAAGATTGACTTACTAGGACTTGAAATAACATTATTAAAAGAAAACTGATTATTGATCCTATGAGCATCAGTATTGCCTTCATGACTCTGTGACAAACCTTTGGTCACATCTGATGCAGCAACTACAGGTTCGAGGACTGCCTTGAACAATCTGCTATGCAATCTTTGCCCAGTTAGCATTGTGTGACCACTCCTAAGGTCCTGTAAAAGGCAAGTTCTCTTGTGAAAATTAACATCAACCTTAGAATCATCAATAACCTTTCCAACAGACAGCAGGTTGATTTTAAATTCAAGTATAGAAAACACATCATAAAGTATCAGTCCTGACACAAGATGAACATCCCCAACCTTTGTGACTTTCTTAACAGACCCATCTGGCAAAGATACTCTGATAGGAATCTCCAATCTTCTCTTAAACTGTAACAATCTATCATCAAACACCATATAATCTGTGGCTCTACTGTCTATTATCCATACCTTGCTATTCTCACAATGCTTTCTAGCAACATTCAATGCAAAACTATCATTGAGAGAATTAAAGGACAGAAGATTACCAGTAAAATTGGCCCCTGCTCTTGCTATGCCTTTGCCTTTGATTGCTTTAATCACTTCTTGAACCACAGAATTGATCACATCTGCATCCATATCTTCAATCTCACAGTTTTCAGCTTCTGATACTGGTGATTCTTCCATTTTCCCATCTGTAGCATTTACTTTTGCCCCAGATTTTCCCTTTGGTGTTTTGAACCAATCAGGATATCCTATAATCTTGAAACACTCATTCTTAACATGCACAGTCATGTCACAGTGTGAGCATTTCTTATTTGCTTTCTCCGCTTTCTCTTTCTTGTAATCTCTTCTCCCTTCAGCTGGCTTATTTGCGAAGAACGCCTTTGAATCATTGCTACTTTCTCCAACTGAACCTGTACTCTTCTTGTCCACCTGCTGAACCAGATAAAATGCTTTATTCAGTGTCGGCATCGGCTCTGTTGCAAGTATCTGATTCCTTACGCTTTCGTAACCTCCATTAAGTCCCATGAGAAACTGGATCATCTTATTCCTATCCTCCATCTCAGCAATCCGTTTGTTGAGATCACAGGAACACTGATTGTACGCTCCACACGTACATTTCGGTTTCCCTTCCAAACTAAAGATTTCGTCCCATAATTTCTTCAACTGAGTAAAGTAATCCAAAACATCCATGTTGCCTTGATCCAAATTACTCAGATTTTTCTTCAATTGAAACAATAAAGGACCATTTGAAGGTGCATACATCTCAAGAATCTCGTCCCATAACTGTTTCGCAGAGTCTGCATAAATGAATCCTTCGGAAAGCTTTGGCTCGATGGAATTTAAGATCCAACATCGGATCATGAAATTACATCGTTTCCATTTTTGCAAATCCACTGGACCTAGTTCCTCTCGCTGGATACTTCCGTCAATGAAACCAAGTTTGTGCTTGGCGCCAAGTGCCATCTTCACTCCTCGACTCCAGCTCAAGAAATTTCCTCCATTGAAGACGCTTGTCACCAATTGCGCCCCTAGATGGTCAGAATTTGACAAGCTCAGTGGATCCTTCATACTGTTGATTCCTCCGATCTCTCGACGAATTGCTGCACCAATTTCTTCCATTCTTCAACGATCTCCCAGATCTCCTTCTCACATAGCTCGATTAGTCTGATCGATGACCTACGAGCTCTGATACCATGTGAATGTGTGAGATCTTGATGATTCTCACTCAGAACTCAATGGAAGGAGGTCTGTGATCATGAACGAAAAAGAAAACCAAAATGTGTTTGTTGGGTACATCTTAATTTCTGTTATTGAATTTCTCATACAGTTTTCAGCTAACAACCAGGCTTTATATATCCTTTTACACCGATGTTGATTTACCAAAATACCCTCCTATACATCATATAATTCTATACCTTCGGACTAGAAAATGATACCTCGTTCTTTTAATTGTATCATACCTAGAAACACTGATGATAAAAAACAATCTTAAGATTGGTGAAATACAATGTTAACTGGAACAAACAATGATAATAAAAAACAATTAATAGGAACACGAGCCATGAAATAAGAGCACATAGTTTGTAGATTTCATGGGGGGGAAAGTAAAAGTTCTTAACAAAAAAGTTTGCACGACACCTATCGAGTAGATTTAGAGTTTAGACTATATACTCCTTCCGTTCGGCAAAACTTATCATTTTAGGATATTGTTTTTGTTCAAAAAAACTTGTCATTGTAGGTATTTTGTCCTTCACATTACAAAAATGTCCTTGATATGATTGATGATTTGTTAGTTGTAGTTTTCAATAAAGTAAAAAATGAGGGTAATAATTGAGGGTAAATTAGTGCATTTATTAATTGCCTTAAAACTTGTATAAGAAGCTAAAATGACAAGTTTTGCCGAACGGATGGAGTATCATTTTACAAATTTGCACAAATTTTAAACATGTATATAATTACACCAAATCGACTTTATTTACTACTCTTTACTTCCCTATTTTGAACTATTTGCCCCAAGTGGGCCAAGGACAAAAAACGGACAGTAAGTACCTATAAGTTTTGGGGGAACTTATTCATTTCAAAGTTCTATTTCATTACTCATACTCAATCATCCAAGTTTTTTCGACTGATTTAAATTGAGTTATGAAGGTGAGTAAACTCATTTTAGGGCATTAGTTTGTCAGTAAATTGCATATGCATCTTTATATTTGTCGAGTATCTTTATATTTGTAGAGTTTTCACCATTTTCAAATTCCCCTTATATAGGTCATTAAAAGTATGAACATACAACATTCATTCGTATTTCTTGCCTTGCTAGTTGACTTACATGATACTACAAGTATATATATATATATATATATATATATATATATATATATATATATATATATATATATATATATATATATAGGTTGCGATTCTAGGGGGAGAAATTTTTACTCCCCTCTTTCTTCCACAGAAGCTTTTCTGCATGTTATTTTGGTCTCAATGTTTCTTCCCAGGATGTCCATGTTCTATTTGCTATCATTTGAGTTTTATGTTACCTTGTTTCCATAGTCCATGGCTTTTTGTACATGGAGAATGATTTTTTTTGTAGTGTCGAATATTATTTTTTTCTGCTGAGTGTTGATTAGTAACCAAAATATTGGGCATTATCCACATCATTATCTATATAAGTTCTTATTATATGTTTGATTAGTGGAATTGAATAAACATAAATATTAATTGAATGAATATTACTTTGTATAATGATCGAAGAGTAAAGTTAATTGATTTTACCTGCTTCAGTGACTAAATAAAGAGTGGTTCAGTGACTAAATAGAGATTGATTCAGTGACTAAATAGAGATTGGTTCAGTGACTAAATAAAGATTGGTTCAGTACTAAATAAAGAGTGGTTCGGTGACTAAATAGAGATTGGTTCAATGACTAAATAGAGTGGTTCGGTGACTAAATAGAGATTGGTTCAATGACTAAATAGAGTGGTTCAGTGAGTAAATAGAGAGTGGTTCAGTGACTAAATAGAGTGGTTCAGTGAGTAAATAGAGAGTGGTTCTGTGACTAAATAGAGAGTGGTTCAATTCTTTAAAGCTTCATGAACCACTTTTTTAAAGCTTCATGAACCACTTGTTTATAGCTCAATGAACCACTTCTTTATAGGTTCATGAACCACTTCTTTATTGCTTCATGAACCACTTTTGTATAGCTTCATGAACCACTTCTTTATAGGGCTGAACCATTATGAGTAAAAGAGTTGAACCACTATAAGTAAAAGGGCTGAACCACACGAGTAAAAGGGTTGAACCACTATGAATAAAAGGGATGAACCACTAAGAGTAAAAGCGCTGAACCACTGAGAGTAAAAAGGGCTGAACCACACGAGTAAAAGGGTTGAACCACTATAAATAAAAGGACTGAACCACTAAGAGTAAAAGGGTTGAACCACTAAGAGTAAAAGGGCTGAACCACTAAGAGTAAAAGGGCTGAACCACTAAGAGTAAAAGGGCTGAACCACTTCTTGGTAACTTGATAAACCACTTTTTTTATAACTTGTGAACCACTTTTTTAAAAAAAAACATATACAAAGTGGGTGTCTATGTGTAGATAAAATTAAATTACACCCAAAAATATATTTTTTATATTTTTTTAACAAGTGAAAATGCCAAAAAATAATTTTTAAAAGTCCATGTAAACACTTTAGCATGTACGTACATTGTCTAATTAATTAGTAAGTTGTGTTGATTGGCGCGCGTAATTAATTAGTGTTACTTGTGAGAGTGGGGATTTTACTAATTAATTTGTGTAGATGTTACTAATCAATTGGGGGAATCCGCGTGTCTCCTATTTTTAATTCACTTTTGGACACGTGGACCAATCAGATTACTTCTTTTCTTCTCACTGGTTCACCTCTTCTCACTTGAACCCAACCCTATATATATATATATATATCAAATGTACACAACTCTTATTGTGTATCATGTTAACAAATCTGGGTCGTTGAATTAAGAAGATCAACGGATGAGATTACAAGTAACTTCTGATTATTCGATGGTATTGGGAGATTATTCGGTAGAATGAAATTATGCGGTGGTATTGGGCGATTATTCATTAGAATAAAATTTACAGTTTTTACACTCTTTTTGCAGATGAATAATTATGTGAAAACAGATGAATAATCATGAACAAATAGACGAATAATTTCTGAGTACATGATACACGATAAGGGTTGTGTACACCGGAACTAACCTCGATATATATATATATTGTAAAGACTGAATATAATTGATATATATTATATTACTATTATTTTAATTAAATATGTTATCATTTTGGAAGGTAATTAATTACATTTGATTAGAATTGGAAATTCAGAAAAATTTGGAAATTTCGTCCTCGAGCAACGCGTTTTATTCTTAATCTTTTCGAAGTAGATTCCGACATCGTTTAAAATTTGGGTTGTAGCGGATTTAATCTCGTTTTCGAGTTTGATTATCGATAAGAGTATATTAATTTCCGTAATGATTTAAAATTTGATTTAAATTGTCTAGTGTTGGGATTTCGTTTTGATGAGCGGAATTGAAGTATGGTGAGCGGGTTTCGAGTCTATTCCGCTAATTTGAATTTCTTTCGTGGGGACCAATTTCATTTATTTTATTTCTCCTTCTCTCTCTCTCTCTCTCCCTCCCTCCCACTCTCGGATTCTTGTTGCAATGTTGATGGTCCCCCTCCTTCACCTTGTCCTCTTCCTCACACAGCTCACCTGCCTCACTCCCCTGCCTCACTCTCGTCCTTCCCCTTTTGAAACTTCTGAAATCCACACCTCTACCTCCTATCCTCTCCTCCTCTTTCATTTTGCTCAGACCCTCACCCCCCCCCCTCTCTTGATCCTCTCTTCTCGTTTCCCTTTTCTTCTGCCGAAGAGCCTTGAGCTCCAAACCCGCCATCGCCGCCCCTGAACCACCACACTCCACCACCGTCGTCGTCGGCCTCCAGGCGCAGCCAGCAGCACCGGCAAGCCCCCCCTGCTCCACCTTCTTCCTTTGAGTCAGCAACAGCAGAAGCTCCCCAACGTCCAAGGCTTGGTCTCCAAGTCGTCGCTGAGCCACTCTTTTTGTTCTTCCTTCTTGGTTCCTTTTGTGTTCAAGCTCGGTCAGCATCCTCACCACCTTCTTTCTCTCTTAAACCCAATAAAGCTCCACCTTTAACCCCTCTGCACTCGTCCTAGGCCATGAACACTCAAATCCTTCATCATCGAAGTCGGAATCCTTCTCAAGCATTCCGGAGTTGGATCCCCGGAGCCTTTGGTAACACCTTATTCCCTCTCTCTCCCTCTTTTTTCTGCGTTTGTGTTCATTCATGTGGGTTCGGTCGGAATTGCGTGTCGATCTGATTGGGAGTGGTTAGGGTCGGAAAAGAGGTTACTGGGGACCTAGATCTTCTCCTTCTTCTCCGTTTCCCGTCGTCGTTCAGCAGCTTCGTCTCGTTCTGGGAGGGGACGACCTTATTCTCTTTCTTTTGGTTGGGCCGGGTTGGGCTTTATTTTGGCAGATCTGGATTCTTCTTTCTTTTCCGGGTCTATTCTTCTGGGTTGGATGTCGCTTCTGGGTTGCTGGGTCGGGTGGCCTCATTTTCTTCTTTTCTTCTTTTCTTTTCTGGGCTGGGTATACACATGGGCCCCTTTTTATTTCCTTGGGCTGGAACCGGGTTCATGTTTTGCTGCTGGGTCGGATTGATTTGGGTGGGTTGTTTTGTTATTGTTAGTTGTTGTTAGATTTATATATATATATGTATATGTTATATTATATGTTATATTATTATTATTTTGGGACTTGGTTATAATTATAAATTCTGGAAATTAATCGTTATATATCGTTTAATTGTTTTAAAATAGTATTAATTGGAGTATTTATATATGATGCATTTTATGTGGATTTAAAAATGTGAGTTAGGAATTTTAAAGTGAATTGTTGGTTTCGATTTATGAATACGATTTGGGAACATAGGTTTATTTTGATGATTTAATATTGGAATTTATTTATATAGTGTTTTTGAAATAAGAAACATGCCAGAGTGATTTCTATAATATGATTTTGGGAAATTGGTTTTAAGGCTTAAGTGTTTAATGTCGGGATTTGGATAAGCGATTTTAAAAGTATTGTTTAATTCGCATATTTGAGTTCCTTGAGAAATTGTTTTGGAAATGAGATGATGAGATGAGATGAACATGGAATGACATTTGAATTATGATTAGATAAGATGGAATAATCTGAAACGAGATATGTGAAGCTACGTATGATAGTTAGGGGCGCCTTGTGTGAAGTAGATAGACTTATGCATTTGTATGTTACTAGGTGATTGTGATATGTTGGACATTGCTTGCTATTGGTGACTCATTACTTGGATTCTGCTTCTGCCTTGTTCTCTGCTGTTCGGCTTATTCAGGTAAGTTCCTCTATGGGCTTACTCAGATACGAAAGAGAATACCTGCTTGTGAATATATGGCATACTAGGTGTTGCATAAGCATTAAAGCATGCCATGTAGTATCATGCTAGGATTGCACTTGTGATTGAGCATTCTATTTCTTTATGCGTATGTAAACAGAACGACCGTTATCTGTGATAGTCCTAGAGTCTTTGCTAGGGTCATAGGGTAGCCCAGCCCCATCGGGTGCCTTGAGTCTATCGAGTCGATATGAGCATGATATGATTAGCCCAGCACCATCGGGCAAAAGATGAGATGAGATGATATGATATGATGATGCCGTGGTGAGTGCACCACCACGAGAAAATTGCTATGCTATAGCACCGAACTGGCCAGTCTCTACACTAACGGGAAGGGGTGTAGAGGTAGGAGAGGGATATGCCACTTGGCATTGTATTGGGCCCTTTATAGTTCTTTTCCGCACATTGCAAATTAGGATCATGTTAGTGTGATTTAATTTCCGCATTCGTATCATCTTTATATTAGCGTATGTGTATATTTGCTTGCGGGACAGGGTGTGTTGGGGTCTCGGTCTGATCCCGCTCGCACCACTTGTTTTTAGGTATGATTGCTCCCTGTCTCTATGGCGTGGGAAAATCCCCCGGGAGATTGCAAAGAATCTGTCTAACCCTGCTAATTTGGCTATACGACCTTAGAATATATGTTTTGGTTTTGACCCGGCTCTGTCGTGGCTCTTGTATCTAAACCTTGCTTATGCTTTACTTTCGTTTGAATTGGGTTTTGCGACTTTGATTGTTTGGGGTTCGAAATCCCCACCTTGAATACTGATTGATCTCTAGAGGTTTGAAACCTCGACCCGTACCTGAATTGCAACATCCGAATGAAGGTATCCAACCTTCGAAACGTATCTCGGATATTTATATCCGGGCCGTTACATATATATATATATATAGAGAGAGAGAGAGAGTGTGTGTGGATCAAATGTAAACAACTCTTAAGATGTAAACTGGGAACACATCTTCACCGTTGAATTTGATAAAATCAAGGGTTGAAATTAAATCTCCAATTTCTAATTTTACTTTTAAAAAATGCGGGGCCCGCTTAAAATCTTCCCCAACGTTGGCATGAGTGCGTGTGTTCACTCTCACCATAAACACATGTTCAACAGTAGTGGGTCTTTTTTTGCCAATAAATATATTACGATATATAAAAATATGGGGGAATTGTGCTATAGGCCATAATTAGGGCCTTTATTAGGAAAATGTCTACCATTCCCTTCCGAAAATGTCCATCTTTTATATATATATATAAGATGATACAACAAACATAGTCAGATTTGCATGGGAAAACAAATATTATTTATAAAAGGGGGATTGATAAATACACCGGTAATTTTTACTGGATACACCGCTAATCTGCGCTACTTGTTGCGGAACTGAATCCGCAAGAGGTTTCGGAGCGCTTCGGTTGCTGTGTCAAATAGCGTAATTAGGAAAAGGTGGTCCGCATCAAGTTGCGGACTTGGTTTGGCGATATACCAAACAACCTTCTTTGGAAAAGTAGTCCGCATCAGGTGGCAGATTGTATGGTAGATTAAAAAAAAAAAAAGGTCCGCAACCTTGTGCGGAGTTAGTATAGAAATTTACCTCCAATTTAGCTTCGAAAATAGCCTCGAACTTGCCCTCGATATATGGCATCGAAACTACCCTTGAAATGTGGAAACGAAAAATATTCTGAGGGCGACAGTGAGGTTATTTGCCTCGACAAATTTGAGGCTAAATAGGATCGATATAGTTGGCTTCCAAAAGAGTTCATAGGTAAATTCAAGTGTAAAATGGCATCAAAAGTACCATCAAATTATTTCGAGCCTAATCAAATTAGCCTCTAAGTAGTTTATTTATGACTTTGTAGCTAAATTCAAGGGTAAATTTAATAATCTCGAATTTTATCATGCCTAATATTTCATTTATGTGACCTAATACTCAAAATATTTATACAATTTTACCCACGAAGATAAGATTGAAATGACTATCATATAATACTTAATAATATCACAATAAATTCAATAGTCTACAACACAACAATTATCATTCTATAACTGAAATTGCCCTCGAATATTTTTTTACACTCGAAAGTGCATTTCTAGGGTATGTAGCATTGAAATTGCCCTCGAATTATTTTTGAAGGCAGTTTAGCCTCGAATATGGCTTTGAATATGAAAATGTATAATATTGATCATAATTTAACCTTGATTTTGGCTTCCAAATGAAATTTCCAGGGTATTATACCCTCGATTTTACGCTCAATCTATATTTTCATGGTATTTTAAGCCTTAAAAAATAGTCTCAAATTTTTTTTCAAGGGCATTTATGCTCAAAATAATAATTCGAGGGCGTATGTGAGGACATTAGCCTCAAATTTTTACATATAGATATGGGACTCCGCACCATGTTGCGGACTCCCTACATTTATTTTTTTTCCTTCAGACTTTTGAAATTCCCAAAGGGCGTGTTTGGCACGACGTCCAAAGTCGTCCGCAACCGGTAGCAGACTTGTTTCCGCAAGGAGTGGCGGAGATAAGCGGTGTATCCAGTAAAAATTAACGGTGTATTTAAATTAGCTTTTCAGTATAAAAAAGAGTATCCATTCATAACCTAATAATCTACTTTGATGAAGGCAACTGCAATCAGGGAAATTAATAGGTTAAAATGCATAAAACCACCCTTTATTCAATGTTGTTTGCAAATAACCACTCCTTATTCAAAAATTTGCAAATAACCACCCATTATATACAAATTGGTTGCAAATAAACACTCATACCCACTTTTCTTGTTAAAACTAATTAAGTTTTCTCCAATTCTAAACAAAAAGGGTGATGAATGTCTAGAGTCTCCTGCTGTTCATCGCCTGTAGCAATGATGACCTCTGGTGGAACCTCCTGGTGGTCATCGGGTCTTGTTCGTGGACCTCTATTTGGCTAATTAGATTGGAAATTTGATTTAGTTGAGACTAATATAAAGAAATATGTAAAACATTAAAAAGTTATGGGTATAATTTAGACCTGTCAAAACACGACCCGACACGAACGCTCGGAAAATTTTGGGTCGACCCGAAAATTTTAACCCGGAAATTTTTTCCATCCCGAACCCAAAAACCCGGTAATTTTTTGGGTCATCTGGGTTTGGACCCGTACACGATTGACCTGGTGACCAGATTGATTTATAATTATATACGATTAAATTTTTTTTTTATAGAGATTCCAATTTATTACATTTTATGATTACAATCACTTGATCTTTCATTTTCAAATCAACTTTTTTATTTTTTTTGTATTGTGTAATACTCCTTCCATTCGATAGTATTTGATTTTTTATTTTTCATCACATTTTTTAAGAAGATGAAAACTCTAAAAAATATTAAAATAATTATATTCTTATTACTAATGGCATGAAATTATTTTTTAAAAATTTATTTAAAATTTTGATATTTTATATATTTTAAAATTTTGTTAAAAATTACGAGAAATAATAACAATAAAATATTTTAGATCGATATATTATATAATTACAAGCTCTATAACTTATAAACCATCTCTTTAATTTTAACATTTTAAAATTATTGCAAAATTACCAAATCATGATTTTTTTTAATTTAAAAAGGAAAGAACTGACAAACCCAAAATCGACTCGATTTGACCAGAAACTGAGTCAAACCCGAGTTCGAGTCAACTCGGATCTACCCAGGACCTGTTTTTCCCGGAACCCGTATTACCCAAAATCCGAAACGACCCGACCCGAATAACCTGATTGACAAGTGTAGTATAATTGTCTTTTTCTATTAACTTAAGTGAGGTTTAACAAGAAAAGTGGTGTTTGGGTGGTTAGTTGCAACCAATTTGTATATAATGGGTGGTTATTTGCAATTTTTTTAATAAGGGGTGGTTATTTGCAAACAACCCTGAATAAAGGGTTGTTTTATGCATTTTTACCAAATTAATAAACCATTAAATAACAAGCAAGAAGCTTACATTATGAAAGGAAAAATCCCTGCAAATGGTTGCACTTTTCCACATTGATATAGCATCAGCTGATTCAGCAGCTAGGGTAGCAATGAGCTTTGCACTGGCCTGAAAAACAAAAAGTACGTTGTAAGGAGCAACTCAAACAAGAGTAACAAGAAATCTAGCTCTAGTAAGTCCATCACTAAACTGAGTTTAGAGATAACATGATGCCTATACTAAATGGTATTTAGGTGTTCAAGGGGATGGAAAACTCTTTCACTTCCCCGTGTAGGAAGAGGGTGTCGATTAATCGAAAATCACTTCTAGTCTCTTGTCGTTAGAGCAAAAAAAAATAAATTTAAAAACTAACCAATAAACAATACTCCCTCCGTTCAAATATGTAAGATCATTTACTTTTCGGCACGTAGTTTAAGGAGCTAAATACTATATAAAATATTGATTTTTTTAAAATTATTTTTTTATATTTTAATACTTATTAATAAAAAGTGTTATATTGTAAAAAATTAATTTTAAAAAAATTAATATTTTATATAGTATTTAACTCCTTAACCTACGTGCCAAAAAGTAAAAGATCTTATATTTCCGAACGGATGGAGTATTAGGCACCACAGGTATAACAAAAGTATTGAAGGCCATGAAAAGAAGAGAATGATCAGACATTCTCCCTGTCTATTCGCACAAAAACGGAAAATACTTAGATGACCCAAATTTGGGTGACCCAATGGGCATTTATGTAAAATTCATAAAAAAAATCAAATGAATAAAAAGAAAATAAAATCTAAAAAGTATGTAAAGTTCAAGCTAAGTTTTGCCTACCCGTTTCCCAAAGTCTACATCCAATAGGGATGGTCTAACGCATTTCTACGGTTCTACCCACTCGAGTTTTCCTTTCCAATTTTATTTTCCTAAGTCAAGTTTATTAGGTTGAGTCCTTTTTATTCTAGCCATATTATATTCATTTTGCCCTTTTTTTAAAACATTGTCAAAACCATTTGAAATTAATGGGCGGTTTTTAAAACATACACTCAACCCCTTGGTACCTGAATTGCACAACCTAGCTCTGATACCAACTTTGTAATGACCCAAATATAAATATTCGGGTTACATTTCAAAGGTTGGATACATTCGTTCGGATCTTGCGATCCCGGTACGGGTCGAGATTTCAAAACCTCAAGTGAGAGCGTTTTAAAATGGAGATTTCGAACCCCAAATCAAGCGTAGGGTCGTTGGGTACCCTTAACCTGTCCTATGAGACTATACCGCTAAATTCATTTTTCGTAAATCGACGGAAGACAGAAAAATAGAGTACAACTTGCCACGATAAGGCCGGGTCAAAACCAAAACATGAAATCCCAAATACGCGAAATATTCTAAGCCGAGTGATAAGGTGAGTTCGATTCGATCGCCCGAGAAAATCCTCGCCGTAGAAGAATGGAGCATACATGATCTGCAAACAAATCTATACCTAATAAAGATGTTTTTAATACAGTGTGGAATATTAAAACATGTAAGCATGCTGACAGTTTATATATATATATATATATATGTGTGTGTGTGTGCAGAAATATTGTAAAAGGCCCAAAGAATGCCAAATGACATATCCCTCTCCTACATCCACCCCCTTCCTGTTAGGGCGGACACTAGCCAGTTCGAGCTATAGCATAGTAATTGCCATCCGTAGATGGTATATGTGTGCATCAATAGTCTCATAATCATGCTCATATGGTGAGAAGAGCCCGCAAGCTTAACTCTAATCTGACTCGATGGAAGACAAGCCCGATGGGACTAGGTCGTCCTATGACCCTAGCAATGACTCTAGGACCCACAGATCACATCCGTTCTCTTTTCATACGCAATAAGTAAACAGATGCCCAGTCAAGTGTGCAACCTAATCATGATACTACATGACATGCTTCAATGCTTATGCAACACCTAGTATGTCATACACCTACATGTAGGAGGGTGTGTCTGATCAGTCTGAGTAAGTCCATAAAGGAACTTACCTGATAAATCGAACATCGAAGCGTAGCACAACCAGAATCCACTAAAGCAACTCAATCAATAAGCACCTATGATAATAGTACGAAAGCGATAAGGCACAAGACTACTAGTCACACACATGCAAGGACTAAGTTCCAAAACCATTTCCAAAACAAAACCGAAGTTCAACCATTTCAACCATTCTCAAAGCGAAAACCTCAAAAGCCAAATTATCCAAATAAGCCAATTTCCAAAACACTGAAGTTCATTTTCGAGTCCAATTGTCCATCATTTAATCAAGTTTTAAGAATCCCGACACTTGAAACAAGGTTTCCAAAATATTCTCCAAACATTCAATCCGACATTTCAAATTCCGTTAAAATCCCCTTTGAATATTAAAATAATCATTAATTGACCTCTTAAATAATATTTCAAAACTCATATTTCAAAACTGTTAATGAACCCGACTCAAAGTGTTTCAAACCAAAACCAAACCAAAGACCCAAGAGACAAGGGAGTCGGCCTTGGCCAGGCTCTCTGGGCTAGTTTCGCGGCGGTGAGAGGGCCATTCGCCACGGCGATACTAGTGTCCAGGGCTCCCACGATAAAGGCGCTCGCTGGCCGTGAAAGGCCGTTTTCGCCGCGGCAAAAACCGCACTCTCGGCCGCGAAAGCCCTTGTCTTCCTCCTGAGCTCTGTTCTAACTCACCGCGACGACCATGGTTTCGCCGCGGCGAGATTCGAACATTTTGCCTCATTTTTGCTTCAAATCACATCCGTTTTGCTTTGATTCAAAACCATTTTAACCCAAACTTGTTCCAAAACATTTCTAACACAAACCCGACACCAAACAACCATATATGACTCAAACAAGGACTAGAGAGGAGAGAGGAAGAGGGATTACCTAGCCTCCTTGAGGCTTTCTTCAAAACCTTGGGAGAAGTGGTTCCTTTGGCTCTGATTCAATGAGATCTTGCTACGATAAGTGCTAGGAAGGATAGATCTTGGTTAAAGGATGACCTTTACGAAGATCTAGATCCAAAACGAGAGGATGGAAGGAGGATAGTTTACCTTGCTCAAAAATAGGGGAAGAGGAAGAAATGAGCTCGAATCTACTACACAAGGAGTTAGATTTGACCTATTTTGACCTTGGAAGGTAGAGGAGAGAGTGAGGAACAAGCGAGAATAAACGGGGAAGAGAAAAGAGTTAAGATGAGGGAGAACTAGTCGATTTACCGAGCCAACAACAGGAAATGGGCTCCAGTCGCGGTGGCAAAATGGGTCACTCGCAACTGCGAGTATGATTTTCTTTTTCTGGGCTCAGATCTCGTGGCGGCAACCAGGAACTCGCGGCGGCGACTTAGAACTCGCAGCGGTGAAATGGACAGAAACATGGTTTTTCAAGGGAATTTGCTGTTTGACTCCGATTTTTGGGTTAGATCTTTAACAGGAGGTCTTCTAGATGGCATTTTAGGGTTATTTTGGGGAATGATAAACAAGAAATGAAGAGTGGAGAGTGAGGGAGATGGATTGAAGAGGATAAAAGTTGGAACTTTGGATTTTAGAGTTTTGATTTTTAAATGGATGATGAAGAGAGAGTGTGTAAGGAGGCTGAGCTAGGTTCAGATTTTTATGAAAATTTTGGGGATGGGTGCTTTCTATATATAGTGGCACATTTAGGGTTTTTATGAAGATAAGTACAATA
Organism: Persicaria maculosa; assembly: GCA_963922045.1. Lineage (NCBI taxonomy): Eukaryota > Viridiplantae > Streptophyta > Magnoliopsida > Caryophyllales > Polygonaceae > Persicaria > Persicaria maculosa. Next base: position 60,335,331 of record OY998257.1, on the reverse strand, counting down.
TAATTATGTTGCTAGTGGGAAGGATGAGAGAGAGAGATATTCCGCTCATCCGACCCTAAGTCCCGACTACTGTAACACCCCTTTTATAACCCAAGGGAATGCTACAACGCCAGTGATTACTCAGACTTTAATGTCTTTGTAACCACCTTAGGCTTATAGGGACATGTAACCATGCTCCCATAAACAAGATGATAACAATTAAATACATAAATGAAATACAATTAAATAGCGAAAAACTCGAATTATTATAAAAAAAAACTATTTATTAATCTTTCCTCTAAAATTGAGGATTTAAATTTATAACCTCATAACATTACAACGGAACTCATGAAGTATAAGAATAGCTCTTTATTAAATTCTCCTCTAAAATTGAGGATTTAATTATAAATTGAGAATAATACAGCGAAAGGCCTTTAAATAAAATAATAAACTCTTATACATTATATCTACAAATTTAAGATTTAAATATAATAAATAATAATAATAACTTAAATGTCTTCTCAACTTCTCTTCGTCTTCTTTTCTGATACTCGACCTAATCCTGCCGTCCAAAAACAATAGGACGGTTAGTTCGTAAGAACTAGCAAATGACGGCTCGAAAACTGGGACTTCTCTCAGTTCAGACCCAGTGACCATAATACGATATGAATCTAAACCCAAATGCGATTATTGAGAATATTTATGTGCAGGCTTAACATTTTAAATCACGACTCCAGAGACACGGATAACCCGGAAGGATTGAGTAACAAAAGATGTGAGAGACAAGCACTCTTAGGAACCATACTTCGACTACGAATGGAATATGATACAAGGCTAATTGTAATCACCGTAAAAACACTTTTTAAAATATTGGTTCACTCACTTCCTCACGTTGAATAACTTAAAACAAATTGATATAAAACACACTTCACTCACTTCCTCACGTTGAGTAGTTTAAACACAAGGTTACACACTTAACACGTTTACCGCTTTTATTATAAATTGAAAGATTTACATCACACACTATTTGTTATAATATGATACCGGCCCGACTCTCACTAGCAGATAGCAGCCTACTACCGGAGGTAGTGTAACATTTCTCTACGGAAATGTGTTAGTTTCATGAAACTCTTTATAGACCGGGTTCTCGCAGCCCCGACCTGTTTCCGTTACTTTTATTACTTCACACGTTACGTTCACTTTGCTTCACATTCACTGGTACGTACATTTTACTTGATTGATCTTGATTCAATTGAGTTCCAATCGTAATACACAATCCTCACCTTATTAACTATTTTATTAAGACATTCTAGGTGATCACGTACACAACACAACATAACCGATGTTATTTAGAGGTAACATGGATGCCAAATGAAATGAAAGGAAATAAAATAAAGGATGGAAACACCAAAGAAAAGGACATGTTCCATACCTAACCAATTAGCATGAAAGAATAAGGATAAATCATGCTTTAAATAAATGGTGGGTAACTACGTTATTATCTTATATTAAGGTCACCCAATTATACTTGTCAAATTCAAACTGAATGGTAAATAAATCACACAAGCAGGTGAATTGCAATTTATTTTAATTAATTTGGCAAGCAATCAAGAAAAGAAAACAACAAGACACGAAGGCACCGAAATGAGCGAAAAAGCTCGGAAAGTCACTTGCCTTATTCGTCTTGTTGGATTTCGGTACCACTATGGACTTGTTAGCACGTGGTGACGGAGTTGACAAAGTCTACGGACGAATTTATAGGTATGAAATACAAGGCACAAGGAATGATTTAATAATCGAACATTTAATAAACGAAATGGACTTACTTAATTCGCCAAAGAATCGAATTAATTTAAAAAGTTGGAAATAATACCAAGATGGTCTTCTTGGGACATTTGAATCATTGGGGATGGGTAAAGATTTGATGATAACGCTGCGGATTAAGGAAACTACGCGAGTTAGAACATCTGAAACTGTGGGATAATTTCTGAAATTTCAAAAATTAAAGCAGGGGCATATTTTACAAAAACTGAAAGTGTGAGATGTTTAGTGTAAATACCCACAAATAGACCTCAGCCCGACAGTCACTTTCTCGCAGCTTCAACGGTGATTTTCGGGGATCTTCAGCCCGACAGTCACTTTCTCGCAGCTTCAACGGTGATTTTCGGGGATCTTCCGGCGGCTGGTTCTCCTTGCACAAAGCTCCGTTTGAGGCGTATGACCTATCATACTAACGATTGCAATCTCTACTTCAGCGTGACTATGTTTGTTTTCTCGGAAGATAAATGACAATGTCGATACAAGTACTTGAACAGTGGCTGCGATTTGAACAAAACAGCCCACGCACAAACATGCTTGGTTAAGTAAGTTCGATCCCGAATTAATATGGTTTAGCATCAACGAATCAAGTTCGTTTCAACTTACCGATTGAGCATGGATATGTGATGTTTGATACGCTTAGGGTCGCAGTCCCAATCGACGACTAAAACCGTAACGTCTGATGCATAAACATCCTCACTTGGTTAATTTCAATCGGACCTTCAATCCCAAAACAGAAACTAAGGAATTAGGGATCGACTCTCTGACTGATTATGGTGAATGGATCTGCAGGGTTGATGTTAATTAATCTTCTGATATAGTCGATTAATTGACGGATTGAAATCTGAAGTCATATTCGAATGGTAACATCTCACCGAGGCATATTCGAGGACATAGCACGGAGGCATCAGGACACCGTAGGGGTTGCGAGCAGGGGCGTTGGCATGACGGCGCTGCAAGTTTCATGTCAGCACTAATGACAGCAACAACGGTCCTGTATAGAGGCATCGACGGTGCTCAAAAGTTGGCTGTGTTGATCATCTACAACACAGAGACAGGGCTGATGGCCTTCGTTCGGAGCTACTTCGGTCGACCTGGCTACGTGGTACCTCTCTTGGGGAACTTCCGGGTGCAGTGGTGGTCGCCTGCGTCGGTTGTGGCAAAACTCCGGTGCCCGGCAGCGGCTTTGTTTGGAGGATGAGATGGAGGATGAGATGGGGTGAGTTATGATTGTGGAAAAACAACGAGAGGTCAAACGAGCGGGCTTGGGGAATGGATTAGGATAAATCCCAAAAATAATACTCCCTCTGTTAATTAAAACTTGTCGTTTACTATTCATTCACGCTTTTTTAGAATGATAAAAACTATATGAAATATTAACTTTTTTTTAAATTTGTTTTTATAAATTAATACTTAATAATAACAAGTATGAAATTATTAAAAAAATATATTAAAAAAGTTAATATTTTATATAGTTTTTAACACCTCAAAAAGCGTGCATGAATAGTAAAACATCAAGTTTTAACTAACGGAGGGAGTATGAGATTAACAAATTGATAAGATCGGATTGAAGATATCCCGAGATTCGCGAGATTTGAGGGATGAGAAATCACGACAAAATAATTGAACAGTAGAACGCCTGGTTGGAGGAAGAAGAAGACAGGCCCGGTTCAGTTTCTTGTTTGTATTGGTCCGGTTCGGTTCAAAGGAACCCGGTTCACTCCTATGTCTACATATAACTATATATAAATGTATACCCGAATATATATTTTTTTTATTAAAATTCCACACAATTTAAATGATAAAAATAATATAATATTTAATTAAATCCATTTTATTTTGCGTAACAACATTTTTCTAAAGCCTTGTATTAAATACTTTACATAAATTAAAATAAATTATAATTATGAAACGTTCCTTATTTTTGAAGGAAATATATCACTTTGTCTTAAAACAATATAACTTCAAAACCAATTTATTTACTATATATTCACATAAGATGAAATATCTTTAAACTAGTTATAAAACTTTATACATATTCAATTTTTTTAAAAAATATTTCTAAGTCCAAAATAAAATAACTTTTATTACGAAAATTATATCTACTTAAAAACGAAATACCCAAAGATAATTTGGGGTATTTTACATGGGACTCGACCCTCTGTATCATTTAATAGTTTATCTCAAATCCATCTTTTATAGTTTCTCTTATATTTCTTACTTTTTTTCCAAACATACAGAGATTTGAGATTGTAAATGGTTTGACAGAAGTAGAAGGCTTTATTGATGAGGGTGATGATGATGATGCAAGTCCATGTACCCTTCTCTGATTGATCATTACTGGGAATTTTTTTTAAAAATTCCAAAATATTCATTAAAAAATAAATATTTATGATAATATTCACGCGTTGAAACTATTTACAAAAATATTCATTTTTTGCAGGCTGTGTAGAGAAACGCGATCTGATACCGCGTTTCATTCAAAAGCCCTAAAATTTGAAACGAAAAGAAAATAGGAAAAAAATAAATTAAAAAAACGCGGTTTGAAGCCGCGTTTTATAACCAATTTTGAATAAAATGCGGTTTCAAATCGCGTCTATATCGTAGTATATTTCAAAATACAAAAAAATTTAAAAAAAAAAAAGAAAAAAACGGTAAAACGTGGAACGAATCCGCGTTTTACTTTGGGGCTTCTTCCTCCCAAATTCACAGAGGCCACCCGGTCCACCGGCGACCATCATCGCCCAGCCTGCGCGGCACGCCAGCCCTCTCGCCCACCACCGACCACAACCATTTCACCACCGCCTCCCCCTGGGCATGCCACCCAGCGACCACCACCATTCGTCCACTTCTCTGATTGACAAAATTGCAGGTTCGACGTCTACAGCAAAGAACACTTGTATTGACAAAACTGAGGTCACTTCTCTGATTGAATGTTTTGTATTGGGTTTTCTCCCCTTTGTAGAGATGCCATTACTTTGACTTGTTTTGCAGAGTCCGATGAACCCGACTTTCGTCTGAAGGATGAAAGATTCAGGTTATTCTTTGAGCGATTCATTGGTCTGGGTTGCACCTCATTCTATGTACGGCAATGATTCCCGAATTGATTTTCTCCTTCACCCACATTTAGTAATAATTTGGAAATTGAAGTGTGATTTTGGCCTCCAATTAAGAACCTTTATTTTAATTTTCTCTTGCCATACGGGGGTGTAATGGTGGTGGTCGGTGGGTGGCAACCAAGGGGAGGCGGTGGTGGAATGGTGGTGGTCGGTGGTGGGCGAGAGGGCGGGCGTGCTGCGCAGGCTGGGCGACGGTGGTCGTCGGTGGACGGGGTGGCCTCTGTGAATTTTGGGAGGAAGAAGCCTCAAAGTAAAACGCGGACTAGTTCCGCGTTTTACAGTTTTTTTCTTTTTTTTTTTCTTTTTTTTTTAATATTTTGAAATATACTACGATATAAACGCGGTTTGAAACCGCGTTTTATTCAAAATTTGTTATAAAACGCGGTTTCAAACTGCGTTTCTTTAGCTTATTTTTTTCCTATTTTATTTCTGTTTCAAATTTTAGGGCTTCTTAATGAAACGCGCTGCAAAAAATGAATATTTTTATAAATAGTTTCAACGCGTGAATATTACAGTAAATATTTATTTTTAATGAATATTTTGAAAAAAAATTCCATTACTGGTTCTGGATGTTGTATGAATTATTGGTTGGATTTAGATCAGTTTTAACTTGTTAGTAGTTTCACATTATAAGCGTAGTATATATATGTCTAGTGATATAAGTTTCAATTCCATATACCTGCCTTTACATCATCATGGAAATGAAAAGCTAAATTTTCTATGTTAATGGGACTTCATTAACATAGAAAAAAACCTTCAGATCGAATTTTCTATGTTCTGCTGAATTTTCTATGTTAATGGGACTTGTTGGTAGGCTTGTGTGTAGGAGATACCTTCTGATTGAATCTTACTTCATTAAATTTCAAGAAACAAGTTTAGAAAAAAACCACAATATATATGTATCCATTTTTACAGATGAAAAGTTGATTGAATTAACTGTGTTGCATGTAGTAGCTTACATTATACAAAGACAAGATTTTCTATCATAGATTAGAGATCTGGAAAGTTTTTGGAGGTGCACTAAACTAAAATAGTGAAACATATTTTACATGCTGAATTGCAGGTTCATTTCTAGTCTTCAACTTAAGGGCCTAACATTGAGGCATTGACTTTCAATTATTGACTCATTGTAGGCTCATTTGTGCTAGTATTTGCATCATCCATGGTAAGGCATAACAATGTCATCATTTATGTCTCCCTTGCTTCTTTTCTCTCTTTTATTTGGTTAATATTTCACTGTTGGAAACTGGTTTTGAAATTCAAGATCATATAGGAGTACGTTTCCTTATTTGCTTAGTGTAGGTGAAGACAACCTTTAGCTTACCTCATCTCTTTTTTAAATCTACCTGAACTTATGCAAGGTTTAAATCTACCTAAACATTGGGAGTCCTACGTTTTCGTAACAGAAGCTTAACTCATCTCTCTCTACACAACAAATAAGAAAGTTGGAGGACAAGGCTTCTGGTGATTTCTGATTGGACAAAGGGCTTCGTTTTTTGTAGGGATTCTAGTTGCATTTTAGAGACGACCTCTAAAAAGTAAAATCTACCAAGTACATAATGTGTGAGTTGTATTTTTGGGTGACTTTGTGAGTTGCGCTTAAATTAAATTCCAATGTAAATGTGATTTGTCTCCTTAACCCTCTATTTTATTTAAAGTGTTTATTTCATCCGTTTGAATTTCCTTTCTAATATTCTCATTCCCATAGTTGAACATATGAAGACGTCTTTGTTTCAGGGTCTATTTACTAGTCGTTACAAGGAGGACAACCTTATTTGCTTATTCAAGTTTTCTCAAAGGTAAAATATGTAGAGCTTTAGGAAATTTATATGGTTTGATTTATAATGAGTTTTAGGTAGATTAGTAACATGATTGTATGATTTTCTTCTAGGTTGAGGATTATAATATGTTGACTTGACGGGTGAGCTTCAGAAAAAGATCAAGAACTAGAACATATTGTAAGTACGTATTTGCACATCAGGCCATGAGTTTTAATATATCAACTAGTTATTTCTACTTTGTTTTGATTTTGTGAGCATATAGAAGCAGCACAAGCTCGTATTTGTAACTATTGTGAAACACAAACATTTTAATTACCTTTACAACTTTCAGGTAAATGACAGTACTGGTTTAGTTTGCCATTTCTTACTTGTTCTGTTTCTGCACATTTGCTGGTTTAATTTTGGAAGCTGCTCATCACCATATAAATGACATTCATATGAATGGCATGATTCATAGTTCTTCTCCATTAATTTTCTTGTTTATGTTTTATAAGATACTATTGGCATTCAAGATGATGATGAACTAAATTCATTGTGCAGCCTTGTGGAGGGATAATAAACTTATTAAGCTTCGCAAATCTGGCTGAGAATTGATCATAAGATAGGTACATTTGATCTTCTTCCTCTTTTTTTTCCTTTAATTGCCCCAAAATGAGAAGCCCTTGTTCATGAATTTGGAAGCTAGATAAGCTAACTCTTTCATTAACAACCTCTCTTGAGTCAAGTGCTTTGTTAATTGCAGTTTGCTGATCCAAATTTATGAATTGATCTAAGAGTTTGGTACCCCAGCCTGAGATTTTATTGGGAGCATTTAGGTTAGCTTAAACTGCAAATTAATCAAGGTTCTCCTAAGCAAATGCTTTACTATAAATGCTTCAAAACTAGGAAAAAAAATTCTTACCTCCAAAATATTCAGTCCATAGCACCAACATTCTACCATTATTAAGCTTGGAAAGTATGTTTTACTTATCTTTGCTTTTATTGGCCATGGTAGATCTGGAACATCTGAACTCTGTAGCATTCGTAAAATAATGAAATTCTATTATTAAAATGCTAGTTATTTTAATGAAATTATGTTCACTACGTGCTTTAAGTTTTGATGATAGATGAAAAAAAAACTAAAGTGAAATTGAATCCACCAGAATATGCCACTGTACATTCAGAGGAAGTTATAGGAACCAAGCGAAGGTTAATAAGTTCATGGCCTTTGAGTCACGTGATCCATTCCTTATTTGTCAGATACATTAAACCATTTTTTAATTTAGTTATGATAGTGCTCGTTTATTGCTGCTATACCTTTTGTTCTTAGTTGCATATATAAATCTTACTTGTATTTGCATAAAAGGTTGGCATTTTAAAATATCTCAATTAGCTATATGATATAATTAATAGTTTACCTGATCAAATCCTAGTACAAAGGCAAGGATTTTAATGTGTTACTTACCAACAGGGAAGAAAAAGTAAGAAATTTGAAAGGGGACATTTTATTTCTACCTTTTGATGTAAAATTTTATTTAATCAGCGAAACCCGAAACTAGTAACTTACTATAACTAATGAGGCTTAATAAGGTAACTCATAGAATGATAATTAAAGTACTGATATGAAAGTGTACAAGACAAATGAATGGGATGCACCTTTTATACGATTCCATATTAAATATGTTCCTTTAAGGGCTTGCTTCTACATACTAGTTCTCGTATAGATCAGGAATGCGATGATATATATTTGATTTAATCCTCAGAGTTATATGATTTCACTGATACAACTATGAATACCAAACAATCTACTTCAAAACAATTTGACACAAACCTTAATTATTAATTTTATTAGTTTAGTTATTATCTTATTTTCCAATGATTTCTATTTTAATGTCTTTACTTTTACATTGCCACTTTGCTTTTTGGCATTTCCCCCACTTTCTCCATGCTGTTTTCCATGATCCTGAATTTTATTCATTACGAGTTATCTTAGGATTAGGCGTACACTATTTGCTTTTCATTTTAAAAAGGAGGTTGCTGAAATATTGTATTCAGACAGAATTAAATTAAATTAAATACAATTGAGGAATCCTCACAAATTGGCTGATTTGTGAGATATTTATTTTAAATATCTATTTCCTAAGAGCGAGATCCATGCTTCTAGTGGTTTTGATCACAATGGATAAATGAATGAGATGTATTTACTGGAACTGAATGTTAGCAGTATATATTTTATAGATAGAGTTGTACATATTTACGATTATACCCTCAGGGTTTTCACCCAATGATATATATACAGGAGTAGGCTCCTCTGAGATCCTTCAAGGACTCAGTTATCTAAACACTTACATGGTATCACAACCTTTTGTGAAACCCTAAAATTTTTTTCGTTTCACAAATTCAATCGATCTAGCCGCCGCCGCTCCTACAAGCCGCCGCCGCTCCACATCCGCTGCCCTACACAGCCGCCGCCGCCAAACCCTAGAGCCGCCGCCGCTCCAAGAGCCACCGCCGCTCCACACCCGTTGCCCCACACAGTCCTGCCGCCGCCGCCTCTTTTGTTGTCGCCGCCGCTACCTACCTTCCTTTCCCGATGGGTGACGTTGTCAACCCCCCACCCCCACCGCAGCCACAAAACCTTTACCTACGAAACCCACCAACAAACCAGCCCAGGCCGACCAACCAACGCGGAGGCCATGACCAAGGGAGGAATACCCGCCGGGGCCACAGCGGCGGACACAGCAACATGTCGCGGCCGCAGCAACATGCCGCGGCCGCAGCACCATGCCGCGGCCGCCGCAGCCCCCGCCGTCCTACCCGCAGCATCCGTCGTATGCCCCCCTGACGCCCTCCCCCTATCCGACGTGGGCGGGCTACCCATCGCCGCCGATACTCTCCGCCGCTTTCTCCACCATGGGACTTCAGCAGCCGGACAACAACTGGTGTATGGATACTGGGGCCTCCTCTCACATGACGAACGCGCCAGGTAACCTACAAACTGTTTTTAATTCTAGCACTCTACCATCCATCTATGTCGGAAATGGAGCCCCACTCTCCATTGTCGGTTCAGGTCAAGCAACCCTCCCCACTGGCCCATCCCTCCGCCTTAACAACGTCCTACTTGCCCCTGACATAGTAAAAAACCTCATCTCTGTTCGTCAATTTACCATTGATAATCACGTGGCTGTCCAATTTGACCCTTTTGGTTTCCTTGTGAGGGATCTTCGCACGGGGACCCCAATCATGCGGTGCAATAGTTCCGGCGACCTCTATCCACTCGCCCCAGCGGACAATTTCGCCCCTGCCGCCCCCACCGCCCTAGTCACCCTTAGTTCCGACTTGTGGCATGCTTGTCTTGGCCACCCTGGCGATCACGTGCTTCAAAGTCTCTGCTCTAGCAATTTCATCTCTTGTAATAAAGCCTCGGGCGTTTGCACTTCATGTGAGATCGCCAAGAGTAAAAGACTTCCTTTTAGCACTTTCCATTCTCATACCTTTGCACCATTTGACATTATTCATTGCGATTTGTGGACATTGCCTATTCCTAGTGCTAGTGGTTTTCGTTATTATTTGGTTGTGCTTGATGACTTCACCAATTTTGTTTGGGTCTTTCCACTGTGCCATAAATCGGAAACACAGGGTCACCTTGTTAGCTTCCACAACTTTGTTAATACCCAGTTTGGTTTGCCTATCAAGGCCATTCAATGTGACATGGGAGGCGAGTTCGACAAAAACATTGTCCGCTCCTTTTGTCAACAACAAGGGATAGCCCTCCGCTTCTCTTGTCCACAAACGTCACCTCAAAATGGCAAAGCGGAACGCATTCTCCGCACGCTCAATGACAAAACCCGAACTCTCCTTCAACATGCCTCTTTACCCCCCTCCTTTTGGGTTGAACCTCTTCACATGGCCACTTACCTCCACAATATCCTACCATCAAAGGCCATTGGCAACTCTAACCCAACCTTGGCACTCTACCATCGCTACCCATCCTACGATCATATTCGAATGTTTGGATGCCTTTGCTTTCCCAATATGAGTGCCATCGCTCCTCATAAGCTCTCCCCACGGTCCACAAAATGTGTCTTCTTAGGAATTTTCCCACACCATCGAGGCTACCGGTGTCTTCGCTTAGATACCAATCGGGTTGTGACATCTCGCCACGTGATTTTCGACGAACATACCTTCCCATTTGCCCCCCACCATCAACCCACAGTCCCCACACCCCAAGAATCCAGCAACTCGGCCTCATTCCCACCTCTCCTACGTCTCCTACTTGGCAGCAAACCACCGATGCCGCGGCTGCCGCCTCAAGCTGCGGGCGCCGCCCCACCCGCCGCAGCAATGCACCATGCAGCGGCCGCCGCCCACATGCCGCGGCTGCCGCATCTCGCTGTGCCCGCCGCTGCCCCCGCCGCACCCCCCTACTGCACCTGCCCCTGCTGCGGCCGCCCCCCAGTGCCGCGGCCGCCGCCACCCGCAGCGCCCGCCCCAACCATGACTACGCGATCTCAAGCTGGGATCGTCAAACACAACCCCAAATACAACCTCCTCACCCCATCCACTCCCATATCACCTATACCTAAGTCACCACAAAAGGCCCTACAAGACCCAAACTGGCATGCCGCCATGGTCGATGAGTTTAGTGCTTTAATTAAAAATGGCACGTGGGACCCCGTTCCTAGGCCTCGGGACTCTAATATCATTAACTGCATGTGGTTATTCAAACATAAGTACAAGTTTGATGGGTCACTTGAACGACACAAGCCTCGCCTCGTTGTCAATGGCAAGTCTCAGGAGGTTGGTGTGGACTGCAACGAAACGTTTAGCCCGGTCGTCAAACCCGCTACCATACGCACTGTGTTGAGCATCGCTCTCTCTAAGGACTGGCCTATTCACCAGCTGGACGTCAAGAACGCTTTTCTACACGGTAACCTTCAGGAAACTGTGTATATGCATCAGCCTCCAGGCTTCTATGATCGCTCGTGACCCTCTCATGTCTGCCTTCTCCGGAAGTCTCTCTATGGGTTGAAAGGGGCGCCTGGTATCAGCGTTTCGCCACGTACCTCAGTGCAATTGGTTTTCGGAGCAGTCAGTCAGATCACTCCCTATTTGTCTTCCATTCAGGGTCTGACACGGCGTATCTATTGATGTATGTTGATGACATTGTGGTTACTGCATCTTCACCATCGTTACTATCTCGCTTGATGGGACTGCTACGTTCAGAGTTTGCCATGACGGATCTTGGTCCCCTGAGCTATTTTCTCGGCATCTCTGTGACTCGCACTCGGGATACATTGTTTCTTCATCAGAAGAAATATGCCCTTGAGATTGTCGACAAGGCTAGGATGACATCTTGCAACCCCGCTACCACTCCTGTCGACTGCAAGTCCAAGCTCGATGCTGCCTCCAGTCACAAGGTTGATGACCCTACCGCATATCGTAGTCTGGCAGGTGCTCTCCAGTATCTGACGTTCACTAGGCCAGACATTGCTTTTGCCGTCCAACAGGTTTGCTTATACATGCATGATCCCCGTGAGCATCATCTACAGGCACTCAAGCGGATCATCCGGTACATCAAGGGCACCAGTGACCTGGGATTGCACCTATGTCGCGGCTGCTTCGACACTCTCACAGCCTACTCAGACGCTGACTGGGCGGGTTGTCCGGAAACCCGCCGTTCCACCTCTGGCTGCGCCGTCTACCTTGGTGACAATCTGGTATCGTGGTCCTCCAAGCGTCAGGCAACCATATCTCGCTCCAGTGTCGAGGCTGAGTATAGAGGTGTCGCCAACGCCGTGGCGGAAACATGCTGGCTACGCAACCTCCTCTGCGAGCTTCGCGTTCCACTTCGTGTCGCTACATTGGTCTACTGCGACAATGTCTCCGCAGTTTACCTCGCATCGAACCCGGTTCAGCACCAGCGGACCAAGCACATCGAGATTGATATACATTTCGTCAGAGAGAAGGTCGCTCTAGGCCAGGTTCGAGTGTTACATGTCCCTTCTGCCTATCAGTATGCGGACATCTTTACAAAAGGATTACCTACTCCTCTTTTTACTTCTTTTCGTTCCAGTCTTGCTATTCGCTCACCTTTAGCTGCGACCGAGGGAGGATGTTAGCAGTATATATTTTATAGATAGAGTCGTACATATTTACGATTGTACCCTCAGGGTTTTCACCCAATGATATATATACAGGAGTAGGCTCCTCTGAGATCCTTCAAGGACTCAGTTATCTAAACACTTACACTGAAGAGGATTAGAACAGCTTTGTGAGATATGATATATGAAAATTTGCTTTTTCATTTAGCTAAACTCTTATTTGAGCTTTGTATAACTAATCACAATGGATAATGAGATGTATTTAGTGGTTTTGATCACAGTGTATGCTTCTACTATTCCTTTGTTTTAATGACATGCACCCTTGTGTTTCAACTTTGTTATCTGCAATTGGGGATTTGGGGTGCATTTGTGTTTCAATCTAGGAAGATTATACCAAGCTCACAAGAAAGTCTTTGAAACTAGTTAATTAATCCCATTGTGTTTTTTTGCAGGTAAATAAATGCAAGTGGCAGCTTTTGAAATTGTGGATTTGCACGTGGGAACAACCTTATATTATCTTAATTTTCTTATAGGATCTCATTCTTTAGTAGCTTAACTTTATTGTAGAGAATTACAATTACATTGTTATGCTTTTAAATATAATTGAAAACACCCTTTATAGTATTCTTTCAGCTATTATTCTAATGTATTTAGAATAAAATTTGTGGTGTATTTTTTTTTAAAAAAAATGAGAGTTTTTAGCCCGGGTCTGAAGAATCCGGGCTAAAAAGTAGTTTTTTTTTATTTACCATAAATAAATTAGCAACGGCAACTTGCCGTCGCTTTGCCTCCAGCCACGGCTGTAGCCGTTACTATACTCTTTTGCCACCAAAGGTTTCGCCACGGCTGGGTCCCTGTGGCTATAGTCGTTGCTACTACCCTTTTGCCACAGCAAATGGGTTTTTAGCCACGGCAAACAACCGTTGCTAAATTATTTTTTATTTTGTAGTGATGCTAGAAATTAAATGAACAAAAATTAGACTTCTTTATTCTTCAGCGCCTCAAGACCGTTTACCTAAACCTGCAGATTACTGGCTGAGATATATGGTTCGTATGGGATGGGGCTAATAAACTGACTAAAATTATAAACACGGTAAAATTTATAAACTGTTGGTAAAAATAGTTAAAAATTTAAACAACAAGATAATCTCCGTATGGAGCGAAAAACAATTTATTTGTAAAAAGTGGAGTTTATTTGGGTGTTAGTAGGGGTATTGTGGTACTTTCAAACAAAATAAGATAAAAGGGAAAACAGTACTTTTGCAAAATAAACACCAAAATAACCTCTGTTTTCTAGCTTATTTTTCAACACGTTTTTTAAACTAGTTTTACCTAAAAATAGGCTTCCATACACCCATAAAACCTAATTAAAAATAAATTAACATCTACTTTTACTTAATTTTTAGCTACTTATTTCAACAACCATACATACCCATAGTATGCAAACCAGGGACCCCAACCGTTCAAAGGAGAAAAAAATAGGACGGTTAGTCTTTTTACTACTAGCAAATGACAGAAAATAAAATGTTCAAGACTCCGTCTAACACCCATTGACCATAAAGGGGTATTGGTGATTGTAGACTAAAATAAAAATGGAGAGCTAATATTTATGTGAGACCTGACTTGTTTGATTAAATTAACATAAAATAACAGGATGATCCAAAAGGACTGAGTGTTTGAATGGGATGCGGATCTGAAGACCCTAAGGAATCATATTTCGAGTACGGAAAGAATATGATATAACGTCACTAAAAATGGGTTACCTATCAATAAAATAATGTACAACACAACCATAATGATACACTTATATCAACGTTAAGAATTTCATTAGGACAAGTGATACTAGTCTCGGCCGCATACACTGGGTGGATGACCTACTACCCGCAGGGTAGATGTACCCATTCGAGAGATTTGCAATTTCAAATGGGTATCTCTTGAGACGTTTATAGAGGAAGGTATAACCGAATCTTAACTAGACTTTACCATTTTCTATTATCTAATACACACATCATAATAATGATAATGATAATAATAACAATAATGCACATGTTATGAATACAAATTCACATTTACATCATAGGTGACCACAAAAGGCATGATGTACACTTTTGATCTATAAAGTGCACGAAATAATATAACTAACAGGCATGGATATTCAAAACCAATAATATACCATACTTAACTAGCATGAAGGAAGCAAAATAACAAAATCATCCTTTTTTGGAAGTTCGGGCATTTATTATAATTTCCTCAAATTATAATTACCCGAGTTGTCATCTATGTGAGATTAAGAAGTTGATAAATAGCAATAAACTGAACTAACTTGCATATTTATCAGAAACTCATAGCATAAAATTTATAAAAGACACAAAAGGCAATAATTGCGAAAAGGCACGAAGTTGCAGAAATGCACTGATTGAACCAAACCACTTGCCTTAATTTGACGAAGTGCTTAAGCATGGTTGAGAAGATTAATTTGATATTGGACCTGAGATTTTACAGAATTTAAAAAGGGTATTAGTAACTTTTTAGAAATTACGGAAACGGAATCATAACTTTCAAAAAGTGAAAACTTACCCTTGGTTTATCCCGAAAGAAACCCAATTCTGTACCCACTCAATCTCAGAAGCAAAACATACTGAAAACTGCTCCAATAACACATATGGGTTAATACTACATCACATACTTAATCGAAACTAGATAAATTGCAGTGAATGGAGCGGATCTTACCCAAACGGGCTCGAAAACGTCCGAATTTTGAAGATAAGATCCCTTGGTATGATATGAATCTGAAAAGAAAGTATTTTTGTGAGTTATAAGCCCTTGAATCGAAGGAATAAAGAAAACGTTCATAAAAATCATGTTTTTCTACTGTGAAAAAAAAACTGCTCATCAGTCAACTTCGGGGCTATGGTACGAGCACCTCTAAGAAGATTTGAGAATAAGAAAAGATGGGTTCGACAAAAGGTATTGCAAGGTTTATGATGGAGTTGGATTTGATGGCGTTGAAGCACTGTGGTAGTGGTGGCAATGCTTCGAAATTGGCCTGTCGATCACACTTCTTCAAGAAGTTCCGACGTCTTTCCGGTGAGCTGCTGCGTCAGGGCTTGCACGGTGGTCTCCTGGGTGTTGGAAAAGACCTGTGGTGGTGGTCGTCGGTCTTGGTTTCGCCGGAATCGTGGTCGAGCACAATCGGATTGAACGATGGACGTGTGTGTTGATGTGCTGATTGGGACTGATGAAGAGGATGACTTGAAGAGGTATATGACATGCGTTTGAGATGTATGGGAAGTCGGCAATGTCCTCTAGGATTTGCTCTAATCGGATCCCTTGATAATAGGGATTTTAGGTTGGTAGATTAGGATTAAAATTGATACTTATCATGTGGTTAACGATTGAGTTTTGTTTTAAAAACAAGGGTAAACTGCAGAAAACCACCCTTAAAATATGTCACATTGCTCAAAACCACCCCTTATATATTTATTTACCGAAAAACACCCTTAATAACAATGCAGTTAGCAATTGACCACCCTTTTAAATTTTCCGTCTAAGCTCTGTTAAATTTTTAAAATTACCATTTTTTCTTATTTATTTAATACATAAAGAAAACACAAAAGTGACAAAACCTAAAAAAAGGCTGTAAAAATAATTGGGGCTTTGGCTGCTGTTTACCCTTCTCCTGCATACCTTCTTCTTCTTCAAAGCTCAATCCACAGGCCACCGCCGGTATGTTTCACATATATGACACTAAAGAAATTGGGGCTTTTGTGTGAATTGTACAAGGATATTCATAAATTTTAGAGCTCTAATTTGGGTTGATCAATTTGGCTCAAGTTTGTAGATTGTGATTTGATGAGGTTCTTAAGACTTCTAATTAGGGCTTTTGTGAGAATCAGTTTGTAGGTTGTGATTTGAGGAGCCACTAGTACAAATTAGACGTTTATCGGGGGTTTTTTAATAAAGCACACGGGAGTTTTACAAATCATTTTATTCCGCTCGCTGAGAAATGTTTCTCGGGGGTTTTATAAAAATTCCCGAGTTATAATATTCGGTCAGCGGTATTTAAAAAAACTCCCGAGAGATAGCTTTTTGAAACAGCCAAATCAGTTTGACACTCTCTCGTGAGTGTTTTTAAAAAACTCCCGATAAAGGAGAGGCTTTTTATAAAAAAAAAATAGAGGGCTTCCTACCCCACATTAGGGGTAAAAGACCCCTTTTTATGTCAATCCGAAACAGTAATCGCCCATTCTCAATAATAATAATAATAATAATAATAATAATAATAATAATAATAATAATCCTTTATCATCATCAAATTTTATTACAATATCCTTTACCAAATCCATCCAAGGCACTGTACAAAAACTCATTCAATTTAACAAGATAAATAATATCTATCACAAATCAATGCAAAAGCGTAATCCAAAACCATTCAGTTCAAAGCTTCCCATCAACTTCGCTTGCGAATCGGCATTGTAAATGACTTTACCTACATTACATTACATCAAACAAATAGTTCATATATATAGCTTCCTATCATAAAATATAGAACAAGCCTTCCCCTTAGAGAGACACACTCAAACCTAAAAAAAATGCCATTATTCTCACTGAAATAAGAAGCGCACAACACCCATTCCTACAAAGTGCATAATTTTGCTCATCAATCAAGTCTTAGTCAACAAATTAACACTTGTGAACACATTATATTTTCGTATGATTTTTGAAGCAATTTATAGTTTCACAATCTTTAAGTAGATTCTGAATAATGAGTTAAAATTGTACAGTGGTTGAAAAGAGTTAAAAGAGAGCTATACAAAATGCAACAACCCAATATTGAAAAGCTACCTGACAGAAAATATAGGTTTTTTTTTTTCTGAATAGCAACAACAAAGAAGTTCAAACACAAATACAATTTGCTATAGTCATTCCTCTGGATTATGAAACTTAAGTACAGAAGGTCATGAGTAAATACCTTATTAGATAGGTAATGGCTTGGATGGTTTACCAAAAACAAAAGCGCTTTGCAAGTTCACTAGTATCCTCATCTACATCCAGGGGCGTATAAGTCACAAGTACCTAACAAAACAGTCATTACCACAAATTAGTTAAACAATATTTCACAACCAACAAAAGTAAATAGCAATTGTCATTGGCATTGTTATCACAGAATTAGCAGAAATTATAAACATATATATCGTATAAAATCCTACGAGGCTGTTAAACAACATGACACTTGGGATTCCTTGCCTCTTTGGTAGCAATCAATAAACCACAATCCTATATAAAGAAATGTTAAGTTCAAAACTCGTGGTGAATGTCTTCGTAGAAGGATTTTTCATACATGGGACACTCTAGTGTAACTTGAAGCCTTGAATGAGACTTACTTTGGATTGATTGCAGTCGCTGCAGCCTACTTTGTTGTGATTCTTCCTTTTGGAGCTAAAGATAGCAACATCAAGGAAGAGTGAAAGAACCGCAAAAAATGGAAATACAAATCTACTCGAACACTATTATTTTCAAATCATGTCAATGAGCCAACCTGAGATGCAATATCAATGCCAATCTCATCAAGAACTATATATAGGTTATGGAATATAATGGATGGAGGAATAACAATATTCACTTGTGAAAGACCAAGAAGACAAATTACAATGGAAGGAGAAAGATAAAATACCTAGTTTCAGAGGTTCTGTCTCTTTTTTAACCTCATCTTTATTCAATGTTTCATCATTCAACTCTGATATCATTTAAATATACTCAAACTGCAAGATCATCATTATTAGCATTGTAAGTAAATGGAGAAAACCACAAGAACTTAAGCCAAAAGGAAAAAGGAACATACTCTCCCTCACCTTCAAATGGACAAGGAACTTAAGCCAAAAGGAAAAGGTAAAATTATGTTGGCAACCTAGATGGATAAGGATGCATAGAGACCTAAGAATTCATCATTGGAAATTTTTGTGAATTAAACGAGAATGAGAGATGCTAAATTATTGATGCAACATGACATGGTTAAAATTAGATTAAAGGTGCTAATGAAATATATATATTCATGCGATCTCATACCAAACTAGAGCAATTATACCCTAAAATAAACGCAAGTGTAAAGAAATTCGAGTGGAAATTAAACAAAGAGCAACCAATTGAAAAGATATCAACCGATTATGCAGAATAGATTCAATCAGTGAAGTTTGGCAACCAAAATTGCCCTATCAACAATGAATGGCTAGAAGCGAAAATAAACAACCCTAAAACCACCGGGGTGAGAGAGGACGAACAACCCTCAATCGGAGAGAGGGAAAACAAACACGACCCATTCGAGAGAGAGGACCAACGAACCATTGAAAGACCACAAAAAGACTTCAGATAGAAGGGTTTTTGGGCAAAGACGGAGCAACTTACAATCGGAGGAGATGCAATAGAGAAGTAGATCGTGCAATCCCTGGGAGATCGATGGTTACATTAGCGACTAGAGATATGCATCTTCATCGTATGCGCCGGCAAAACCTGTATCTTCCTTGGATGCGGTTAATCGAACGATTAAGCAATTTTGGAGAAAATTTGGTGGACTTGCCAACCTTTGCATCTTCTCCAGATCTATACTCTTTTAAATTCCTCCGGATCCGATTATAGCTAGGGTTTCATTTTCTCTCGGGTGTTTAATTGAAGAAATCCCGACAGAATACTTCATTCTCGGGATTTAAATAGTACCCCCTGATAAAGTATAGTCGATTTTTTTTTAAAAAAAAACACACATTTATCGGGAGTTTTTATAAAAACTCCCTTGCGAAAATAATCTCTCAGGAGTTTTTAAAAACCCTTAGAGTTTTGTCCCGTAAGATCAACCATCTGTACTAGTGAGCTCTAATTGGGGCTTTTGTCATAGTCGCCAGTGGATTTCAGATGGCTTCGGATTTAACGGTGATGGCCTAGTATTCTGTTAGAGGCGGTGGTTGCGGGCGTAACCCTGTGGCTCTTGGTATAATGCAAGAGGTGGGGTATGATGGATCTGAGATAGAGGGCGATGACTACGATCAAGGAGGAGATAGTGGTTGTGGCTGTGAACGAGGAGGAGAATCGGGAGATGGTGGTTGATGGCTGTGAACGAGGGAGGTGGTCGGCGATTGGAGCTAGCATGGGGAAGGCGATGGTCGGCGACAACGAACAAGTGGGGAGGCCAAGGAGATGTGGTCGGAGGTGTTCGGCGGCAACAAGCAAGTGGGGAGGCCGAGGATACGGTGGCCGATGGCTGGCGGCTTGAGATCCTCTATTTCATTCTTAGATTGATTTTTTTATTGTTAAATTTACATTAAATATAAGGGGTAAAATTGTAATTTCTCACACTTGACTGAATTTTGGACGGAAAATTAGCAAGGGTGGTCAATTGGTAACAGAAGTATTATAAAGGGTGGTTTTCGGTAAATAGACATATAAGGGGTGGTTTTGAGCAATGTGACATATTTTAAGGGTGGTTTTCTGCAGTTTACCCTAAAAACAATATATTATCGTACTCCTCCGACTGGGCTACTAATGTTGAGTTGCAGATGGATGGGCCGAATTGATTTGGAGTGGGCTGCAGATGTGGGTAGTGTGTGTATATATATACACACCCATATACGTACCTTATATATACACTATGTAAATACATATATACAATTAGTTATCCACTAATTTACCCATATTTAATATATAAATATTATTTATAAAAATTTTATTTATTTAAATAATAGTCCTGGTTTTTAGTTAATTACATAAATTAAATATTGATAATGAGGGAATATTTTATCTATTTAAATCAATTCTTTTTTTTTTCGAATAATCTAATTATTCTAAAATCTTATATACATTTTATTTGTACTAATAAAGGTAATTTCAACTTATTTTTGCATACTTAAATTTAAGGAGGATTTATTTATTTTAATGAAAATCGAAATACCGAAAAATACTTTGGGGTATTTCATCGACGATCTGTCCGATCCGCCGGGTCACGGGTCGACCCGTGACCCGTGGCCACGCCTACCTCTGGCCACTTAAAACCATTCTTCTAAATGAGAATACAAAGTTCATAATCAAAGGAAATATCATTAGTAAGGAGATGAAATAGCAAAGGCTAGTTAGATGATTCATTGTACGATTCATTGTACCTAACGACCTCCCCTAGTGACTCAGATTTGAACTGCCTTATGTGCATTTGGAGACGAGAGTACAGATTTGCCAAGAATATAATCAACTCGATCGTGCTCCTTGGATAGATTAAGGCTAGTGAGAGCACACTCAAATTTATCGAGGAATTCTAGCACAGGTTCAACTTGTTTCAAGTTCACCAAATCCGCTAAAGGATCAACAAACAATCGACCAAATCGAGTAGAAATATCCAAAAAATACTAAAGTTAGGAGGGATAATAATTATACCTGTTGAGAATATGAAATGGGATAGTATCCCACATTGAAAAAATGATGAATCCAAGCCTTACATATAAGTCGGTGGGCTACCCACCTAATACCAATTGGTTTTAGGATGAAATCCCACTTGGCTTGTGTGCTCAGCTTGGTTAATTGCGCATGTGTGCTTGGGCGTGCGTGGCCCCCCCACGTCAGATGACCCACCGTTATTTAACAATACCTATTTTGTATATAATTGTGGTGCCACTGGAGTGCCCCCTCTCATCCTCCCCCAATGGAGAGAGATGCCAATCTCACCTTCATTTCCAACAAGGTGCTATCGAGGAGGAAAAACTGCTCGCAATGAGCAATCCATTCCCGAGTCAGCGTGCCATCAAACTTGGGAAATTCAACCATAGTTAGCCTAGTCGCTAACCTTGTGGGCAAGATATGACCTCCGTTGAGTTGCAACGACCCATTCACTTGCCGAATAGTGCTGAATTGACCCAAATTCTTTGGATCGGGATTCAACGAGGTTGATGATCTAATATAAAAAATGTTACACTTAATTGTTTTTATCTAAACTCGTATTTGAATTAATTATAAAAACTATCTCAAACCATATAAATATAACTTAATTTTTTTAAAAAAATTAATTAAATTATTCACGTATCATTAAATGTGAATAAATACTTAAGATTCTACTCGCAGTTGATCTAATAAGCGATTTAGGGCGATCTTTTGAGTAAAACTAGCGCAAAAAAAAAAAAGTTAAGCATGCATTATATATTGTTTTAAACCTAACAATTAGGGTAGTTTGTTATCTATTGAAGAAAAAAGTGTGCATACGTTATTCACCCAACAAAGGTTTTTATTTTAGCATTCAAGATTGTGGAATGAAGATAAATTATTGTTTAATTAAGAAAAATTAAATAAAGATCTTGTGATATTTTTAGTAGCCATTTTTTAAAAAAGTATTTATTAAAATTTTTACGGTATAAGGTAGTTTTTTATCATTAAATCAATGATGAATTTAGCTAATAATGACGTAGTGATAAAAAATATTATGAGAAGTGGTAGATTTTGAGAATAAAAATTATATAGGCTATTTTTTTTAATAAAAGAAGTGGTGATTTTTTTTAAAATAAAATTATTTTGGAGAGGTTTTTGTAATTAATTTGAATTTAAAGGCAATCTATGGCTGTTTTTTGTAATTAATTTGAATTGGAATGTAGATTGAGGTTATTTTCTGCAACCAAGTAAATACTTGAGGCTATTTTCTGTATTTTTGATAATTAAGGCTATTGAGCGCAACAACCCCTAAAGGTTGGGCTATTTTTTGCAATTTTCCCTATCATATAAATGTTTTAAGCATAAAAAATTATATTCATACAAATAAGTGTTCTAAAACATACTATAATTATAAAATATATATGTTATTTAACTTATAAGTGATATTAACGAACACAATTGCATGACGAATATGTGTAGGTTCTATGTGGCGCTTGTGTGGTATATACATGGTGCTGACTCAACGGATAATCGGATCTCGATCCTAAAATTTTTTAGTCATTTAGGAACGGGTCGATTTTGGGTCCCGATTCTAAACACCGGGTTCAAATTCAAAAAATTAGTGGTCATTCGAGTCGGGTCATGTCAAAACAGGCCTAATAAGAGCCCTGTAGGCCCAAAGACTTATAATTAAACAAAAGGGTAAACTGCAGAAAAACACCCTTTATATATGCCATATTGCACATAACCACCCCTTAAATGCAAAATTACAGCAAACCACCCCTTATATAACAAATGTTTGCAAACAACCACCCATCTCATTTATTCTGTTAGGGTTTCATTTTATCGATAAAAAGACTAAATTACCCCTCTTTAGTTATCAAATTTATCATGAAATGCCATTGTGTTCATCTCCTATTCCCCTAAGCAATTACACCATCTACCAGCAAATCAAAAAGACAAATTTGATAAAGATGTTATAAGAAACACAAATTTAAGAAGTTTTTAGAAGCTGTCAAGTTACAAATCATAAACCCAATACCCCATTTCCAAATCCTAATCTAGTAACCCCCAATCCGTCCATTTTCAAATATTGAAACCCTAAAGCCCCAATTTCAAATTCAAGTCCCAATCTCTACATTATCAAATTCTGAAACTCTAGACCTCCAAATTCTAACCCTAATACCCATTTTCGACAAAAATCCCGAAATAATTGGGAAAGAAAGGAAATTAAATGGAGGAAGAATCTGATAAGAGGCAAAAATGGGATCTCGAGTATTTGCATTTAAGATTTTCGTTCTTCAATTCCAAGCCCGACAATGAAAGTGCCCTTCCTTCTTTGTCGTTGTCTTCACTAGCTTGTTCCCCCACAACAATGGTATCGAGATTCGAGAGTTCATCTCTCAGGTCCAAATGAAGCAACAAGATTATAGAAATTAGAAGTACACTGACTTTTCTGCCACTTTCCCCTTCAACCAAAGTGCCTTCCAAGTTCCAAATCCCTCTTCATATATTGACGGTGGAATATGGTCCATGGATTCAACTATGAATTTCATTCTTATTTTAAACTTTTTTTATTTATTAAATTTACATTAAAATAAAATAAAAGTCCAAGGATATAATTGTAATATCACATATTTTAACAGAAGTTTAACGGAATAAAGAGGGTGGGTGGCTGTTTGCTAACGTTTGACATATAAGGGGTGGTTTGCTGTAATTTTGCTTTTAAGGGGTGATTATATGCAATATGACATATATAAAGGGTGGTTTTCTGCAGTTTACCCTAAACAAAAATAGTAAAGAATAGAAATTAAACAGGAATTTGAAAAGAAATTAAACAGTTTTATTTCTCAAATTAACAACCTTGTTTGAAGTAGTTGGTAATAAAAAATTAGCGAAAACACTTGACTTGAAATTTTAGAAAAATAAAACTGAAATTGTATTTCCAGCTTCCCATTTTGAAAAGTTTGGATGGTGATGCGTTTTCCTTTCAATTTGCTCGGAGTTGATGTTCTTACCATGATCATATTTCATTTCTTGTCGTTTCGAAGAAGTTGTGGATGTGTGGTTCCTGAAGGCTTCTCTTTGAGTCAAAATATGAGGGTTCCACTGTTGTTCCCTAGGAGTTCCTATTGTGTTACTTCTTCGTGTTGCTTGAAATTTTCTACGATCATGTCTTCTGTTCGTCATTGCTGATTTTACCTAATTATACGCTTTCTACCGATGACCTTGAGATTGTGATATGATTTTGCTCAATAGTCGTGGTGTTCTGAGTTGTTGGATTGAGTTGTGTGTCAAGCATTGATCGTGGTTGAGCTATTCACGTTCATATTTCTTTCCATGTGAGTGTGTTCTCGTGATCTGCTTCTGGCGGTGCTGCTTTTTGCAACGTCTACTCACTCTTTTACTTGGATCACTGATTTCGTTGAATACTTGTATTTTATCTTGATTGTTATTGTGGTCTTGCGGTCCTATTGCTACATGTTGACTAGACCTGTCAAACAGGTCGGGTTTGGGTCGGGTTGTCTCGGGTTCGGGTCTATTATGGGTCGGGTCGTCTCGGGTTACGGGTCATGAAATGCTCAACCCAGACCCATATTTAACGGGTTCGGGTCGACCCAACGGGTCAAAAGCGTTACTCGTCCAGAATTTTTTAAATGTCACTTATTATTCATACACATTATTTAAGGATGATAAAAATATGTAAAATATCATTTTTTTTTATTATTTGTTATAATTTCATTCTTTTTAGTACTTCAATTATATATAGTATATAAATTGATATTTTATATAATTTTTATCATCCTTAAAACCATACATGAATAGTAAACGACATTTAAAAGTAAACAGATGAAATATTTTTAATGACTATTTACATAGTTCCTAAACCTAAAATTGTTTTATTACCCTAATAATAGTTATATTATTGAAAAAAAGTAATTAATGTTGCTACAATAGTAATATATGTATTTTTATATACATAACAATTTGCAAGATAATATTCAATCCTAATTATTATTAGTAATAAATTTCAATATTAGGTTAAATTGTAATTTATTTATGTTTTTATTATCTTAGACCTTGACCCAACGGGTAACCCACGGGTTGACCCAACCCGACCCAGAAATTTGCGGGTTGAACGGGTAGAAGTTGGTTAAAAAAAAACAAAAAACAAAGCCCAGCTACATGGTAGAAGTTGGTCTTCACGCGACTGCATGTCAAGAGCCAAAAATGTTCCTTCATAATGTCAAGAGCTAAAACTGGGCTCTCATAGAGGCACGACGCTCCAACTCGGGGGAAATTCAGATATAAAGTCTCCAAATTTTCTCGTTCACCAAGTGATTCATCCACTTTTCTCCAATTAAATAACGCTATTCAAGAATGTGCCCTTCAAGGGGATTTAAAGAAGACTGAAGCAACCCATTGTCTTCTCATCAAGAATACCGTAGCTGATGGTGTTGTCGAAATTTGGAACAAGCTGATTTTCTTGTATGTCCAGTTAGCTCGGTTGCGTTCCGCATGCCAGGTGTGTTTGATGAAATGCCTCAAAGAAATGTTGTCAGTTACAACACCTTGATTTCTGCTTCTGTTCGCAGCTGTGATGTTGACAGAGCTGTTTGCCTCTATACCGAAATGAGGGGGGTGGGTATTCATCCGAATCATATCACTCTGGCTAGCTTGATTTGTGCTATGAATAGGGGCAACGTGTTCCATGCTCATGTAGTTCAGTGTGGTCTTGCGTGGAATGAATTTGTTGGCAGCTCTCTGGTTGAGAGGTATGCAAAGGAAAAGAGATTAGCTGATGCCATGAGAGCGTTTGGTGAGATTACGGAGCGTGATTTGGTTTCATGGAACATCATGGTAGATGGTTGTGCCAGCAATAACAGCGAGGATGCCTTGAGAGTCTTTTCTCAGATGATGAATGAGAATGCTGGGTTTGATAGATTCACCTTAACTAGTGTTATCAAGACGTTTTCAAAGCCGGTGGATTTGTGCTGTGGAATGTGCCTTCATGGCATTGCCATAAGATCAGGTTTTGACTCCGAAACACCCATCAACAATGCATTGATAACTATGTACTCCAAATGTGAGAAAGTCATGTCATCTGTGAAGAAAATATTTAATGGTATTGTTTCTCCTAACATAGTCTCATGGATGGCGATAATATCTGGGCTGATGCAAAACAAGCATGACTTGGAAGCATCTGAAGTGTACAAGGAAATGCTTGGATCAGGCATTCGAGAGAATCATTTTGTCTTTGCGAGTGTTCTTCCAATATATGGTAACTTGGCAGACTATCGGAAGGGCAAGCAAGTACATGCCAGGATTGCCAAGTCTTGCTCTAGTGAGGATGTATCTGTGAACAATGCTCTTATTGATATGTACTCAAAATGTGGCTCCTTATTGGATGCCCACTTGGTGTTCTCGTTGATGAATGACCATGATGTAGTTTCCTACACCACCATGATCACGTGCTTTGGTCAACACGGTAAGGGAAGAGAGGCTCTTAGTATGCTAAGAAGTATGACAAATGAGGGACAGAAGCCTGATGATATTACGTTCCTTGGGTGCCTTTCGGCTTGTAGCCATTCAGGTCTTCTCGATGAAGGTATTGAAATATTCAGAATAATGGTCGGTGTTTACTACCTCAAGCCGAGGAAGGAACATTACTCATGTATCGTTGATATGCTGGGCCGTGCTGGAAGGTTGAAAGAGGCAGGTATCTTCATTGAAGAGACGGGTATTTATGCAGATGTCACTGTGTGGGAGACATTGCTTGGTGCTTGTTCAATTCATGGAGAGTGGGAATTGGGTGAGAAGTCAGCCAAAAGATTGGCAGAGCTGCAACCGGGAAAGCATCAGTCTTTTTTGTTGTTAGCGAACATGTACGCTGAGAGGGACTTGTGGGAAGACAAAGGGGAAATTAGGGAGAGATTAACTGGGGATGGTTTGCATAAGGAGGTTGGATCCAGCCGGGTTGTGTAGAAAAAACCATGAATCTGAGGTAATTATGCTATCACCATCTGATTCTATTCAACTATTTTCAAGAATTTCTAGCAGTATGAACTTGAATGATACAATTTTTCAATATGAACAGCCATGAATTTCAGTGTTTTGATATAGAGGCTTGCAGTTTGGATGCTGATTGCTATTCTTGGGAAGTAGACATTTGGATGCTGATTGCTATTCTTGGGAAGTAGACATTTGGTTGGTCTGAAGTTTGGTAATTTTGTAACTATTTCCTTTGAGACCAAAAACCCTCAATAGAGCACAAAGATTGAATAGGTACTGAATTTCTTTGGGCAATGAGGCAGCACATTCATAACAGTATTATAGAGAGGGTGAACCAAAAATAGACCACCAAGAGGATTAATTTATTGCACCACAAACAGTATATTGTACAATCAAATAAACATAGTTAGGTTCGACTACTAGATTTACTTGAGCCATGACACGTTTTTTGTCAATGACCAAGAAAGTAGGATAATGAATCAGCTTGGAAGCGGCCTACAGTCGGCCATCAACCGATAGGAAATGAGAGTATTTCATCGCAGATATTGACAAAGATGGGCAAAGTGCTATGGTCAGGGGCGGAGCTGAAGGGGGGCCTAGGGGGCACGTGCCCCCTCTCTCATTTGACGAACTATTATGTGTATTCTCCTCGTCGATAGCTTCATTTTGATATATAATATGTCTTAATCCAACATTTGAGTAAAAAGTTATGACTATTTTAAAATTGAAGGTATATTAATCACTTTAATTTTGTTTCAATAGACTATAATGCTTTTATATTCTACTTAAATTAAAATTCACATACTATAATTCATCTCGAGAGCTTCGAAATGAGTGGTTATACTAATCATTTCGACAATTAGATAAGAACTTATACAAGTTTAAAATTTTTTATATCTGGTTATACATTATTATATGTTATGAATGCAACAAGTTATATATTAACTAGGTTGTTATTCGAGTCAAACAAGTCTAGTATTGTTTGATTATATTTAGCTCATTTAGAAACAAGTCAAGCTCGAGTCGAACCTTGTTGTTGCAGGAGGCTTGATATGTCAAGTAATTACAAATAATAAAGATGTAATAAATGTAATCCAACTCCTGGCCTAAGCAAATAATTACAAGACTTCCTCCCGTTGTAGTGGAAGGGTAGTCAGGATCGATCCACGAGGAGGCGTGTCAGCGGGATCCTAGTAGCGTTGGAAATCTCAAGTCTGCGTCGACCAGAAGCCTCGATTTCGACCTTGAATCTCGATGTCGACCTCGGCTGTCGATGTTCTCTGCAACAGAAGACCTGTAGAGACAAAAACAAGTGGTCGATATCGACTGGAAAGGGTCGATATCGATGTCAGTCACGAAATCGACTGGCTCAGAAGACTGCCAGTCGATACAGAAGGGTCGATTTCGACACAAGGGGTCGATATCGATGCTTGCAGAAGTTTTCCAGGAGTCTCGAGATCGACTCAGAAAACCGTCGATCTATCATTTTGGTCGATATCGACCTCCGCTGTCGATATCGATGTCTTCCTGCAGTGAGTTAGTTGTTTTGTCGGCAAAGAAAAGCCGAAGATTTAAGAATGGATGAGAAGGGGTGAACAGAAATAAAACAGTGGGTTTTGGGTGTATAAAATATGTAAAAAGCAACTCCTAGGATTAGGGTTTACCACAACGTTAACCAATGCATGCGATGAGATAAATAAGACGGACAATTGCGCTATTTCACCCGAGGGACAAGCTTTCGCCGTACACCAACTCTTAGGATTACTCTTGCAAATAAGCCTAATTGTCTCTACCAATTTTATGTTTATAACTCAAGTTGTTAGCATGAATCCCTTTTCTTTCGATTAGGACTAAACATAGAATTTGTAGGAGGAGAGATAGACACAACGATATCGACATCAAATACTTACCTCAAGCGCGCATGGCTAACGTCGGGCTCACCCCGACCCTAAGAGCTTTGGGGAACTACTCGCTTCTCATCATGGAACTCATTGTTGATTGAAAGGAAGAAACTTGCATTAAAATAAAATCCGAAGCTTTACAACTCAACGTCAACTTTCGCAAACGTCAAACCCTAAAACTTCTCTCTAACTCTAACTCTATTGTCTTGACTGTCAATTGAATTCTAAGATTGGATGAAAGATGATCTAACAAATCAGCGCCTAGGGCTTTATTCATAGGCTACTAATCCTCGCTATCCAAGGATTGTAACTCCTATCTAAACTATGAACTCTATCCGAACAATTAGGATATGTCTTTTATTTTGATAAAACTTAAATAACTTAAAGGTAAAAAATAAATAAAACTTCAGCTGCCCTCTATCTTGAAAGTATGAGATAATTCCGTGCCTCCTTGAAGATGTAGTTCCAATCCGCATTTGAAATCGAGTCTATCTTCTGTCGAGATCAGGGGTCGATATCGACACCAGAGGTCGATATTGATGCTTGTGTTTCTGCTCGTCTTGTCCAGCTCCAGTCGATGTCTTTGACGATGGTCGATATCAATGCATGTATGTCGATATCGAGGCTTTCTTGTCTGGTCTGTGTGGCCTATCTCGACGCTCAGAAGTCGTGTCGAAATCTAGGGTCGATATCGATGTCACCAGTCGATATCGACCTCTTCTCAGCTTCACTTGGCTTGTTCGTTTTGACTCCGATTTCATCGAATTCCTGCATGGTTAGCTCAAAACTCGTGCAGACTCTATTTCTTATACTTTAGCTCATTCTTACACAAGTTTATATACTTTTGAAGCTTTTCTTTGGAAATCGAATGAAATATGAAGTCAAAAGATGCAATAAAAGAAGGTGCAAATGTGTACATCAAACCTATATTTGAACTTGAGCTCATACTCGACTTGTTTAGTAAGTGAACGAGCTTGAGCTGAGTTTTTTCCCCCAAGTATTATGCAACTTTACTTGCTCATGACATAGTAAGTAAAAACAAAATTTGTAAATTTCACAAAATTCGTGCTATTTGACTTTCAATGGATCCGAGCTGAATCATGAATTGAGCATAAAAATGTGCTCGTAATCAACTTATTTTGTAAATGATGCTCAAGCCGAGCTTTTATTGAGCTAAACTCGAGCCAAGTTTTTTCGCATATAACAACCATAACCTTAACTTATTGTTTATTAGATCGCGTTTCCTATACTTATTTAGTTAGTTTTTTTTTTCGAATATTTCATTTATATATTTATATTTCTTTTTTTAGGCGCGAAAAAAATGATAGCGTTTTATCATAAACCGATAACATTTTATCTTAAAATAACATAATTTATTATCGTATTACATATAACTCTTTATGTCAATTTAATCCACAAATATATCATTCATGTATAATTATGCCCCCTTCGAAATTTTTCTGGCTCCGCCATTAGCTATGGTTGATTGGTTCACAAATTGGTTCTTCCGCTTCTCATATGTGTTTGTATTTCCATTCATGTCTGTTTGTTTGAAATTCTATAGCTTCCGGGACGGCCACCGCCCTCGAAACTTATCTTTCGAGAGAGAAACTTCAGCGTGAAGCCTCCAAGCGTACGACTCTGTTGCATTTTCTTAGTCTTTCTCCTTCTTTAGCATGATATGTCCACTGATTTCCCACACTGCAGGGTTCTCTTTGGTCTCCAGGGTCTCTTGGCTTACAACTCCCAGCGGCTTGTTTCTCCGCTAATGCTTTAAATTAGAAGGAAATTATTATCATTCAACAAGCCATATGTTCTGTTCACACCGAACCTCGTATAGGAAAGAAGCATACCTTAGGGAACAAAAAGATCCTTTTCCCAAAGCCACACATGAGAACATTGAAGGGAATGTTATTGTTCCGAAGGAACCCCCGGAGTGGTTTGAAAAGACGACTTGTAAAAATTAACCTTTTGACCCGAAAGAAGACAATATTCATCAATTATATCTTTAACTTTTTGGCTAGCGGAGCAAGTAGCTTTTTCGAAAATAATAATGTCGTCCGCAAAAGCCAAGAAGGGAATACATGGACCACTTCTCCCAAATCTGAATCCAATGTGGCTTGGTTGTAGCAAGGATTCTTGATGCAACTTTCTCGCTAGGAGTTCAGCTCCCAGGATAAATATAAAAGGAGATAACGGATCACCCTGACGAATGCCCCTAGAGGGATGGAAAATTTGTGTAGGAGAATTATTCACCATTGTTTGGTTTAACCTTTGATTATGATTGTTAGAATTATAAGATATAATTCGGACATTATTTTATATGCGCCAAAAAGATAAATAGCCTAATTTCGCCAATTAGGGAATTAGTTCTTATGCTTTAAGAATTAAATCATATTAGGAGAAATAATATATATCCGTTATATATTTATTTATCTAATAAAATAAAGAGATATATAAGAGAGACTCATCTTTCCTAATCTCTAACCCTAGAGAGTCTGTTGTTCAGATGTCCTTCTCACGTGAAGAAAAATTCACAGAGAACTCTCCTCTGTGGAGAGGGTCTCCTTCCTCTCTAACGCTCTCCAATGGTTCTCCCCTACTCCCGAATCTCTAACGAGATCTATGGAGATCTACCCAGTGAACAAATTCGAAGGTAAGACGATCTTGATTCTGCTTCCGCTATTCGAGGTAATCTGTATATCTCTCAAATTATATCATCGGTATCAAAGCTTTAGGCTCAAATTACTTTTGAGTTTGTTAAATTGGATTGGATAACAATACGAATTGGGTTCTTAGAACTAGATTTGATTAAAAAAAATCCATTTTTTTTGTTTTGCCGTGTTCATTGATGAACTAGGCTACTGTAATTTCTTTTATAGAAATTATATGCTTCTATTTTTTTTTTGTGTAGAGTCATACCGTTTGCTCAATATCGAGCAGGTCTTCATCATCTTGCCATCTTTCTCTTCTCCATGATTCCCTTGCTATTTTCTCTGATCACATGCGTTTTGTAGGGATTCGATTTTGTTTCGATATCATTGCGTGTGTGTTTGCTAGATTGAACCTATTGCTTGGAAATTTTGTTTTTTCCTCGATTTCGCAGCAAAGGGTTTGCAAGATCTGGCTATTCAAGACTTTCTGGCTTGAATTTGAATCGGTTGAGGCTCGATCTTGCTTGCTTTGATGATGAGTATGATCTATGAGGCTTTAATATGGCTGATTTCACGGTCGATTTCATCAGAGAAGGCCGGAATTTCAGGTTGTTTTTAAGGGATTTCTCTATCAAGCATAGAGAAATCTCCTACAAAGAGCCTTTATGAGTATGTTGAGAGGTTCAAGAAGCTCAAGGGAAGTTGCTCGCAGCATGGCATACCAGAGGATGATTTAGTTCTCTATCTCTATGAGGGCTTGCTTGAATTGTGAGTGCAGTGTTATCAATGCCACAAGTGGAGGAGATGTCTTATACAAGACACCTGAGAAGCCAATGCAAATCTTTGAGGACTTAGCCAATGCTTCGCAACAATATGGGAGACACCAAGGCATCAGAGGAGTTCACAGACTAGACAACTCTGGAAATAGTCGCAAAGATAATCTTGATAAGCTCACTGAGATAGTAAAAAACATGGCTTTGCAAATGAATCAGACATACCAGCCTAGACCCTTAGACCATGTGGGGTCTGTGAAGACTTAAACAATCTTCACAATAGATGCCCACTCATTCAAGAAGGAGTTGCTGACGTCAATGTTATGGATTATAGACCTCGCTAGAACTTTGGTAATAATTTTTACAATTCAAATTATAATTCAAATTATCAAAGTGATTTCAATGACAGGATGAATCAGCAGCAACAACAACAAGTACCTTATCAAATTAGGGGCTAATTTGAGAATCGTCGGAGAAACTCTCCACAGGACGAAGAGAAAGAGACTTTGAGATTGTTGTTGGACAAGATGAGTGTACAAGAGAAGATATTGAGTCAAATGGCTCAAGAGATTGGAAAACTTAAAGCTCAAGATTCAGACAAGCTACCCTCACAAGTTGTAGTCAATCCGAAGGAGAACATGAGTGCCATGATCCTTAGAGGAAAAGAAGTTAAAGTTCCTATAAGAAGCATAGAGGAAGAGCCTAAAGCTACAATGAAATTAGAAGAACAAGGTGAAAAGACTGGAAGAGACGCCTATTTCCAACTGCGCCCGTCGCACTAAAAAATAGCGCCCGCCGCTTTCTTCAGCGCCTGAGTTGTTCGCTTTTCCTGACTCCAATTTAAAGCACTTGCCAAAGGAGTGGTCATTTCATGATTATAAGTCTGAACCACCCTTTCTGGAGGCTCTAAGATTAGATAGAAAATGGGAGAATGAAAAGGATTTGTTGGATACATTCGCCAAGTGTGAGGTAAACATCCCACTTTTGAATTTAATTAAGTCTGTTCCTTGCTATGCTAAATGTTTACAATTCCATGTGCAATTGGAAATACTAGGTTTAATCAAGCTATGCTAGATCTAGGAGCTTCAATTAATGTCATGTCCTATAATTTGTACATGATTTTGGGTCTAAATGCTTTGACATAGACATGAGTTACAGTGCAACTTGCTGATCGATCTCAGATTAAGCCAAGAGGCATTGTTGAAGATGTTTTAGTTATGGTTGATGATTTGATTTTCCATGCTGATTTCTCTGTGTCAGATATGGAACAGGGGTTCCCTGAAACACCAATTATTATAGGAAGACCATTCCTGAGAACTGCTAAGACAAAGATTGATTGTTATGAAAGTTCATTGACATTGAAGTTTGATGGAAGAAAGAGTATTCTTTTTTTAACCCTATTAAGCTTTCTCCTGACAATTCTTTGGATATGCCTAATGCTAATAATGTTGATTGCAGCAATGATTTTCAGGATTTGTTAGAAATTCCTAAGGAAAAAGGTTTATTTTATTCTAAGTTCACTAACAATTTGAAATCATGCTTACGAAAAGAAGAAGTTAAGATGGATGTTGGAAGCTTTAATGATCTACATAAACCCATGCTTTTGCCTTATGAGAAGTTAATTCCAAATAGTGTGGAAGTTTTTGTGATTTCAGGACAAGCTCCAGGACTAGTTCAAATGGAAGAAAAGAAGCAAGTGGAGGAATTGGATCATTGTTTGGATAGAGCGTTACATCTTCCAAGGGTGCCATCGCTTGTCAAGAAAAAGACAAGTATAGGTAACCTTGGTGGAGGAATTTGAGCCAAGAAAAGTAAGACGTCGATTCGACGATGTGAACCAAAGGCGCTTCTTAGGAGGCAAACCAAGGTAATTAGTTAGATTTCTATGTTTTTGCATTAGTTTTCAATTCAATAAAGTATGAGAGGTATTTTGTTGTATTTTCGGAATATTTCTTGTTAGAACTAACTTGAAGGAGAGTTTGGATGGAGGAAAGAAATGAAGTTTGGAAAATAGTTATACCGGCGCATGCCGCTTTAATACCGGCGCCCACCGTTTTCTCTATGCAGCACCCGAATTCGATTCGAGAAGGAAGATTTGAGACCACTATTATATTTATCTTTTATCTTTTATCCCACATACTTTCCGTATAAATACCAATCTTTTATTTTTTTTTTCCTACCTTTCTTCAAACTTTTGCCTTAAGCAAACACATAAACCCTAAAACCCTCCCACTCAAATCCAACTTTCCATCATTCTAAACCTTGAATCTCCATCAAAAAACCTAAAATTTATGATTCACCATCATCCTTTCACCCCAATTCCATCTTCATATCCCAATTTCATCCACTATTACCCATCATCCACCAAATTCAAATTCAATTAATAAACCCCCACCAAATTCGATTTTTTATACCACCATACCCATCCTTTTCATCCAATCAAGTTTCGTGCATAAAGAAAAGCAATTGGAAGGAGTTTCGACGTCCGAACAACGACGTAGAAATTCATTTTTTTGAGTTATGTCGCCATCGGCGCCCACCGTTATTGCAGATGAAAGTTTTGCTCGGTTTTTGTGAGTTCTCTTGATTTCTTTTCTTGTCTTATGCATTATGGAAGTGTGGCCAAACATGATTATGCCTAAGTACTTTGAAGAGATGGAGAAAACTTGTTGGAATAGGTTAGGAAATCGAATTCATTTGCAAACTTAGTTTTTCGATGTGGATGCTTTGAGACAACATGCATGGTTTATTGAAATCTGTTGTGGAATTGCTTGAGAATGGTGGAATGAGCGGGTTTGTGAGTAAGAGTACTCCCACCTACCCGTATTTGGTTAAGGAGTTTCTGACAACCTTAGATATACGATCTCTCATGTAGGGAGAATTGAATTGAATAATATAATAAAATATAAAACAATGCAACCCTTAACCTCTTCAAATAAATTCAAGACTCCCCACTGTAGTGGTAGGGAATCAGGATCGATCCACGAGGAAGCGTGTCAGCGGGATCCTAGATAGTCTTTGAAAGCTCACATCTTGAATGTCGACCAGAAGTCTCGATCTCGAGTAGGGTACTCGACATAGACTTGGGTTGTCGATTTCTACTAACAGAAAACCTACAAAGACAAAAATAAGTAGTCGATATCGACAAGGTGTGTCGATATCGATATCAGCAACGAGCATCGACCTGGCCCAGAAAACTGCCAGTCGGCACAGGGCACTCGATCTCGAGTAGTTCACTCGATATCAAGCTCAGTAGCAGGAAGGATGGATGTCGACACAGCAAACCGTCGACGTAGAGCAAAGTGGTCGATATCGACCTGTTGGGTCAATCTCGAGTTCTTGCAGAAAGGTTAGTGACAAAGTCGACAAAGAAGGCCGAAGACTTATAAGATGGATGAAGGAGTATGGATAGAAAAGAACAGATTTTTATGATTGAAATATATAAATAAAAAGGCAACTCCTAAGGCTATGGTTTACCACAACGTTAACCAATGCATGCAATAAGGTAAATAAGACGGACAATTGCGCTATCTTACCGGAGGGACAAGCTTTCGCCGTACACCAACGATTAGGAATACTCTTGCAAATAAACCTAATTGTCTCTACCAATTTTATGTTTATAACTCAAGTTGTTAGCATGAATCCCTTTTCTTTCGATTAGGACTAAACATAGAATCGTAGGAGGAGAGATAGACACAACGATATCGACATCAAGTACTTACCTCAAACACGCATGGCTAACGTCGGGCTCACCCCGACCCTAAGAGCTTTGGGGAACTACTCACACTTCATTGCAATAAACACCATTGATGGAAAAGAAATAACTTGCATTAATATAAACTCCGAAACCTTACAATCCAATGCCGGCTTTCGCAAACGCCAAACCCTAAAGCTTTTCTCTACTCTAACTCTATAGTGTATTGTATCTTGTGTTCTTGAATCAATAAAAGACCAGCCCCTACAACTTTATTTATAGCCTACTAATCCTTACTAGCCAAGGAAAGTAGTTCTAATCCTACTAAAACTCCTATCTAAAATCTATCCTTAACAAGTATGATAAATCTTTATTAAGATAAATATCTAAATAACTAATAAATATCTTAGGGTAAAAAGGCAATACCCCTAAGACATAATCTATCTAAATAGATATGATAAACCTTGGCTTAATGTGATAGATCTCCAAATCCGCGTCCTCAAAGAGCATGCAATCCGTGTGAAATTCCACTCGATATCGACCAGGTAAGTCGATATCGAGGTCTCTGTTTCGGCTCGACAAACTTCACATCACTCGAGCTTTGGAGCTATGTCGATGTCGATATCTTCACTCGATCTCTAGGTATGTCGAGTGGTCCTGTGTAGCTCTGTGTGGTCTATCTCGACACTCAGGGTCCACGTCGAGCTGGCATGTCGATCTCGACATATATGGTTTATATCGACCTCTTCAGTGCTTGACTTGGCTTTCTTGTTTTGGCTCACTACTTTGGGATTGATATTATTTCTCTACGCCTTGAGAGGTCCTCATACACTTTTGACTTAGACACTTTGATGTTTGAGCATATGGTAGAGAGAGTACAAATTCCACATGTTACTAAGGGATTCTGTTGGCTTTTTGGTCCTCGGGGGACGCATCACCAGTATCTCCCTACTATACTACCAGTTGGCCCTACTTTAGCTGATTTTCGCATGCGCCATATAGTACCTAATGAAGAGGTTATGAGGTCTGCCGAGTTACTGGCTGTTTTTTAGAGTACTCTGAGGAGATGTAGACAGATTTGCCACCGGCTGCTGCTAGCACTGATATTGCATGCATTGAGGATCTAGAGCGTTGATTGACAGATTTACAAAGGCAGCAGGCTACTCGATTTCAGGAGTTAGCCCATTTTCAGAATGCCCTCACTTAGAAGATTAAAATGTTGCAGAGTATTCTTACTAGTATCATTGGTCATTTTACAGCATAATCTGGATTCCACCCTCCACCCGCCCACTAATTGATTAGTTATCTCTTCCTTCACTTGAGTATTATTCATTGTTCCTTTTGTTTTTACATTGAGGACAATGCAACATTTAAGTGTGGGGGAGGAGATTTAGAGTTTAGAGTTTAGTTTAGTTCATGTTTATGATTTCAGTTTCATGTTTATTTTTCAAAGTTCTAGTTTACTTTTCAGAGTTTATGTTTTGATTATCATGCATCATATTTATGTTTTAATTTGTTTAAATGTCAGAAAAATGAAAAAAAAATAATAGAAAATGTCGAAAAAGCAAAAATATCATGCATTGCTTACATAACATATGCGTTATTCAAATAACCATCTAGCTTACTATGTCCTCTATTTTATTTTCACATGATCATATAAATCACATGGAATTCTTGGTGATTTCACTTTATCTTTATGAGTTGATTTTTTTATGTGAAACATGGTTTGGCATATGTAATTGAGCATGTATGATCTAAGTTCCTAGGCATGATTGAGATCTAGCAAATTATTATCCTAGTGAGATATTTTGGCCTTATAAGGATTATTTCTATATCCTTTTGCTTTTATTTTTAATGTGTGAATTACTCTTCTTAAGCATTTATCTCTGAGTATTGATATGGTTATTATTATTGAGACCGATTTGTATATATGATTATTGCTTATGAGTTGCATATGATAGAGGCACCTTTTGGCCCATATTTATCCATATCTACCTTATGTTATGTCTTTGTTTTGAAGCCAATTTGAGCCTTTAGCCTTTTCTTTTGTAGCTCCATGAAATTCATGTATTCCTAGCCTATGATAAGCCTTATCTATCCGGGAGTTAGGATTTAGAGTTGGTTATGGATGATTATTTTGAGTTGAGAGAGAAGCTAAAATGAGTGCTTATGTTGAGAGCTTTAGAAAAGATGTAATGTAATGTGATTATTTTTCCTCATATTGTATTTCATCCACATGGCTCAAGAAAAAAAAATGCCAGCAAAAAAGAGAATCGAAAAAAAAAATTAAAAGAAAAGAAAAAAGTTATGAAATAAAGAGCCTTTTTTTATTATTCTTGCATATGAGAGTTGGATAAAATATTTGGTTGAGAGTTTATTTTGAGTTGTTTTTTTGAGAGTTTATTTTGAGAGTTTATTATATTTTGAGAGTTGATGTTCCTATGTGAGCTTGATGTATTTTTGAGTTGTTTTGAGTTATGTTGGAAGTTTTAGGAATCTTAGTTCCCGAAATTGAAAGCACCATATGACGAAATACAATTCCTTGCCTTTATTTTCTTACCAAGCACCATTACAACCCCACCAAATAGAGTCTTCTTTGAAGATTTCTATTAAGCGAAAGTCCTCTTGATGTTGCTTATGTTGCTTTGATGTATCCGATTGAGATTTTGTTATATAAGTGTCAATATTTAAGATTGATGTTTGCATATAGAATTGAGTTGAGAGTTATGCTTAAAGCCTAAACACATGAGAGTGAGACAAACACATATTTTTCCTTGTGAGGTTGGATTGATAAGTATGCGGGCTACTTAATCTTTCATATACATGCATGCTATGATGTTTGTTTGCCTTATTCATTTTTGCACTTGCTTTGGTGTTTCTTTTGGTATGGTTGAGTTATGAAAGAATCTCCCGTGGGATGCATTGGTTTATGTTTATTCTTCATTTGCTTGAGGACAAGTAAGAGCTTAAGTGTGGGGGAGTTTGATAATGCATATTTTAGATAGTCATTATAGATAGTTTTAGTTGCATTTAGAATAGGTTTATTGCATCTTTTATAGTTAATTTTCATTATTATCCATTTGGGCGTTCGAGTTCGGAATCTATGCTATTTTGTGTTTCTTCTGCAGTTTTATAATCCGTGCTTGATGAGAGGTTTAAGATGCTTAGAAGACACTGGTTTTGAGCTTAAAAGAAGCAAGGAAGAATCATCAAGAGAGCTAAGGAGAAGAGAATCGAAGATAACAAGATAAATCGGGAAGCCAGAGTAGCGGCGCTCGCCAGTTTCGCAGATTCAACAATTTCACTTATTTCCAGATTTATTTCTATTAGTTTATTATTATTTTACTTTCTAGGATTAATAAGGTCGACTCCTATCATATATAGGCTGACTATTATTAGGTTTTAGAGAGAAGCACATAGAGAAGAACAAGCAAACTCAGATTTATTGTTACTAAACTCATAGTTTCGCCTGTGATTCGAAGACATGGTTGGTTGAATTGTGAGGTTTTGATTTCAATTGTTATTCATTAGTTATTTCATTATCCTTGTGCTCATAATTCTTGTTTGCATTTATTCTCTCTTGATTGATCACCTTGACAGGATTTGAATTCATGTTAGCGATTAATGATTTCGTGAGAATAGTTAATCCTTAGTAGCAAGCAATAGGTAATTGATTCCATGAATGCATCAATTGGCTATTCAGGATAATGACAATTGGTCAAATATCGATTTCTTTGAGATTAGGGTTAAGGGAAGTGATGCCTTTGACAATCTAAATTCCTTGGTACTGCCAAACCGCCAAGTATTTTGGGTATTTGTGCTGCTATGTGTTTAAGAATTCAGTTAGGGTCGCATATAGTGAAAGGGATTTGTAAGCCTGTGAAGGATCTCAATCTATTTAAAACAAAATCGAAATAACTACATTGATGACAATTGCATTGCATTAGGGTGACAATGAAATCAAACCAAGGATCATGAACTTTGACCATTGTTGGGAATTACAGGTGAAGCGCTTTCATCATATTGGTAACACCCTTACAATCATTACTTTCTTCTACTTTATTTACTTTGTTCATCTTATTTATTCTTGTTTACTCTGAATCAACATTAGATACACAATCTATTCCCTCTTTGGGTTCGACTCCTTACTTGTCTGCTATACTCATTTATTAGTTTGCTGAAGTTGGGATTATTATTAGTATTTTTGATAGGGACCAACAACACATCGCATTTCCCCATGTTAGGATTTCTATATGCTTCACCCTATGGAGTATTAGAAATGTACTTACTCTGTAATGAAACAAAAATCAGATTAGAACAAACAAATTAAAGACTAAAAACAAGTGGAAAATAAGTAAAATGTTATAGAGGTATGTTGAAGTATGTTCTCCTTCCTTTCTCCTCCACCTTTTCTTAATTTTTTGAGCTTTGGTTAATTTCTTTCTTTCTTAGCCTTAGTTGAAGTATGTTCTCCTCCTCTGATGGTGGCAATCCTTTGATGGCCATAGGTATGTTCTCATTTCTCTCAATCTTTAATGGTGAGTTTGCCTTCTTGCACAAATTTGTTTGTCCCTCTTAATTTAAGTGTTGTCATATAGCTTAAATTTCTAGATTGAAATTAGTAACTTTAACGCCGAAGTTGCTAAAATTAGTACATAGTTATGGACTATTCAACTTATTGAAGATTTTAACCTGATCTGCTCTCATCTTGATGGAGGCTTAGAATTTTGTCTTGTATTTCGTATTGAAATTTTATCTTTCGCTGGTCTGCAAAGATGGCGAAGATGGTAAACATTTGGATGGAAAACTCAATCTACCTTCGAAGTTCGTTTCAATTTGGGCAATTCTCTCGGGAATCTCCATTCGAAGCTTGGATTTCCTTGCAATTTGGGTGAAGATGGTGAAGACGGAGAGGAAGACAGAGTTAGGCTTTAATTACTTTTAGATTCTACACTTTTTTTTTAAACTTTCAAGCCCCTCATTTATGTCCTTGATGCTACTATGGTTTTTTTTAAGATTGGTG
The DNA here is from genome assembly GCA_963922045.1 of Persicaria maculosa. Taxonomy (NCBI): domain Eukaryota; kingdom Viridiplantae; phylum Streptophyta; class Magnoliopsida; order Caryophyllales; family Polygonaceae; genus Persicaria; species Persicaria maculosa. The sequence goes on along the minus strand of OY998257.1, from coordinate 60,294,100 downwards.
AAGTGGGTACAAATTAGCCTGGACCTAGGGGCTTGTTGACACGCCTGGTTCATTAGAGTATTATAATAATCCAGATATTTTAGCTCCGGGTTATTTGATTTAGGTTGTGGCGAAATTCTCATGATATTTTAGCCCGGACGTGCCATATATTTGGGTTATATACTCTACAATTTTTTTTAAAAAAAAAGTTAAAAGCTTTGAACCATATTAGACCCCAAAATTTTCACATCCGACCTCTTATGTCGCATGCTATATTCGCATTTTTTTACTAGTATTTGGAACAAACTTCAATCAAAATGTTATACGCCTCTAATTAGGTGGGAAAAACTTTGCACACCAAAAGAATATGGACGTATGGGCTTCAAGAAAGCATAAAATATGAACATCACCTTACAAATGAAACTACTACAGAAAATATATATACAAAACCTAATAATATATGGGTTAAAATAATTAAAGAAAAGTATCTAAAAACTGTAACAATCGTGGAAAGAACAAACTACAATACGTCATGGCAATTTGAAAGAATACTAAATTTAAATGACCAATTTCATTAATGTCTTCTATGGATTGTTGGAAACGGTCAATCTATAAATGTACGGATGAATCCATGGATAAATCAACTTCCCTTTGATTTTTTAGAGGAAATCAAAACCCTAATCTAAGGGTCTTTGATCTCTTATATAACAACAAATATTATAAGATTGATATCCTATGTCAACTTTTCCAAACTAACATTGCCTGTCAAATACAATTAACCCAAATAACAAACTAGGACACACCTGAAAAGCTGATATAGAAACCAAACAAAAATGGTGTCTTTATGATAAAATCCACATATAAACTAATAAACCAAACCCCACATGAGGAGGGAAACTACAATTGGATATGAAAATTCAACATTCCCCCCTAGGATCAAGAACCTCATTTGGAAATCAATCATTGATTGATGGTTTATTGATAATGTATATTTTAGATAGCCATTATAGGTAGTTCTAGGTGCATTTAGATAGGATTCTTTCATTACATGTTTTGTAGTTAATTTGCATTGTTTTCTATTTTAGCATTCGAGTTCGGAATCTACACTATTTTGTGTTTATTCTGCAGTTTTAAAATCTGAGCTTGGATGAAGGATTAAGATGTCTAGAAGAGCTGGTTTTAGAGCATAAAAAAGGCAAAGGAAGAGCATCAAGGGAGCTAAGAAAGAACAACATTGAAGATAAAGAAGAATCGCGGAGCCAGAGGAGCGGCGCCCACCGCTTTTCCACCGGTGCCCGTAGGTTTCGCAAAATTCAGAATTACGATTCAATTCTATTTTAATTAGTTTATTATTATTTTATTTTCTAGGGTTAATAAGGTTGACTCCTATCTTATATAGGTCGACACTATTAGGGTTAGAGGAAGAGACATAACTTTCTATTCAGTTTTCCAACAATTTCAATTAGGCTATGAGTTGTTAAAATCATAATTTCGCATGTGGTCGAAAGACATGGTTGGTTGAATTTTGAGGATTTGATTTCATATTGTTATTCATGATTTATTTCATTCTCCTTGTTCTTATTGTTATTATTTGCACATGTTCCCTCTTGAATGATCACCTTGACGGAATTTGCATCTTTGCTAGTGGTTAATGATTTCGTAGGAATAGTTAATCCATGGTAGCAAGCAATAGGTAATTGTTCCCGTGAAAGCAACAATTATCTATGTAGGATAGTGACACTTGGTTAAAGATCGGTTCCTTTAAGATTAGGGTTAGAGGGGTTACAACCTTTGATAATCTAATTTATTAGGAGGGTTGATACTGCCAAACTGCCAAATACTTTGGGATTGTATGCTGCTGTGTTTTTTAAGAATCCGTTAGGATCACATATAGTGTAAGGGATTGGTAAGCCTGTAAGGGATATCAATATATTTAAACCAAAGTTGGAATAACCATTGAGAATAACAATGAAAATCACTCCAAGGACCGTGAACCTCAACCATTATCAAATATTACAGGTGAAGCGCTTTACTCATATTGATATACTTTACAATCATTACTACTTTTATTTATTTGTTTTCTTTATTCATCTTAGTTTTATTGTTATTTTGCTATGAATCATCACTAGAAACATGAATCTATCTTCTCTGTGGGTTCGACCTCTACTTGTCTGCTATACTAATATTTTGTTTAGCTTGAGTTAGGGATATTAATTGCATTTGGGACTAGAACCAATGACACATCTTCATGAGCAGTCACCAAATCTTGGCACCGTTGCTGGGGAAGTTTTAGTATTTGTGTTTCTTTTGTTATTTTGTTTAGGTTTGGCCTACTCTGTATGGTCCAGACCCGTTACACTAATTCCTCTCCCTTACCTTTTGATCTAGAGATTGAAAGATCTTTATCCAGGTTGAGAAGAATACTTGATTTCAATCAAGAAGTAGGGATGAACGAGAATAATCAAAATAATGGAGGAGATGATAGACTTGAGGCACCGCCAAGAAGGACCCTGAGAAGCTTAAAGGAGCCTAATCTGAATTCGCAACCACTTGCAATCAGGATACCTGCTCTCCCTGCGGGGTCAAGATTTGAGTACAAGTCTAATTGGTCAAATATTTTGTCAAGTTTTCATGGAAAGGCTGGGGAGGAGCCTAATAAACATCTCGTAGAGTTCGGTAGTGTCTCTGACAGACTGAGATCTCAAGGCCGGATGGATGATCAATTTATGCTTAGAGTGTTTCCTTTTATTGTAGAGGATGCAGTAAGCGATTGACTTTATTACCTCCCTATAGAGAGCATTACCATTTGGGTAGGATTGAAGAAAGCTTTCCTTCAGAAGTGTTTTCTTGTCACTCGCTTCAGCAAACTCAAGAAGGAATTGTCCAGCATAGAGCAATCCCCTACAAAGAGCCTTTATGAGTATGTTGAGAGATTCAAGAAGCTCAAAGGCAGTTGCCCACAACACGACATACCAGAGGATGATCTAGTCCTCTATCTCTATGAAGGCTTGCTTGATCGTGAGCATAGTGTCATCAATGCTATAAGTGGAGGAGATATATTAGACAAGACAGTTGAGGAAGCAATGTAAATCTTTGAGGACTTAGCCAATGCTTCACAATAATATGAGAGATACCAAAGCGTTAGAGGAGTTCACAGGCTAGACAACTCTGGAGATAGTCGCATAGATGATCTTGATAAGCTCTCTGAGATAGTAAAGAATATAGCTCTACAAATGAATCAGACACAACAACCTATAGAGCCTGCGGAATCTGCGGAGATCCAAATCATCCTAATGATAGATGCCTACTTATTCAGGAAGGAGTTGTTGATGTTAATGCTACAGATTATGGACCTCACCAAAACTTTGGTAACAATTTCTATAATTCAAATTATAATTTCAATTACCAAAGTGGTTTTAATGGCAGGATGAATTAGCAGTAGCAATAAGCACCGTATCAAGGAACGGGCCAATTTGAGAATCGTCAAAGAAACTTTCCACTGGATGATAAAGAAGAAACTTTGAGATTGTTGTTGGACAAGATGAGTGTCCAAGAGAAGCTATTGATTCAAATGGCTCAAGAGATTGGAGAACTTAAAGCTAAGGATTTAGGAAGCTACCCTCACAAGTGTTAGTCAATCCGAAAGAGAATGTAAGTGCCATGATTCTTAGAGGAGGAAAAGAAGTAAAAGCACCCACATGAAGTAAAGAGGAAGAGTCTAAAGATGTCATAGACGTGGAAGAGCAAGGTGCAAAGCAATCGCATTCTCCAACAGCCGAAAGTGGCTCCCGTTGCCCTCAAAATCAGCACCCGCCGCTCCCTGCGGAAGCCAAACCGTTCATTTTTCCTGACTCTAATGCGAAACAATTGCCAAAGGAGTGTTCATTTGATGATTACAAGCCTGAACCACCCTTTTCAAAGGCTTTGAGAACAGATGGAAAGTGGGAAGATGAGAAGATCTTATATGATATATTCGTGCATTATGAGGTAAATATTCCACTTTTGAATTTAATTAAGTCGAGGCCTTGCAATGCTAAATTTTTCAAGGAGTTGTGCACTATTAAGAGAAGGCAAAGAATGAAGAAGAAGGAAAAGGTAAGTTTGAATGAAAATGTCTCTGCTGTTTTATAAAAAAGATTGTGTGAGTAGTATGGAGACACAAGTATGTTCATGATTGCATATACAATTAGAAATACTAAATTCAAACAGGCTATGTTGGATTTAGGAGCTTCAATTAATGTTATATCATATAACTTGTACATGTTTTTGGGTCTAAATGCTCTGACAGAGACATGAATTACAGTACAACTTGCTGATAGATCGCAAATCAAGCTTAAGGGTGTTGTTGAAGATGTTTTAGTTATGGTTGATGATTTGATTTTTCTTGCTGATTTCTTTATATTAGATATGAAACACGGAACCCCTGAGACTTCAATTATCATAAGAAGACCATTCCTAAGAACTGCAAAGACAAAGATTGATTGCTTTGAAGGTTCATTGACCATGGAGTTTGATGGTAGAAAATTAGAGTATTCACTTTTTAATCCTGTTAAATTTTCTCCTGAAAATTCATTGGGAATGCCTAATGCTAACAATGTTGATTGCAACGATGAAATTCAGGATTTGTTAGGAATATCTAATGAGAAGAATTTATTCAATGTTGAATCTTATAACAAATTGCAATCTTATTTAGGGAAAGAAGAAGCTAAGAAAATGTTGAAAGTGTGATTGATCCAAATAAACCCATACTTTTGCCGTATGAAAAGCTATTTCCAAATAGTGTGGAAGTTTATGTGATTTCAGGACAACCTCCAGGAGGAATTCAAGATCAAGAAACGAAGTCAATGGACGAAATAGATGAATGCTTGGATAGAACGTTACACCTTCCAAGGGTGCCTACGCTTGTCAAGAAAAGGACAATTATAGAGGACCCTAGTGGAGGAATTTGAGCCAAAAAGAGCAACACATTAAGCCAAAGATGTGAAACAAAGGTGCTTCTTGGGAGGCAACCCATGGTAATAGGTAGATTTCTTTAATTTTTGCATTAGTTTACAATTCAATAAAGTAGGACATGTCGTTTTTGCTATATTTTTGCAATATTTTGTTAGAATTAACTTGCATGAAAGTTTGAAAAGAGTTAAAAATGAAGTTGGAGAAACGCGACACCGGCTCCCTCCACCTAAAAACCGGCACCCGTCGCTATTGCAAGTTCAGCACCCGATTTGAATTTTTGGAAAGAAGACGCGCGATTTATTATTTTTGTCTTAATATATTTTATCCCTTCTTCTCTTTACATATAAATAGCTTCCATCTTCTACCTCTCACCACTTTCTCAAACTTTTGCCTCAAGCATTTAAAACCCTAAAACCTCATACTCAATCCAAAATTCCAAAGTCTTAAATCATTGAATTTCAATAAAAAAATCCTATCTTTTCTTATTCTCCATCATCCATTCATCCAATCTCCATCTTCAAATCACAAATTTCATCCTTTACTACCCATCATCCACCACATTCAAATCCAATTCCTAAACCCCCACCAAAACCAATCTTTTTCCACCATCACACCCATCCTTTTCACCTAAGAAGGCTTGAAAATGAAGTTTTGTGCATCAAAGAAGCATTTGGAAGGAATTTCGACATTCGGACAGCGACGTTGAAATTCGGATCAAAACCGACACCCGTCACCCCAAAACTAGCGCCCGTCGCTATTGCAAAGAGGAGTTTTCTACGGTTTTTGTGAGTCCTTTCGATTATTTTTTGCTTGTTTCGTGCCCCATGTCTATAGTTCCTAGCATGGAAATGCCAGCCTACTTGACGGCGGATCAGGAGGATAAGTGGATTAATCTTGGAAGTAGGAAGTATCGCTGAACAATGTTTTCGATGTTGAGACTTTCCATCGTCTTGGATTGTTCGAGCATGTCTCTGAACTTCTTGACAAGGGTGGATTGGGTGATTTTGTTGAGCTTAGTGCATCCACTTATGCAGCGTTAGTGAGAGAATTTCTGGCTACCTTGCATTATTGCTCTAACAAGGAGTTAGATTCATTTTCTGCATGAGAGGGAAGAAGTTCTTAGTGACCTCTGATTTGATAGTTCAAGCTTTGTGTATCACCAGGAAGAGATCTGAATCATGGCTGAATGCACTAGTTAACCCCCCTACAGATGGAACATGGGATGCAGGTACTGGATAGCCCTGCGGGAAAGAGGCAGAGTACTTTGATTATATGATAACTTATCCTGTGCTATGATTGTGTCATAGGGTTCTTAGCCCTGTATTCTTTGGGATGGTTGATCCAACTGTGGTGTCTATGAGGGGCTGGGCTTAGACTTATTGTTTAACTTCTGAAGTAAAAAAGACTCCATATTGGGTTCAATTGTTTTTAAGGAGTTGCATTAACATAGTTTGCACTGATTATCAGTGTGTTGATCGCACTATTTCTTTTGGAGGGTTGATTTCCTTGATTGCTCATCATATTGGATTTTATTTTATTGAGGTGCAGTAGATGTGTGCTGATTACAAGTATGATATTGCTGCTTTAACTTGGTCTGGCATTGTTGACAAGTTCTAGTCTCCCTGTTCGAATGAGGATGTCAAATGGATGGCAGGAGAACATGAAGAGAACCATCTACGTCTTCCTTTGGAATTGCCAATCTGCTGTAAAATTGCTGATTTCAAGCTCATTCATGATGGGTCACTTATGCCTCATGACATACCTTCAGACCAGGAAGACATTGAGCCAGAGGATTCAATAGAGAAGGTTGATCAGATAGAGAGTGAGATTCAAGATGAAGTCCCCGAGGATGCTGCAATACCTGATGATGTCTATGATATGCTGAATGATTTTGATCATCTTCTAACAGAGTTAGAAATGAAGCAGACATCTGACTTCCTACGCATCTATGACCGAATGATTGAGATTCAAATTACCCTAGCATCTATCCTTGCTAAGCTATGCCAGTTGTTAGGAGGCCACCCTCCGCTAGCCCAGTGATATGTTAGTTTTCCCTTCCTTCACCTGATTTTATTTCATTGTTCTTTGTGTTTTTGTATTGAGGACAATGCAACATTTAAGTGTGAGAGAGGTGTTTTAGAGTAGATTTAGTTCATGTTTATGTTTCAGTTTCATGTTTATGTTGTTTTAGTTGTTTTTAGTTTATGATTATGTTTTAGTTTATTTAGTTCACTTTTCAAGTTAAAGTTGTTATTTTAATGAGAAAAAATAATTGAAAAATGTCAAAAAATCCAAAAATATCATGCATTGCATACATTTGTGTTATTCAAATACCCATCTAGCTTAGTTTGTCCTCTATATATTATTTTGAGCATACAAATCCCATGGAATCCTGGATGATTTGGATTTATCTTATCTATTTGTTTTTTTATGTGGGACATGATTTGGCATATCTAATGGAGCATGTATGATCTAAGTTCCTAAGCATGATTGAAATCCAATAAAAAAATTTCCTAGTGAGATATTTTTGGCCTTATAAGGATTACATCTATATTCCCTCTTATTTTGTTGTATGATTTACTCTTCTTATGCATCCATCTCTGAGTATTGACATGGTTATTCTTTATTGAGGCCGATTATATACATGATCATTGCTTATGAGTTGCATATGATAGAGGCATGTTTTATTACCTTATATTTATCCATACCTACCTTATGTTATATCTTTGTTTTGAAGCCAATTTGAGCCTTTACCCTATTTCATTTGTAGCTCCAGAAAATTCATGTTTCCTAGCCTATGATAAGCCTTACCTGATGCAGGGGAGAATCGAATATGCAAATATAACAAAATATCAACACAAGTAATAAACCTAGCCTATCAAAGAAATTCAAGACTCCTTCGTTGTAGTGGAAGGGTATCAGGTTCGATCCTCGAGGAAACGGGTCAGCGGTTCCAAAGTAGTCCAAAAATAGCTTTTGTAATCGGCCAGGAGTCACTCGATGTCGACTTGTAGCAGTCGTTCTCGACAGGAGGCTGTCGATCTTGAGTGGTTATCTCAACAGTAATCTTCAAAGGCTCTCGACATCGATCATAAGACCTCAACGTCGAGTGATACCTGCACAGAAAAAAAAAGTCGATATCGACTAAAGAAAATCGATATCAAGTAAGCCTAGCAATCGGTTGACACAGAAAACCGTCGACCTAAATAATAGCAGTCGATGTCGACCTATATTGGTCGATATCGAGCACAATCACAGAAACTCAGAAAATGTCGGCAAAAAACGGCCGAAGTGAAAAAGGATGAGTAAGATACAATGGACAGAAAGACAAGGGTTTTGCAACACACGAATAAAGGGTTTCAAACAATATGGGAAAGGATCTCTCAAGGCTAGGTTTTACCACAACGTTAACCATGGAAACAACAAGATAGAATAAGTTAGATAAATCATGCTTTCTCATCAAGGAACAAGCTTTCACCTTTCCATCAAATAGATATATTAGCATTAGCAAATAAACCTAATTTGTCTCTACTGTTTTAGTGATTTATAATCCAAGTTGTTAACATGAATCCCTTTTACTTTAGTAAAGGACTAAACACAAAAGGGTAGGAGATGATCAAGACATGATAAAAACACCAAATTCACATCAAGCATGCATGAATAATGTCGGGCTCACCCCGACCCTAAGAGAAAAGTGAATACTCGCTCATAGTAGGAGAAGACTTTATAAAAGAAATAAAGAAACTAACTTGCATTGGAAATAAAACTTCGAAGTCTTCACAGTTGTAGCGCCAACTTTCGCAAGCACCGAAACCTTAAAGCTTCAAAAACCCTAAAACTCTAATTTCTCTAATTGTAATTGTGTGATTGTGGATGATTTCAAAAGCCAGCCCCAAGGGCTTTATTTATAGCTAACTAATCCTTGCTACCCAAAGAAACCTAATTCTATCTAAACTAGAAGATAAAACTTTAATTGGAAAATAATAAATATCCCTAGGGTAAATAGTAAAATACCCATAAGGAAGTGTCTATCTAAAAAAATCGTGGCTTATGAATTCTCTCCAAAACCGAACTTCTTAATGCGCGTGGAATTCGTGGAAATCTTCAGTCGATGTCGACCAGGGCAGTTGGTGATCGGCGAACGTCATTAGCTTTCGCTTCTCCCAAATAGTAATAATATCCTAACTCAATGCTTAAACCAATAGATTAGTAAAGCGATGAAGTCCGAAGTCGAACCCACAGAGAGAACGGTTGCAATGATAATATTCCAACAATGATTTCTAATACCAATAGCAATAGTTTGTAGCAACTTGATGAAAAAATAAAGTAGATATGATGATGATTATGATAATAAGATAGAAAAGCATTTCACCTGTAATTCTCGACAATGGTTGATGTAACGGCCCGAATATAAATACCCGGGTTACGTTTCGAAGGTCGGATACCTTCGTTCGGATGTTGCAATTCAGGTATGGGTCAAGGTTTCAAACCTCGAAGATTAGTATTCAAGTGGGGATTTCGAACCCCAAACAAAAGAAGTCACAAAACCCGATTCAAACGAAAGTAAAGCGGAAGCAAGGTTTAGATACAAGAGCCATGGCAAAGCCGGGTCAAAACCAAAACATAATGGGTGAATGCCAATTTATCAAGTTAGAATATGTTAGCCAGGTTCTTCGGTTTGCCAAGAGATTCCCGTCACAAAAGCAAGGAGCAAACAAGAGCGGTACCTAACACTATCCACGAAGTCAGACCCGGTAATCGCCTGCAGTTCCTCTGACCGCGCTGAGGCCACATAACATGCGTATACCTAAATAAAAGATGACTAATGCAGTACAAGATTTAAATCACACTATCATACCCCTAGTATATATATAATATGTGGAAAAGAATTGTAAAGGGCCCAAGACAATGCCAAGTGGCATATCCCTCTCCTACCTCGGTACCCCTTCCCGTTAGTGCAGAGACTGGCCAGTTTGGTGCTATAGCATAGCAATTTCCTCGTGGTGGTGCACTAACCACGACATCATCATATCATATCATATCATCTCATCTCTTGCCCGATGGTGCTGGGCTATCATATCATGCTCATATCGACTCGATAGACTCAGGGCACCCGATGGGGCTGGGCTACCTTATGACCCTAGCAAAGACTCTAGGACTATCACAGATAACGACCGTTTTGTATTCAAACACACAAAGTAAACACATGCTCAGTTCAATGCAATCCTAGCATGATACTACATGGCATGCTTTAATATGCAACAAAACTACACATTACATGACACATCAGGCAGGAGGTCCAGGTTACTGAGTAAGTCCCGTAGGATACTTACCTGAAGATGCAGAACAACAAGATAACACAAGCAAGGGCCCAAATGTAAGTCCAAAGCAATCCAAAAGCAATACACACCTATCATCAAGCCATTTCCATAAGCTACCGGACCAACATTCATACGCACGAAACCCAAGTTCTCAACACACTCAAAACCAACCGATAGTATAACCGTTTTCCAAAACCTTTCCGCTACTATCAACATTAACCAAAGTCGTTCTCCCAATTCAAAACCAACATCATCAAACCAAGACAAAGAATCCCGATATTAAACATTTAAACCTTAAAACCAATACCTTAAAATCATGTTATAGAAATAAATCCGGCATTTTGATTTTCCAAACAACAAATCCTTAGAAGATATTTCCGAATTTAAGATCTCTTTTTAAATAGTTTATCAAGCAATGCTTCACTAAATAAAATATCAAAATTAAATCCTCTTCACAAATCATAACTATAATCCGAGCCAATAAATCATTTTAGAATCCCTAAAAGTACATATTTAAACATCACAAAATACATTTCTTAATAATGTCTCTTTTAAACCATTTTATATTATATAATAATAATTTCAGAAAATTGTTATCTCAAAATCCAGAAATAACATATAGTAATGCTAATATAATAAAGCATTTATATAAAAACTACATACTAACATATTATAACAAACAACATATATCATAATCAATATATAACCAATATAAATGACAATAAAAGCCCAACTCAACAGCCCAACTCTCAACCCGGTTCTGTCCCATTTGCCCAGCCCAAGACCCGGAAACACTTTAAAAGAACAAAAGAAGAACCCGGAAAGAAATGGCCCAACCTGAATAAGAAGACCTGGATCCAAGATTAAAAGAAAGGAGGCGGATCGGATAGGGAGGTTGATGTACATATTTGTACTTCTTTTTATTGCATCTTTTGACTTCGTATTTCATTCGATCTCCAAAGAAAAGGTCCAAAAGGGTGAAAAATTGTGTAAGAATGGGCTAAAATGAAAGAAATAGGGTCTGCACGAGTTTTGAGCTAACCATGCAGGAATTCGAGCGAAATCGGAGTCAAAACGGAGAAGCCAAGTAAAGCTGAGCAGAGGTAGAAATCGACCTCAGAGGTAGATATCGACCACTGGTGTCGATATCGACCCCCATATCGACCCCAACATAGACATCGACAGGAGCTGAACAAGTCGAGCAGGAACAGAGACCTCGATATCGACCTCTGGTGTCGATATCGACCCCTTATCTCCACAGAAGATAGACTCGATTTCGAATGCGGATTGGAACTATATCTTCAAGGAGGCACGGATTTATCTCATACTTTCAAGATAGATGGCAGCTGAAGTTTTATTTATCTTTTACCTTTAAGTTTTATCAAAATAAAAGACCTATCCTAATTGTTTAGATAGAGTTCATAGTTTAGATAGGAGTTACAATCCTTGGATAGAAAGGATTAGTAGCCTATAAATAAAGCCCTAAGGGGCTAGCATTCATTCATTCAATTAACAATCAATCAAGACAATCAATAGAGTTAGAGTTAGAGAGAAGTTTTAGGGTTTGACGTTTGCGAAAGTTGACGTTGAGTTGTAAAGCTTCGGAGTTTATTTTAATGCAAGTTTCTTCCTTTGAATCAACAATGAGTTCCATGATGAGAAGCGAGTAGTTCCCCAAAGCTCTTAGGGTCGGGGTGAGCCCGACGTTAGCCATGCGCGCTTGAGGTAAGTATTTGATGTCGATATCGTTGTGTCTATCTCTCCTCCTAAGATTCTATGTTTAGTCCTAATCGAAAGAAAAGGGATTCATGCTAACAACTTGAGTTATAAACATAAAATTGGTAGAGACAATTAGGTTTATTTGCAAGAGTAATCCTAAGAGTTGGTGTACGGCGAAAGCTTGTCCCTCGGGTGAAATAGCGCAATTGTCCGTCTTATTTATCTTATCGTATGCATTGGTTAACGTTGTGGTAAACTCTAATCCTAGGAGTTGCTTTTTACATATTTTATACACCCAAAACCCACTGTTTTATTTCTGTTCATTGCTTCTCTCTCCATTCTCAAGTCTTCGGCCTTTCTTTGCCGACGAAGAACTAACCCACTGCAGGAAGACATCGATATCGACCCCAGATATCGATATCGACCACTGAGTTCGTCGACAGTTTTCTGAGTCGACGACGAACATCGCTGCGGAGTTTGCTGAGCATCGATATCGACCCTTCTGTATCGACTGGCAGTCTTCTGAGCCAGTCGATTTCGTGGACTGACATCGATATCGACCCCTCCCAGTCGATATCGAACACTAGTTTTTGAATCTGCAGGTCTTCTGTTGCAGAGAACATCGACAGCCGAGGTCAACATCGAGCACTAAGGTCGAAATCGAGGCTTCTAGTCGACGCAGACTTGAGATTTCCAAAGCTACTAGGATCCCGCTGACACGCCTCCTCGTGGATCGATCCTGACTACCCTTCCACTACAACGGGAGGAAGTCTTGTAATTATTTGCTTAGGCTAGGAGTCGATTTACGTTTATTTACATCTTTATTATTTGTAATTACTCGACCCCCATATCGACCCCAACATTGACATCGACAAGAGCTGAACAAGTCGAGCAGGAACAGAGACCTTGATATCGACCTCTGGTGTCGATATCGACCCCTTATCTCCACAGAAGATAGACTCGATTTCGAATGCGGATTGGAACTATATCTTCAAGGAGGCACGGATTTATCTCATACTTTCAAGATAGATGGCAGCTGAAGTTTTATTTATCTTTTACCTTTAAGTTTTATCAAAATAAAAGACCTATCCTAATTGTTTGGATAGAGTTGATAGTTTAGATAGGAGTTACAATCCTTGGATAGCAAGGATTAGTAGCCTATAAATAAAGCCCTAGGGGGCTGGCATTCATTCATTCAATTAACAATCAATCAAGACAATCAATAGAGTTAGAGTTAGAGAGAAGTTTTAGGGTTTGACGTTTGCGAAAGTTGACGTTGAGTTGTAAAGCTTCGGATTTTATTTTAATGCAAGTTTCTTCCTTTCAATCAATAATGAGTTCCATGATGAGAAGCGAGTAGTTCCCCAAAGCTCTTAGGGTCGGGGTGAGCCCGACGTTAGCCATGCGTGCTTGAGGTAAGTATTTGATGTCGATATCGTTGTGTCTATCTTTCCTCCTACGATTCTATGTTTAGTCCTAATTGAAAAAAAAGGGATTCATGCTAACAACTTGAGTTATAAACATAAAATTGGTAGAGACAATTAGGTTTATTTACAAGAGTAATCCTAAGAGTTGGTGTACGGCGAAAGCTTGTCCCTCGGGTGAAATAGCGCAATTGTCCGTCTTATTTATCTTATCGTATGCATTGGTTAACGTTGTGGTAAACTCTAATCCTAGGAGTTGCTTTTTACATATTTTATACACCCAAAACCCACTGTTTTATTTCTGTTCATTGCTTCTCTCTCCATTCTCAATTCTTCAGCCTTTCTTTGCCGATGAAGAACTAACCCACTGCAGAAAGACATCGATATCGACCCCAGACATCGATATCGACCACTGAGTTCGTTGACAGTTTTCTGAGTCGACGATGAACATCGCTGCGGAGTTTGCTGAGCATCGATATCGACCTCTAGCATCGATATCGACCCTTCTGTATCGACTGGCAGTCTTCTAAGCCAGTCGATTTCGTGGACTGACATCGATATCGACCCATCCCAGTCGATATCGACCACTTGTTTTTGTTTCTGCATGTCTTCTGTTGCAAAGAACATCGACAACCGAGGTCAACATCGAGCACTAAGGTCGAAATCGAGGCTTACGGTCAACGCAGACTTGAGATTTCCAAAGCTACTAGGATCCCGCTGACACGCCTCCTCGTGGGTCGATCCTGACTACCCTTCCACTACAACGGGAGGAAGTCTTGTAATTATTTGCTTAGGCTAGGAGTCGATTTACGTTTATTTACATCTTTATTATTTGTAATTACTCGACATATCATCCTCCTGCAACAACAGAGGCCCACCCGAAATCAGGCCCAAACCCACTTCTTCCCTTCCTGTTGCCACAACCAGCTAATTGAAATAAAAGGAAGTGGGCCCCACGTGACCCCACCCGGAATCAATAAAAGAAGGAAGGGGGACCCGTAATTGCATTTGTTATAACCCGTATGGGATGTGGGTCGGATCTAGCCCAACTGAGGCCCAATACCACAAGGAAGGCAGAGGAGGTCATCTTCAACCTCCGGAACCGAGCCCATCGCCGGAAATGAAGTAGAAAGGAAGGAGGAGATCTCCGGCTGTGGTGGTCCGTTCCGCCCCAAAATTTACCCAGGTGATCGACTCACTAACCCGACCAAGACCCACATGATTTGAACAAAGCGCAAGCAAGGAGAGGAGGGAGAGAAGAGAGATTACCGAGGGCTCCGTCTCTCCAACTCTGGGGTGCTCGTGGGCGGCTCCGTCTACGTCGGCGTCGGATTCCCGTTGCTAACGGCCTGGGATGTGAGAAAAGTGGATAAAGTTTCACCTTTATGAGGTTTCTAAGTCGGAAATAAAACGAGAGCGAAATCGACCTTTAAATCGGAAAGCAGGGGAGGGAGGTGTTCAGGGCGGCTCCGTCGGGGCTCCTGGTGGCTCCAGCTGCTCGTTGACGTCGGTGAAGATGCTTCAGCTGCCAGGACACGAGGGAGGAGGAAGGAGGAAGGAGGTGGCATCGGGGTAGTGCTTGCATGTGTAGCTTACGGAAACAGGGCCGGAGGTGGTGCCGGATATCAATGAAGAAGTGGAGAGGGTGATGGTGGTAGCTTGGCCTCAGAGATCAGAGAAGAAAGGGAAAGAACAGAGATATGGGTGGCTTGAAGCTTCGGCAGGAATGGGGAAAAGAGAGCTGGGTTACAATGTAAAGAGAGAGAGGGGGGACCAAGGATTGAGCTGTCCATTTTGTCCTTAAGTTAATCAAGGGTGAGGAGGGTCTGAAAATTGACAACGGCAGAGAGAAGAGAGAGAGAGAGAGAGAATAAAAGAAAAAGGAGAAATGACAATATGTACCATTGGTCCCCACAAAAGAATTCAAATTAGCGGAATAGACTCGAAACCCCGCTCACCCGATCGAATCCCGACTAAATCAAATTTAAATCAAATTTTTAAATCATCTCGGAACTTAAATTAATTTTATTAATACCCGGAACTCGAAGCGAAAATCAAATCCCGTCAAAATTCAAAATTTAAATGATGCCGGAAGGATTTTAAAATTGAACTCGTGCTCGAGGATGATTTTACTCTGCTTTTACAAGTTGCGATGAATAATAACATATTTAATTAAAATAATAATAAAAATATAATATATAAATTATATTCCATCTTTACATTTATCCAGCTCTAAAAACAAGTCTCGTCCCTGAGACTAAAAGCATTTTAAAGCAATGGGAAGGAGTTTGAAACCGGTGAGTCCGAGGACCATGTCCAAGGGTCTTGCAATCATCTCGGTTGCGTCTTCCGGGATTCTCACAACATCCTAGTCACGGTCGTGATATCTCCAATTGGTCTTGTCAAGTGTGCAATAAGCGCCCTTATCACATCCTCGCATCGACTTTTCGAATGTACCACAACTCTAAAAGTATTATAGCGTCCCGACTAGGTCTTAGCAAGCAATCTATAAGCGCCCCTATAAAATGCTTGTATCCACTTCATGGGACGTCATAATGTAAATCCAGTTCGTAAAACTTCAAAGCTTTTTGTAAATGGAAAGATTGTCATCTAAATCACTGAAAACTCTCCACTTCTTAAAACCCTAAGTTGGTCCTTTTCAAAACCGCTCAAAATCTTCAAATTCGACATTTAATCAAGCAGTTTTACACCAAAACAAGTGAAATCCTTTCAAATTAAGATTTCGTCAAAATCTTCCAAAAACCACATCAGTTTCTCACATATCAATCAATCAACTCAAAAGCCAGGAGGTGGAATCATCCACCTCTAAGGGCTAATCCCATATTCTCTTCCTAGGTTCCAAAATCATTTTATCATCATCCTCAACTCAATATGCACATAAGTAAATCAACTCATCGACTCATAACATCATCATCAGCCACCTCTCATATGACAATCTCAACATCAATCATGATAATCTCAAACAATCGACATCTCAACCGCATAACATGATTACCCATAACATAGATCATACCCTCCCTTCAGAACACGCCAAAAGAAATCACAAAATCTTAACATCATACCATGAGTCATAAAGTATATATACCTCATACAGAAGGCATCACAAGTGCATCATCGAATTCTCATAACTTATCACGCAAGCACACATGTCAAGAGATCAAAGAGGTTAGTTGTCATGGAGTCAGTACACTACTACAAGTCGAATCTTACTATCGCATCTCAACATCGTAACACAAGTGAAACCAGTTATAACAGGGGTTTTTCACTTAATGAATACATAACTCACCTAATCATCTTATCAACCTATCCGAATTCTATTCCGCATTGTCATAACAGATTTAGCATGTCAATTCAAACATTAGCATGGTAAGATAGTCATAGCAGAATCTCATCATAAGGTCAACAGACTAATATTAATTGTCAACACATTAACACCCAAGGTCATGCCATTTAAGCTTCAGCAAAAGGAAAGATCTATCCATATACCAAGCATCGAAATGCTAACATACTCACAAAACATCATTTCAACTCCTTACAATACCATATAACGATCATTTAGTCATCAGGCACCATTATCTCATATATACACACAAGTCATATTCATGCTCCAACTCATATTCCTCACTTACCTATTCGTAATCATGCTTATCAACCATAAAGTATAACATCATGCTTTCACATAATCAACATATCATCATCTCATGATTCATACACCACATCATAACATGCTTCTAGAACAACATAGTAGGATAGCAATGTATCACTATATCATGATCATAGTTGTCATTACCAATTATATTCCATTATTGCATATCAACATGTAATATCATGCCATATCAGGTTTATCACGGTCGCTATCTAACATCGTGCCAGTTCATAATCACATAATCAAGAAAGTTTTGCACATTATACCAGTTACACTAAAACGCAAACCCCGCTCGCTCGTCTCCACTCTCAAGCCAAGACCAATCTTCATCTAGACTCACCAACTCGGATAAAATCCCTAAAGAAACCCCAACTCATTTTGACACTCCAGTCTCACCCCTCATTTCACCAAGCACTCTCACTAGCAATCCACCTCTAAGAATCCAACCCCTATCTTTGTTTTCACACCCGAGCACCCCTACATACCATGTTCTCAATACTCCCAAGAGCCATTCCCTACACTGCCCGTATTACCTAAGACATCACAAGCATAGAACCCTTTTAACCACATCTCTTCTATAAGAACACCCCGCTCCACCTAGCCGACCTGTTCTAACCATACCCCCACCTAAGATTCATCTAGAAGCTCATCGGAAACCATTAGTATCGCCTCTTATAGCTCTCAAACTCACTCATTCTTACTTAAGCCAAACCCCTCTCCTGTGACTTACCTCATACTACCATCAACCATTCTAACTGCTCAATTTCCTTCACCGCTCTCCGACCATTCTTCAAGAAAATCTCCCCCACAAGTTCAAAGAAGAAGCAATCATGGACATTATTACACAAGAGGACTACATTATATCAACTAGTATTTATATCAATAGCATCATCAGTTCATCACTAAGCATTGCAACTGTATCAATAAGTCTGAATTTACCGTCATGCTCAAAATTATTACAAAACACCATATATGAATATAGTCAATTCAAACTAACAAGTTTCATCATAACCTTACCTGATAAACAATCCAAGTTTCACAGCAAGTGTAGTTCACATTTATAGGCAAAGAATTTAGATCATGCTTAGCAACTCAGAGTAGCATCACATCAAGTCATCATAGCACATTAGGACTGTAAGGCATCGAATCATATATATCATCATAGACAACGGATAATTAGGCAATACTCATTACCAAGTCATCACATCAACACGCAATTTTCAACATCAAGTCAGTGCAATATCATCATCACATATTCAGAAGGGATTAACAACTCGAACGGAGAGCACCCTCGCTTGCAAGTCATATCGTACTCAATAACCGCCATCCTCGAACAAGCTTGTTCCGTCGACATTGTCGATCCTGAGGCCCGTGGGTTATGGGCCCACGCTTCCGCTGCGCTGCTCTAACGCTATCTAACTTCCCATTCCCTTTTTTCATGCGATCGCCCGTCCAATGTATCGCGTAGGAGCCCAAGTTAGTGGAGATAGGGGAGTGACAAGAGTGGACAACCCAATTTTCTCTCGGAGACAAAAATGGACCAAATCTAAAGATGACACGACTAGGGACAAGACTCCGACCCGGGAATAGTAACGATGCCCTTATAGAAGTCTATTAGGTTATAATCGCGACAAGTAACACGAATTCATCATGGAGCATATCAATCACACTAATCCACAGTAACATGTACCTATCTCGGGGGCAACATTCGTATTCATATCAAAGACACAATCAAGTCCTACGCGGATGTATGTGAAACAAGCTAACATTCTAGTATTCCATGGAAGCAGATATGCCTAGCAACTTCAAGCAAGATATGCGAAATCAGTAATGATCATGCAAGATTCGAAGTCATGTGGGATTTAATGAGGATGACAGGTATCACGTATATGAACGAATGTACAAGCATGGTACATGCAGCAACAGGGGAGGTCAATTATAGCATGGCCAGATATAACATAACGATCAGGCTAAGCGTCATACGAGAACATATAAGAGCAGCATAATAACTATCACATCTGACAACAATGAACGCATAATAGGTTGAAAACGGCATGTAATCATACAACGAAAGACATTTAGAAAGCATAGATCCTACACAATGCTAGTGAAACATGATAAGGCATGGGCATAGTCAAGAGTCATTTAAATGGGGTCAACATAATGCTCATGAAAGCGAAAAGGATCATCACAGAGTAACAAGGAGAACATCACGGGAGATAGATCATAATCATGCTAAGAATGAACCATCGTAGGGCACATTTTTGGTATAATAACTATCGCATTATAGAACAAGTACGACATGTAATCATTTAGCGAGTCATATTGGAAATCATAAGCCCTATAGGATGCTAATAGCACATATCGAACATGAATACAATCAAGGTAATTCGAATAGATTCATGCTAACATTTAAATGTCATGCGTAAGCAAAATCATGGTATAGCGTGGTGTGTGACCATGCGAGGTGTAAAGTCATATGTTCATGGAAGCACGAGAGGATATCATAGGGTAATAGAAGAAAAATACCGAACGAGAATATGTAATCATGCTAGAATTTACCCTCACGGATAACAAATCGATTTTCGAATCCAATATCACTCTTATCAGGATGAGTAAAATTTTTTAAGAGGATAAAGAGAGGGAAGAACCACACTATCAGGGACCTAGTTCAAGAGAGAATGAACAATAATGCAAGCAGGGTGTAAATGTGCATAAGTCATAACCAAGGATCCTACACGTTACTAATGGCTTAACATAACATAGGACACATACATGCACTTGATTGATTACTCGGCATTAAGCAAGACTTCAATTCAATCACATTCCAATAATATAGAAGCATGGGAGGAAATGTAATGATGTATAATGCAAGTCTAAGTAACGGGCAATATGACGAGAATATGGGGACATGAGTTCGAATCAGCACCTACTAGGATGAAACATGCATTCACCAAGACTCAATTATGCCACATATTCTCCATTCAATGCAAGGGACACACAACACTATCATATGCAAAATAATCCACACTAGTTAATCTGACAAATACAAAATAGATGGGCGTGCTATAGGTTGTCACAGAAGGAATGATAGAGATCAAGGCGTCATCGGCGAGCATGCTAAGGAGAATATCTTACGAGCATTCATATAAAGAAGAATTGATCACACCATCATGGATCTAATCCAAGAGGAGTAACAATCATATAGACTCATATCATGTGGTTTATGCTCTCAATCATCAGCAAGATCAATACGATAGGTCAAGTAGACATGCTATAACGTCATCTAACCATGATAGAACACGAGACCTAAGTAATGTGACCAGCATGGATACAGGATGTCATACAACCACAAATTTACATTAAGAAACATCATCATAACAGGTACTGAGGATTACGTAGCATATAAGGCATGTTGACATGAAATTATAACATGTATCCATCAAGTAAGGGACTCACTCTATCATGATACTAGAACCGAACGATCACACTATCATGAACCTATTCGCAGGGAGGACATCAATTATACAACTTCCTAGCATATGACATATATATTCGTGCCCTAGTATGACAATGCAATATACTTAGTAGATCATGTCGGGATGATATGGACTAACAAATGTAGCTCGAACCCTGTTAAGTAGGAGGATGCTTGATATGTCGAGTAATTATAAATAATAAAGATGTAATAAACGTAAACCAACTCCTAGCCTATGCAAATAATTACAAGACTTCCTCCCGTTGTAGTGGAAGGGTAGTCAGGATCGATCCACGAGGAGGCGTGTCAGCGGGATCCTAGTAGCTTTGGAAATCTCAAGTCTGCGTCGACCAGAAGCCTCGATTTCGATCTTGGTGCTCGATGTCGAACTCGGCTGTCGATGTTCATTGCACTAGAAGACCTGTAGAGACAAAAAAACAAGCAGTCAATATCGACAGGAAGGGGTCGATATCAATGTTAGCAGACGAAATCGACTGGCTCAGAAGACTGCCAGTCGGCACAGTAGGGTCGATATCGATGTCGGGTGCCGATATTGATGTTCAGCAACCTCCGTAGTGATGATCGTTGCCGACTCAGAAAACTGTCGACGAACTCAGTGGTCGATATCGACGTCTGGGGTCGATATCGATGTCTGCCTGCAGTGGGTTAGTTCTTCGTCGGCAAAGAAAGGCCGAAGATTTAAGAATGAAAAGGAAGTAATGATCAGAAATAAAACAGAGGTTTTTGTGAATTAACTTATGTAAAAGGAAACTCCTAGGATTAGGGTTTACCACAACGTTAACCAATGCATGCGATAAGATAAATAAGATGGACAATTGCGCTATTTCACCCGAGGGACAAGCTTTCGCCGTACACCAACTCTTAGGATTACTCTTGCAAATAAACCTAATTGTCTCTACCAATTTTATGTTTATAACTCAAGTTGTTAGCACGAATCCCTTTTCTTTCGATTAGGACTAAACAAAGAATCGTAGGATGAGAGATAGACACAACGATATCAACATCAAATACTTACCTCGAACACGCATGGCTAACGTCGGGCTCACCCCGACCCTAAGAGCTTTGGGGAACTACTCGCTTCTAATCATGGAACTCATTGTTGATTGAAAAGAAGAAACTTGCATTAAAATAAACTCCGAAGCTTTACAATTCAACGTCAACTTTCGCGAACGTCAAACCCTAAAACTTCTCTCTAACTCTAACTCTATTGATTGTCTTGATTGATAATTATTTCTTGGATCTTGGATCTCTGATCTTTGAATGCCAGCCCCTTGTTAAGGAGGTAAGTCGAGTACAAATAATAAGATGTAAATATGTAAATCGACTCCTAGCCTATGCAAATAATTACAAGACTTCCTCCCGTTGTAGTGGAAGGGTAGTCAGGATCGATCCACGAGGAGGCGTGTCAACGGGATCCTAGTAGCCTCGGAAATCTCAAGTCTGCGTCGACCAGAAGCCTCGATTTCGACCTTGGGCCTCGATGTCGACCTCGGCTGTCGATGTTCTCTGCAACAGAAGACCTGCAGAGACAAAACCAAGTGGTCGATATCGACTGGTGGGGTCGATATAGATGTCAGTCCACGAAATTGACTGGCTTAGAAGACTGCCAGTCGATACAGAACGGTCGATATCGATGCTAGGGGTCGATATCGATGCTCAGCAAACTCCGCAGTGATGTTCGTTGTTCGTCGGCAAAGAAAGGCCGAAGATTTTAGAATGGATGAGAAGGGATGAACAGAAATAACAGTGGGTTTTGATGTATAAAATATGTAAAAGTAACTCCTATGATTAGGGTTTACCACAACGTTAACCAATGCATGTGATAAGATAAATAAGACGGACAATTGCGCTATTTCACCCGAGGGACGAGCTTTCCCCGTACACCAACTCTTAGGATTACTCTTGCAAATAAACCTAATTGTCTCTACCAATTTTATGTTTATAACTCAAGTTGTTAGCATGAATCCCTTTTCTTTTGATTAGGACTAAACATAGAATTGTAGGAGGAGAGATAGACACAACGATATCAACATCAAATACTTACCTCAAGCGCGCATGGCTAACGTCGGGCTCACCCCGACCCTAAGAGCTTTGTGGAACTACTCGCTTCTCATCATGGGATTCATTGTTGATTGAAAGGAAGAAACTTGCATTAAAATAAACTTTGAAGCTTTACAACTCAACGTCAACTTTCACAAACGTCAAACCCTAAAACTTCTCTCTAACTCTAACTCTAACTCTATTGTCTATTGTCTTTGTCTTGGGTTAATGGATTGTTCTGGGATGGTCTAACAAATCAGCCCCTAGGGCTTTATTTATAGGCTACTAATCCTCGCTATCCAAGGATTGTAACTCCTATCTAAACTATGAACTTTATCCGAACAATTAGGATAGGTCTTTTATTTTGATAAAAACATAAATAACTTAAAGGTAAAAAGATAAATAACTCTTCAGCTGCCATCTATCTTGAAAGTATGAGATAAATCCGTGCCTCCTTGAAGATATAGTTCCAATCCGCATTCAAAATCGAGTCTATCTTCTGTCGAGATCAGGGGTCGATATCGACACTAGAGGTCGATATCGAGGTCTCTGTTCCTGCTCGACTTGTTCAGCTCTGGTCGATTTTTATGTTGAGGTCGATATGGGGGTCGATATCGACACCAGAGGTCGATATCTGGGTCTAAGGTCGATATCTACCTCTGCTCAGCTTCACTTGGCTTCTTCGTTTTGACTCCGATTTCGCTCGAATTCCTGCATAGTTAGCTCAAAACTCGTGCAGACCCTATTTCTTGCATTTTAGCCCATTCTTACACAAGTTTATATTCTTTTGAACCTTTTCTTTGGAAATCAAATGAAATAAGAAGTCAAAAGATGCAATAAACAAAGGTACAAATATGTACATCAAAATACCCCATACTTAGACTTGCTTGTCCTCAAAGCAATAACCAAGCAATAACCAACACCTACAACACACCCTTCAAGTCTTCTCCTTTGTCAAAAGCAACATCATAAGCGGTAGCAAAGCAAAGCAAGTGAATTTAACGTCATAGCACATATTTTGGCGATCCATAGGCATATGCAATTTTGATCCAACCTCACAGGGATAATGTGTTTGCACTCAACTCTCATGTGTTTAGGCTATGAAGATCAACTCTCAACTCAATTCCATATTCAATCTCATAAACATTGCAATTTATAATAATCCACTTCGCAACCAATTATGAAAATGCAATAAGAATCATCAGGAGGACTTTCGCTCAATGGAAGACTTCAAAGAAGACTCCATTCGGCGGGGTTGTAATGGGGCTTTGTATGAAATAAAAGGTATGGAATTATTTGGCTATGTGGTGCTTTTATAATTCGGGAATCAAGACTTCTAAATCTCGACACTTGCAATACCCAAACCATAACTCTTCATAATATGCTCTAAAGATGCATTCCTTCAACCCTTCTTCCAAGTTCTAATATACCTCTATAACACTTGTATGAAATAAAGACCTAAGGATTTTGGCTCATGCACTATATATAGATATCTTTATTTATTTTTTCGGATTTTTTTTTTCGAAAGTAATAAGTAAATATGTGCATTTATAGGTTGAGCCATAAACCCTTTTACAAAATATGACAAAATGTAAATATGCGCCATCCTATAATTTCCTTGCTCAAAACTGGACATTATGCTCTTTTCTTTCCACAAGGAATTAGTCCAACCAATCTAAGTCTCAATTCCCAAATGGGGGTCAGGCTCAATTCGGCTAGGGATAATTTTGTGGAGTTTGCAATTCAGGCTCAGGCTATTGTTCTGGCTTCAAGCAGGGATAATGCAGGGTAGGTAAAGAGAGGATAAAAATGGCTTAAAAGATGCCTCCATCATTTAATTCTCGTAAACATAAACATATATATGCATTGGTTTTGAATAACTATCACAACATTTAGAGATGTATAGGAAGAGTAAATTCACTCAAGAAAGCGGAGGGATTTTTGATGTTCTCCCTATAGGTCAAAATTCTCACAAGGACAATTTTTGTTGGATTTGCCTTTTAGCCTAGGATCATATGTGCTCAATTTCATCACAAGTTCACAATCTACATAAAAATTTTAAGACTTAGGCTAAACCATCCAACTATGCACTAGGATTTACATGATCAAGTCAGCTATTGAGTTTTCATCATAGGACATCTAAGTAGGGTAAAAAAAACAAACTTAAGATAAACATGCATCTTTTTGTATTTTTGACATTTTTCTAATTTTTTTTTGATTTTTTATTTTATAAAAGTAAGACTAAGAACAAAAATTTAAACATGAATGCAATGCGAAGAAGAAACCAAGTTATGACCATAAGACATGTTTTTCCCCCACCCCATACTTAAAATATACAGTGTCCTCACTGTATTAAAAAGAAGAACAAGGGTAGAGAGAAACTCACAGCGCAACCCGCGGATTCAGGTCGATTTCAGGTTAGGTCGATGCCAGAAGTCGATATCTAGGTCAGTGGTCGATGTCGACTGCATTTGTCGAAATCGAGGAAGAAGATGAAGACAAGGGCTGCCTGGTTTGGGGTCGATATCGAGTATTAGGGTCGATATCGACCTCTCTATTTCGCTCCTGAGTCCTTGATGTCGACTCCAGGAGGTAGCTTGACCCCGGGGGGGTCGATTTCGACTGGCCTGGTCGATTTCGACTGCCTCTGCAGAAGCTTCTTTTCCTCTTCATCGTTCCTTTTGCTTGATAACCTGAAATCTTGGTTAGGAATATAGATAAAGCACGAATTATCTCAGTCTTAAAAGTTTCAAACAGCCAAAACTTAAATCCTAAAAAAAACATCTATGAAAAATTTAAAAGTTTTATGTACATGCTCTAGATTTTTGAGTCGCTAGGCCGACTTCTCCGTCAATTCTTCATGACCCTTTTATGTAGGGGCCCTTCGAGCGTGAAACTTCTCCTGGATCATCTAGGTCCTTTTGATAGTAGCGAAGTTCAGCGACCAGGGCTTCTTTGATGGTAGGTTCTTATTTGGGCGCTTTTCTTCTCTTTCTTGACCTAACTTTAGCAATATAGGCAAACCATGGAGCTTTGACCCTCTCTTTAGAATTATCAATAATAGGTTTAATTGATTTATCAATAAGGGACCGAGGAGGGTTAAGAGTGATACCTGGGCTTACCTGTTTGGGCCCGAAACAGAAATTTTTGGGCTGAGGGGTGGTCGATTTCGACCAAGGTGGGTCGATTTCAAGAGCTGTGGTCGATGTCAACATGTGGGGGTCGATATTGACCTCTGTGACCCCATACTTAAGCTCCTGGCATCGATCTGGCATACTCGATTTCGACCAAGGGGGGTCGATTTCGATGTTTTTAGTCGATATCGACTGGTTCCAGTCGATGTCAACCCTGCTTGCTGTTTCCGTCCTCGCCAATAAAAATTTTCTAAGCTTCTCCTTAGCCGGCGAGAGGACTACTTGCTCCAGCTGCTTTGTTTCGCTCATGGTTGGGTTGAAAGAGAATTCTATCACTTCGTTCCCTATAGTAAAGGTTAGTAACCCTCGACGTACATTGATATTGGCATCAGCAGTAGCTAAGAAAGGCCTACCAAGGATAATAGGCACTATAGGATCTTCGGGCATTTCCAATACAATGAAATCAGTAGGCACAAAGAACTTACCTATCATCAACTATACCTGTGGGTCTGACGAATGAGTTGTCAGCCATATAAAGTTTCATGTCCACAGGTTCAAGAGCGCCAATGTTCACCTTTTGCCAAATAGAAAGAGGCATGAGACTTACACTTGCCCCTAGGTCACATAGGGCTTTATAGCGATGTTGGCCAAGTCCCACGGTGATTGCAAACTTCCCTGGATCACTCTTCTTCTCAGGGAAGTCCATCTTTGAGCATTCCTCTGCGATCTCTGCCATGGATCTCTTCTTGCTAAGGATGTCTTTGAGGAATCGCACATAGGCGGGCATCTCGCTTAGGGCTTCTGTTAGAGGGATAGTGATGTTGAGTCCTTGAAGTATCTTTATGAAGTGCCTAAACTTACCTTTGGTGGGATCCTTCAATGCTTTGGAAGGGAATGGCAACGTCTTCTTTGGTGAAGGAGCCAAAACGGTGGTCGGAGGGGCCTGCTGGACATCGACATCGACTGGAATGGGGTCGATATCGACTGGGATGGTCGATTTCGACCTCTGTTGTGGTTCTGATGGCTCTGCAGTGGCCTCGATATCGACCTGTGGGTCGATATCGACCTCATCCTCGACATCGACTGGTCTGTCAATGTCGACTGGATCTGTTGCTTTCTCCGATTCCATTCGTGGCTTATGTACTTTGGTGCCACTCCTCAATTGTATGGCTGCAACATGGCCCATCCCGGATTGTCCCTTAGGATTTGTAGTGGGTTGCCCAGGGAGTGTTCCGGACGGTCTAGGGATTTGTGCCGCCAATTGACCCAGTTGGGTCTCTACGTTCTTTTTCCAAATATCCATCTCCCCAATCCTTGTGGTAAGGTGATTGAGTTGAGAATGGATGGCATTGTTGGATTGATCATTCTTAGCCTGATTCCGCCTAATTTCATCCAGTACTAGTTGAAGATCATCCTTCTTTTGGTCTCTCTCCGGGTGCCCAGGAGCTCTATAAGGCGGAGGGTCCCTAGGGTTAACCGGGTTCCTTTGTGGTTGATGGAATCTTTGGTCTCCCCAATATTGGTGATTGGGACCCCTCATGTAGCGCGCCTCTTGGTGAGTCTCCGCTAGGTGTACTTGTTCGGCATGTGGGCACTCGATGGTGGTGTGCCGCTGCGATCCGTATTCTATACAATCTTGGTTCGCTGAAAGAAACCTTACTTGCTTTTGGAGCTTTTGAAGTTTATCCCTATGAAATTGCTCCTTTACATCCGGATCGATTACATTGGAGGGTTCATATAAGGGCATAGATGGGGCAGGCCTCGACGATGATGGTATTGTCGAACTCCACCAACCTCTCTATGGTCTCCCAAGCCTCTTGTGGAGCGAGTTCAAGGTAGCCATAGGAGGTGTATGTGTTGATCCCTTCTTTAGTTGCAGCGTCAAGAGCATTGTATATGATCTCCTGAATTACATACGGTGGTTGGCCATGCGTCGGGCATGATCGTAGTAGGTCCTTAAACCTTTCCCAAACAGTCGCCAGAGCCTTACCAGGCTTTTGTTTGAAAGCCGTGATTTTCTGTCGGATCAACGCCGTCTTAGAAGGAGGAAAGAACTTGTTGAGGAACGCGTCCTTGACTTCATTCCAGGTGCGGAGCGATCTTGCGGCTAAGCTTTCCAACCACTGCAATGCTTTCCCTGTAAGAGACCATCGAAAGGCTTTTAGTTGGACATATTCAAGACTTCGTCCATCAGCAATAATATCACAAAGGTCTAAGAAGGTAGAAATATGTGCCATAGGGCATTCGTTAGGTTTTCCTTCATATTGATGCCCTCTAATCTCAGTAAGGAAGTTAGGTTTAATTTCAAAATTAGAGGCAGGGATAAGAATTGCCGATTCAGGCACTGTGAGCGCAGGGTGCATATATTGCTTGGCATTCCTAGGGAGGGCATTGATTTGGGCTTCTATTTGCCTCCGGCCTTCCTCCTCCCTATCCGCGCGCTCCTTAAGTGCCACCTCTCTAGTCGTTAAGTCCTCAACCTGCTTCCTTAGTTGCTCAATAAGCTCTGCTTGGTTCGCGTTGTCCGCCATGATTCTTTGAGCTTGGGCCCTTAGATGTAAATAACGCTCAGGGTCGTCTACTCCTTCAAATTCAGGTGGGCGATCAGCGCGTCGCATACACCTGCAAGATCAAACTAGGTAGAGACGTGAGATAGACTACTAGGGCGCGATTGATTGCCTCCCCGGCAACGGCGCCAATTTGTTAAAGAGGTAAGTCGAGTACAAATAATAAGATGTAAATATGTAAATCGACTCCTAGCCTATACAAATAATTACAAGACTTTCTCCCGTTGTAGTGGAAGGGTAGTCAGGATCGATCCACGAGGAGGCGTGTAAGCGGGATCCTAGTAGCCTCGGAAATCTCAAGTCTGCGTCGACCAGAAGCCTCGATTTCGACCTTGGGCCTCAATGTCGACCTCGGCTGTCGATGTTCTCTGCAACAGAAGACCTGCAGAGACAAAAACAAGTGGTCGATATCGACTGGTGGGGTCGATATCGATGTCAGTCCACGAAATCGACTGGCTCAGAAGACTGCCAGTCGATACAGAAGGGTCAATATCGATGCTAGGGGTCGATATCGATGCTCAGCAAACTCCGCAGTGATGTTCGTTGTTCGTCAGCAAAGAAAGGCCGAAGATTTTAGAATTGATGAGAAGGGATGAACAGAAATAAAAGTGGGTTTTGATGTATAAAATATGTAAAAGCAACTCCTAGGATTAGGGTTTACCACAACGTTAACCAATGCATGTGATAAGATAAATAAGACGGACAATTGCGCTATTTCACCCGAGGGACGAGCTTTCGCCGTACACCAACTCTTAGGATTACTCTTGCAAATAAACCTAATTGTCTCTACCAATTTTATGTTTATAACTCAAGTTGTTAGCATGAATCCCTTTTCTTTCGATTAGGACTAAACATAGAATTATAGGAGGAGAGATAGACACAACGATATCAACATCAAATACTTACCTCAAGCGCGCATGGCTAACGTCGGGCTCACCCCGACCCTAAGAGCTTTGGGGAACTACTCGCTTCTCATCATGGGATTCATTGTTGATTGAAAGGAAGAAACTTGCATTAAAATAAACTTCGAAGCTTTACAACTCAACGTCAACTTTCGCAAATGTCAAACCCTAAAACTTCTCTCTAACTCTAACTCTATTGTCTATTGTCTTTGTCTTGGGTTAATGGATTATTCTGGGATGGTCTATCAAATCAGCCCCTAGGGCTTTATTTATAGGCTACTAATCCTCGCTATCCAAGGATTGTAACTCCTATCTAAACTATGAACTCTATCCGAACAATTAGGATATGTCTTTTATTTTTATAAAAACTTAAATAACTTAAAGGTAAAAAGATAAATAACTCTTCAGCTGCCATCTATCTTGAAAGTATGAGATAAATCCGTGCCTTCTTGAAGATATAGTTCCAATCCGCATTCGAAATCGAGTCTATCTTCTGTCGCGATCAGGGGTCGATATCGACACAAGAGGTCGATATCGAGGTCTCTGTTCCTGCTCGACTTGTCCAGCTCTGGTCGATTTCTATGTTGAGGTCGATATGGGGGTCGATATCGACACCAGAGGTCGATATCTGGGTCTAAGGTCGATATCTACCTCTGCTCAGCTTCACTTGGCTTCTTCGTTTTGACTCCGATCTCGCTCGAATTCCTGCATAGTTAGCTCAAAACTCATGCAGACCCTATTTCTTGCATTTTAGCCCATTCTTACACAAGTTTATATTCTTTTGAACCTTTTCTTTGGAAATCGAATGAAATAAGAAGTCAAAAGATGCAATAAACAAAGGTACAAATATGTACATCACCCCCTAGGGCTTTATTTATAGGCTACTAATCCTTGCTATCCGAGGATTGTAACTTCTATCTAAACTATGAACTCTATCCGAACAATTAGGATAGGCCTTTTATTTTGATAAAACTTAAACTAACTTAAAGGTAAAAGATAAATAAGTCTTCAGCTGCCATCGATCTTGAAAGTATGAGATAAATCCGTGCCTCCTTGAAGATAAAGTTTCCAATCCGCATCTCAAAACCGAGTCTATCTTCTGTCGAGATAAAGGGTCGATATCGACCACAGAGGTCGATATCGAGATCTCTGTTCCTGCTCGACTTGTCCAGCTCCACTCGATGTCTATGTTGAGGTCAATATGAGGGTCGATATCGACACCAAAGGTCGATATCTATGTTGAATTTCAATATCTATGTTGAAGGTCGATTTCTACCTCTGCTCAGCTTCGATTGGCTTCTTCGTTTTGACTCCGATTTCGCTCGAATTCCTGCAGGGTTAGCTCAAAACTTGTGCAGAACCTATTTCTTGCACTTTAGCTCATTCTTACACAAGTTTATATACTTTTGAAACTTTTCTTTGGAAATCGAATGAAATATGAAGTCAAAAGATGCAATAAAAAGAGGTACAAATATGTACATCAAAACACCCCATACTTAGACTTGCTTGTCCTCAAGCAATAACCAAGCAATAACCAATACCTACAACACACCCTTCAAGTCTTCGCCCTTGTCAAAAGCAACATCACAAGAGGTAGCAAAGCAAAGCAAGTGAATTTAACGTCATAGCACATATTTTGGCGATCCATAGGCATATGCAATTTCGATCCAACCTCACAGGGATAATGTGTTTGCACTCAACTCTCATGTGTTTAGGCTATGAAGATCAACTCTTAACTCAATTCCATATACAATCTCATAAACATTGCAATTTATAACAATCCACTGCGCAACCAATTATGAAAATGCAATAAGAACCATCAGGAGGACTTTCGCTCAATGGAAGACTTCAAAGAAGACTCCATTCGGCGGGGTTGTAATGAGGCTTGGTATGAAATAAAAGGGTATGGAATTATTTGGCTATTGTGGTGCTTTTAATATTCGGAAAAATCAAGACTCCTAAATTTCAACACTTGCAATATCCAAACCATAACTCTTCAATGTTGCTCTTTCCAAGCTCAATCTCCTATAATGCTCTTTCCCAACTCATCTTTATATAATATGCTCTAAAGATGCACTAAAAGATGTAAACCATTCTATCAACCCTTCTTTTGAACCCTAATATACCTCTCAAAAATATAACACTTGTATGAATAAAGGACTTAAGGATTTTGGCTCATGCACTACATATATATACATCTCTATTTTTTTCGGATATTTTTTTTTGCGAAAATAATAAATAAATATTAAAAATATGTGCATTTATATGGTGAGCCAAAAAATCCTTTTACAAAATATGACAAAATGTAAATATGCACCAACCCATAACTTCCTTGCTCAAAACTGGACAATATGCTCTTTTCTTTCCACAAGGCATTAGTCCAGCCAA
This sequence comes from Persicaria maculosa, assembly GCA_963922045.1. Taxonomy (NCBI): domain Eukaryota; kingdom Viridiplantae; phylum Streptophyta; class Magnoliopsida; order Caryophyllales; family Polygonaceae; genus Persicaria; species Persicaria maculosa. The sequence continues at coordinate 60,262,507 of OY998257.1, read as the reverse complement.
TCTAAGTCTCAATTTCCAAATGGGGGTCAGGCTCAATTCGGCTAGGGATAATTTTGTGGAGTTTGCAATTTCAGGCTCAGGCTAATGTTCTACCTTCAAGCAGGGATAATGCAGGGTAGGTAAAGAGAGGATAAAAATGGCTTAAAAGATGCCTCCGTCATTTAATTCTCGTAAACATAAACATATATATACATTGGCTTTGAATAACTATCACAACATTTAGAGATGCATAGGAAGAGTAAATTCACTCAAGAAAGCGGAGGGATTTTTTTTTTATGTTCTCCCTATAGGCCAAAATTCTCACTAGGACTATTTTTGTTGGATTTGCTTTTTACCCTAGGATCATATGTGCTCAATTTCATCACAAGTTCACAATCTACATAAAATTTTTAAGGACTTAGGCTAAACCATCCAAATATGTCATAGGGTTTACATGATCAAGTCAGCTATTGAGTTTTCATCATAGGACGTCTAAGTAGGGTTTAAAAACAAACTTAAAAATAAACATGCATTTTTTTTATTTTTGACATTTTTCTATTTTTTTTGGAATTTTTTTTTACATTTTATAAAAGTAAAACTAAGAACAAAAATTTAAAACATGAATGCAATGCGAAGAAGAAAACCAAGTTATGACCATAAGACATGTTTTCCCCCACCCCATACTTAAAATATATAGTGTCCTCACTGTATTAAAAAGAAGAACAAGGGTAGAGAGAAACTCACAGCGCAACCTGCAGATTTAGGTCGATTTTAGGTTGGGTCGATGCTAGAAGTCAATATCTATGTCAGAGGTCGATGTCGACTGCATCTGTCGAAGTCGAGGAAGAAAGTGAAGACAAGGGCTGCCAAGTTGGGGTCGATATCGAGTATAATGGTCGATATCGACCTCTGCTTTTCTGCTCCTGAGTCCTCGATGTTAACTCCAGGAGGTGGCTTGACCCAGGGGGGTCGATTTCGACTGGCCTGGTCGATTTCGACTGCCTCTGCAGAAGCTTCTTTTCTTCTTCGTCGTTCCTTTTGCTTGATAACCTGAAATCTTTGTTAGAAACATAGATAAAGCCACGAATTATCTCAGTTTTAAAAGTTTCAAAAAGCCAAAAGTTAAATCTTAAAAACCATCTATGAAAAATAATTAAGTTTTATGTACAAGCTCTAGAGTTTTGAGTCGGTAGGCCGACTTCTCCGTCAATTCTTCTCGAGCCTTTTATGTAGGGACCCTTTGAGTTTGAACCTTCTTCTGGATCATCTAGGTCCTTTTGGTAGTAGAGATGTTCGGCGACCAAGGCTTCTTCATCGTTAGGTTCTTCTTTGGGCACTTTCCTTCTCTTTCTTCACCTAACTTTAGCAATATAGGCAAACCATGGAGCTTTGACCCTCTTATTAGTAGAATTATCAATAATTGGCTTAATTGATTTATCAGTAAGGGACAGAGGAGGGTTGGAAGTCATACCTGGGCTTACCTGTTTGGACCCGAAACAGAAATCTTCGGGCTGAGGGGTGGTCGATTTCGACCAAGGAGGGTCGATTTCAAGTGAGTTGGTCGATACCGACATGTGGGGGTCGATATCGACCTCTTTGACCCCATACTTAAGCTCCTGGCAGCGATCTGGCATACTTGATTTCGACCAAGTGGGGTCGATTTCGATGTTTTTAGTCGATATCGACTGGTTCCAGTCGATGTCGACCCTGCTTGCTGTTTCCGTCCTCGCCAACAAAAATTTTCTAAGTTTTTCCTTAGCCGGCGAGAGGACTACTTGCTCCAGGTGCTTCGTTTCACTCATGGTTGGGTTGAAAGAGAATTCTATCACTTCGTTCCCTATAGTAAAGGTTAGTAATTTTCGACGTACATTGATATTGGCATCAGCAGTAGCTAAGAAAGGCCTACCAAGGATAATAGACACTACAAGATCTTCGGGCATTTCCAATATAATGAAATCAGTAGGCACAAAGAACTTACCTACCTTTACAGGAACGTCATCAACTATACCTGTGGGCTTGACGAATGAGTTGTCAGCCATATAAAGTTTCATGTCCACAGGTTCAAGTGCGCCAATGTTCACCTTTTGCCAAATAGAGAGAGGCATAAGACTTACACTTGCCCCTAGGTCACATAGGGCTTTGTAGCGATGTTGGCCAAGTCCCACGGTGATTGCAAACTTCCCTGGATCACTTCTCTTCTCAGGGAAGTCCATCTTTGAGCATTCCTCTGCGATCTCTGCCATGGATCTCTTCTTGCTAAGGATGTCTTTGACGAATCGCACATAGGCGGGCATCTCGCTTAGGGCTTCTGTTAGAGGGATAGTGATGTTGAGTCCTTGAAGTATCTTTCTGAAGCGCCTAAACTTACCTTTGGTGGGATCCTCCAATGCTTTGGAAGGGAATGGCAACGTCTTCTTTGGTGAAGGGGCCAAAACGGTGGTCGGAGGGGCCTGCTGGACATCGACATCGACTTGGATGTGGTCGATATCGACTGGAATGGTCGATTTTGACCTCTGTTGTGGCTCTGATGACTCTGCAGTGGCCTCGATATCGACCTGGGGGTCGACCTGGGGGTCGATATCGACGTCTCCCTCGACATCGACAGGGCTGTCGATGTCGACTGGATCTGCTGCTTTCTCCTCCGATTCCGTTAGTGGCTTATGTACTTTGGTGCCACTCCTTAATTATATGGCTGCAACATGGCCCATCCCGGATTGTCCCTTAGGATTTGTAGTGGGTTGCCCAGGGAGTGTTCCGGACAGTCTAGGGATTTGTGCCGCCAATTGACCCAGTTGGGTCTCTACGTTCCTTTTCCATATGTCCATCTCCCCAATCCTAGTGGTAAGGTGATTGAGTTGAGAATGGATGGCATTGTTGGATTGATCATTCTTAGCTTGGTTCCGCCTGATTTCATTCAGTACTAGTTGAAGCTCATCCTTCTTTTGGTCTCTCTCCGGGTGCCAAGGAGCTCTATAAGGCGGAGGGTCCCTAGGGTTAACCTGGTTCCTTTGTGTTTGAAGGAACCTTTGGTCTCCCCAATATTGGTGATTGGGACCCCTCATGTATCGCGCCTCCTGGTGAGTCTCCACTAGGTGTACTTGTTCAGCATGGGGGCACTCGATGGTGGTGTGCCGTTGTCAGCCGCATTCAACGCAATCTTGGTTCGCTGAAAGGAACCTCACTTACTTTTGGAGCTTTCGAAGTTGATCCCTATGAAATTTCTCCTTTACATCCGGATCGATTATATTGGAGGGTTCATATAAAGGCATAGATGGGGCAGGCCTCGACGATGATGATGTGTCGGAAGCCTTAGGAGTCCCATATGTGTTGTCGAACTCCACCAACCTCTCTATGGTTTCCCAAGCCTCTTGTGGAGCGAGTTCAAGGTAGCCATAGGCGGTGTAGGTGTTGATCCTCTCCTTGGTTGCAGCGTCAAGAGCATTGTATATGATCTCCTGAATTACATATGGTGGTTGGCCATGCGTCGGGCATGAACGTAGTAGGTCCTTAAACCTTTCCCAAACAGTTGCCAGAGCCTCACCAGGCTTTTGTTTAAAAGCCGCGATTTTCTGTCGGATCAACGCCGTCTTAGAAGGAGGGAAGAACTTGTTGAGGAACGCTTTCTTGACTTCATTCCAGGTGCGAAACGATCTTGGGGCTAAGCTTTCCAACCACTGCAATGCTTTCCCTGTAAGAGACCATCGGAAGGCTTTTCGTTGGACATATTCAAGACTTCGTCCATCAGCAATAGTATTACAAAGGTCTAAGAAGGTTGAAATATGTGCCATAGGGCATTCGTTAGGTTTTCCTTCATATTGGTGCCTTCTAATCTCAGTTAGGAAGTTAGGTTTAATTTCAAAATAAGAGGCAGGGATAAGAATCGCCGATTCAGGCACTGTGAGAGCGGGGTGCATATATTGCTTGGCATTCCTAGGGAGGGCATTGATTTGGGCTTCTATTTGCCTCCGGCCTTCCTCCTCCTATCCGCGCGCTCCTTAAGTGCCGCCTCTCTAATCGTTAGGTCCTCAACCTGCTTCCTTAGTTGCTCAATAAGTTCAGCCTGGTTCGCGTTGTCCGCCATGATTCTTTGAGATTGGGCCCTTAGATGGAAATAACGCTCACGGTCGTCTACTCCTTCAAATTCAGGTGGGCAATCAGCGCGTCGCATACACCTGCAAGGCCAAACTAGAAAGAAACGTGAGATAGACTACTAGGGCGCGATTGATTACCACCCCGACAACGGCGCCAATTTGTTAAGTAGGAGGATGCTAGATATGTCGTATAATTAAAAATAATAAAGATGTAATAAATGTAAACCGACTCCTAGCCTATGCAAATAATTACAAGACTTCCTCCAGTTGTAGTGGAAGGATAGTCAGGATCGATCCACGAGGAGGCGTGTCAACGGGATCCTAGTAGTGTTGGAAATCTCAAGTCTGCGTCGACCAGAAGCCTCGATTTCAACCTTGGGCCTCGATGTCGACCTCGGTTGTCAATTTTCTCTGCACCAGAAGACCTGTAGAGACAAAAAAAAGCAGTCGATATCGACTGGAAAGGGTCGATATCGATGTCAGTCACGAAATCGACTGGCTCAGAAGTCTGCCAGTCGATACAGTAGGGTCGATATCGATGTCGGCTGTCGATATCGATGTTCAGCAACCTCCGCAGTGATGATCGTCGTCGACTCAGAAAACTGTCGATGAACTCAGTGGTCGATATCGACGTCTGTGGTCGATATCGATGTCTGCCTGCAGTGGGTTAGTTCTTCGTCGGCAAAGAAAGGCCGAAGATTTAAGAATGGATGAGAAGGGATGAACAGAAATAACAGTGGTTTATGTGAATTAAACTATGTAAAAGAAACAACTCCTAGGATTAGGGTTTACCACAACGTTAACCAATGCATGCGATAAGATAAATAAGACGGACAATTGCGCTATTTCACCCGAGGGACAAGCTATCACTGTACACCAACTCTTAGGATTACTCTTGCAAATAAACCTAATTGTCTCTATCAATTTTATGTTTATAACTCAAGTTGTTAGCATGAATCCCTTTTCTTTCGATTAGGACTAAACATAGAATCGTAGGAGGAGAGATAGACACAACGATATCAGCATCTAATACTTACCTCGAACACGCATGGCTAACGTCGGGCTCACCCCGACCCTAAGAGCTTTGGGGAACTACTCGCTTCTCATCATGGAACTCATTGTTGATTGAAAAGAAGAAACTTGCATTAAAATAACCTCCGAAGCTTTACAATTCAACGTCAATTTTCGCGAACGTCAAACCCTAAAACTTCTCTCTAACTCTAACTCTATTGATTGTCTTGATTGATGATTGTTTCTCGGATCTTGGATCTTGGATCTTTGAATACCAGCCCCCTAGGGCTTTATTTATAGGCTACTAATCCTTGCTATCCGAGGATTGTAACTTCTATCTAAACTATGAACTCTATCCGAACAATTAGGATAGGTCTTTTATTTTGATAAAACTTAAACTAACTTAAAGGTAAAAGATAAATAAGTCTTCAGCTACCATCTATCTTGAAAGTATGAGATAAATTCGTGCCTCCTTGAAGATAAAGTTTCCAATCTGCATCTCGAAACCGAGTCTATCTTCTGTCGAGATAAGGGGTCGATATCGACCACAGAGGTCGATATCGAGATCTCTGTTCCTGCTCGACTTGTCCAGCTCCACTCGATGTCTATGTTGAGGTCGATATGAGGGTCGATATCGACACCAGAGGTCGATATCTATGTTGAAGGTCGATATCTATGTTGAAGTTCAATTTCTACCTCTGCTCAGCTTCGCTTGAATTCCTGCAGGGTTAGCTCAAAACTTGTGCAGACCCTATTTCTTGCACTTTAGCTCATTCTTACACAAGTTTATATACTTTTGAAACTTTTCTTTGGAAATCGAATGAAATATGAAGTCAAAAGATGCAATAAAAAGAGGTACAAATATGTACATCAAACCCATACAATGGTCATCATGAACATCAAAGTACATAAGCACAATTTCACTTTAAGGATCAATCTGTAGGTCAAGGAGTAGTACCACATAGTATCATACAATCATGGACAGAGCAATCGAGATAACCCGATAGAGATCCATAAGGGCAAACATTGACTCTTCCTAACTGACTCATCACTCATCTTCCTCGTGGCACTCGGATACGACTTTTTATGGCACGAAGACACCGGTTGATCGTCATAAGAATCAAGAAAGACAACCTCGGAAACACCTTACTTTTTACTCAAAGGGAAATCAAGAACCACCTTTCAATACTCACTCAGACAACCTTCACATCTATACATGATTCCCGACACGATGTGTTTACCAACCCTATTCCCTGTGGAAGACACTGACCTCCGGGAGAAAGACTCGATAGAACCGTCAAGGGTTTAACATAGTAGAAGGGGCTGCTTTACCCAAGCTGGGTTTGACCATAGGGAAATAAGGGTACTCCCGCTATCTCACTTGTACAGATCAGTTAATACACATTCATAGTCAGGCATACCAATCATATCCACAACAAGCGCTTAGCATAGAATCAGTCAATGACAATTACAATGATCTCCTGGGAATCTTCCAGACCCATCTGTAAAGAACAAGCTAATATTTCGCCTACCCATTCCCAACTACATCCAATAGGGATGGTCTATCGCCGAAACTACCCTCTGGATCTCGTATTAGTTGGTTCTCCTCTTTTATCATAAGCCAAGTTCATAATCAGTCCAATTGAGTTAGGCATATTAAGTTCATTTTGCCCCTTTGAAATGCTTTCGAATCTTTTGAAATCCATGGGCGGTTTTCCAAAACATACACTCGACCCTTGCGTACCCGAATTGCACAACCTGGCTCTGATACCAACTTTGTAACGGCCTGAATATAAATACCCGAGTTACGTTTCGAAGGTCGGATACCTTCGTTCAGATGTTGCAATTCAGGTACGGGTCGAGGTTTCAAACCTCGAAGATCAGTATTCAAGTAGGGATTTCGAACCCCAAACAAAAGAAGTCACAAAACCCAATTCAAACGAAAGTAAAGCGGAAGCAAGGTTTAGATACAAGAGCCACGGCAGAGCCGGGTCAAAACCAAAACATAGTGGGTGAATGCCAATTTATCAAGTTAGAATATGTTAGCCAGGTTCTTCGGTTCGCCAAGAGATTCCCATCACAGAAGCAAGGAGCAAACAAGAGCGGTACCTAACACTATCCACGAAGTCAGGCCCGGTAATCGCCTGCGGGTCCTCTGACCGCGCTGAGGCCACATGACCACGCTGAGGCCACATAACATGCGTGTGTAGCTCACGGAAACTGGGTCGGAGGTGGTGCCGGACATCAATGAAGAAGTGGAGAGGGTGATGGTGGTAGCTTGGCCTTAGAGATCAGAGAAGAAAGGGAAAGAACAGAGAGATGGGTGGATTGAAGCTTCGGCAGGAATGGGAAAAAGAGAGCTGGGTTACAATGTAAAGAGAGAGAGGGGGGACCAAGGATTGAGCTGTCCATTTTGTCCTTAAGTTAATCAAGGGTGAGGAGGGTCTACAAATAGACAACGGCCGAGAGAGAGAGAGAGAGAGAGAGAGAGAGAGAGAGAGAGAGAGAATAAAAGAAAAAAGGGGAAATGAAAATATGTAGAATTTGTCCCCACAAAAGAATTCAAATTAGCGGAATAGACTCGAAATCCGCTCACCCGATCGAATCCCGACTAAATCAAATTTAAATTAAATTTTTAAATCATCTCGGAACTTAAATTAATTTTATTAATACCCGGAACTCGAAAGCGAAAATCAAATCCCGTCAAAATTCAAAATTTAAATGATACCGGAAGGATTTTAAAATAGAACTCGTGCTCGAGGACGATTTCACTCCGCTTTTACAAGTTGCAATGAATAATAACATATTTAATTAAAATAATAATAAAAATATAATATATAAATTATATTCCGTCTTTACAGTTGAGGTTCAAGGTCCTAGGATTGATTCAATAGTACTTATAATATATATGTCGACTTGACTAAGGTTGATTGATCCATAAAGATACAATCTTCTTATTCAATATCACTAAAAGAATAGCATTATCGATTCAAGTTCTTAGACCAATTGGCATATCGATTCAATGCAAATAGAAGACAAGGGAATAACCCACTCGGCCCTATAAACATCTACTCGACATAGATCAATCGATATCATCTACTACAAAGACATAGAAATATCACTAAATCAATGACTTCGTTTGCTATCAAGAAACCAACAACGGATTCATAGCCTAGATGCAATTCGTAACATGGTGATCAATCATAGAAAGGAACACAAATTCATATCAATAAGAACAAGATGATAAATATAATTATAAATAACTAATTGAAATCAAATCCTTACAATTCATTCAACTATGTCTTTGAATCACAGGCGAAACTATGAGTTTAGCGACTCATAGCCAAAGTAACGCTCATCTCTCTCTAATGTCTCTCATGGCAATAATCCAACACACCCAATGGCTGAATGAAAATAGCCTAAATAGAGTCGTACAAAACCCTAGAGAATAAAATAAAAAAAATAATAATAAAATAGAATCTTCGGACTAAAATTGGCAATCGCTGAACACGTGACAACGGCGGGCGTCGGTCCCAACAGTAGCTTGGTTCTTTTCAGCTTCGACGTTGTGCTTTCTTGCTCCTTTGGTTCTCCTTCCTTAGCCTTTATATGCTCCTAGATCATCGTTTTAAGCTCCTCCAAGATCCCATCCAAGGTCGGAATATAAAACTGCAGAATAAACACTAAAAAGGTGTAGATTCCTAACTCGAATACTTCACAAGAAAGATATAGAATTAGACTAAAACATATGCAAAAATCCTATCTAAATGCAATAAGAACTACCTATAATGCCTATATGAAATATTCATTATCAGCAGTCGAGGTCGAGTGCTCTCAGCTTCACTCAACTTCAGGCAGTGTATGGCTCAGTCGACATCATCAGTCTCCTTGATGTCAAGCACTTTACTTAGCCCGTCGATGTCGAGTGGTCAGTAGACATGGGTGATAAATATCGACTATTTCTTTTGTAATTCCAGTAGCTTGGCTTCTCAATACTTAGTTTATTTCACGTTTTCTTCAATCGATATCGACAAGTCTGCGACGGTTCTCAGCTTCTTATTTTGGCTTCAATTCAGCTCCAATTTCTGCACAATTAAACCAAAACTTGTGTAGACCTCTATATCTTGCAAATAAGCATATACTACACAAATTCATAGCATTCCCATCCCAGAATGTAAATAAACGACAGAAATTGTAGCAAAAGTAGGCATAAAACATGGTCAATTTAACGAACATCATTACTCTTCTGGGAATTAGGATTTAGAGTTGGTTATGGATGATCTTTTTGAGTTGAGAGAGAAGCTAATGTTTATGCTTATTTTTGGAGAGCTTTGAGAAAGATGTAATGTTATGTGCTTATTTTCCTTATATTGGTATTTCATGCATATGGCTCAAGTAAAAAAAATGCCAAAAAAAAAAGAGAAAACCGAAAAAAAAAAGAATAAGAGCCTTGTTATTTATTTTTGCATATGAGAGTTTGATAAAAGTTTGATTATTGAGAGTTACCATCTTTTTAGTGTTTTGAGAGATGATACTTATTATAGACATTTGATGTTCTTATGTGAGCTTGATGTTATTTTTTTGAGTTGTTTTGAGTTACGTTGAAAGTTTTAGGAATCTTAGTTCCTAGAGTTGAAAGCGCGCACCACATGACCAAATACAATTACTTGCCTTTATGTTTCTACTAAGCCTCATTACAACCCCGCCGAATGGAGTCTTCTTTGAAGATTTCCATTGAGCAAAAGTCCTCTTGATGTTTCTTATTTTGCTTTGATGTGTCATGTGGAGATTTTGTTATATAAGTGTTAATATTTAAGATTGATATGCGCATACTGAATGGAGTTGAGAGTTATGCTTAAAACCTAAACATATGAGATGAGAGATACACAGAATATTCCTTGTGAGGATGGATTGATAAGCTTGAGAGCAACATGATCATTCATGTACATGCTAGGATGTTTGTGTGCCATATTCATGTTTACAATTGTGCTGATGTTGTTTTTTATAAGTTTGAGTTATGAAGGAATCTCATGTGTGATGCATTGGTTTATGTTTATTCTTCATTTGCTTGAGGACAAGCAAGAGCTTAAGTGTGTGGGGGGGGGGGGGGTTGATAATGTATATTTTAGATAGGCATTCTAGGTAGTTTTAGGTGCATTTGGATAGGATTCTTGCATGTTTTGTAGTTAATTCACATTGTTTTCTATTTTAGCATTTGAGTTCGAAATCTACACTATTTTGTGTTTATTCTGCAGTTTTAAAATCTGAGCTTGGATGAAGGATTAAGATGTCTAGAAGATCTGATTTTAGAGCATAAAAGAGGCAAAGGAAGAGCATCAAGGGATCTAAGGAAGAACAACGTTGAAGATAGAGAAGAATCGTGGAGCTAGAAGAGCAGCGCCCGCCACTTTTCCACCGACACCCGTCGGTTTCGTAGAATTCAAAATTACGATTTCGTCCGATTCTATTTTAATTAGTTTATTCTTATTTTATTTTTTAGGGTTAATAAGGTCAACTCCTATCTTATATAGGCCGACACTATTAGGGTTAGAGGAAGAGACACAACTTTCTATTCAGTTTTAGAATAATTTCAATTAGGCTACGAGTTGCTAAACTTATAGTTTCGCATGTGATTCGAAGGCATGGTTGGTTGAATTGTGTGGATTTGATTTCATATTGTTATTCATGAGTTATTTCATTATCCTTGTTCTTATTTGTACATGTTCCCTCTTGATTGATCACCTTGATAGAATTTGCATCTTTGCTAATGATTAATGATTTCGTAGGAATAGTTAATCCATGGTAGCAAGAAATAGGTAATTGTTCCCGTGAAAGCATCAATTATTTATGCAGGATAGTGACACTTGGTTAAATATCGGTTCATTTGAGATTAGGGTTAGAGGGGTGAAAGCCTTTGATAATCTAATTGATTAGGAGGGTTGGTACTGCCAAACTGCCATGTACTTTGGGATTTTATGTTGCTGTGTGTTTTAAGAATCCTTTAGGATCACATATTGTGTAAGAGATTAGTAAGCCTATAAAGGATATCAATCTATTTAAACCAAAGTCGGAATAACCATTGAGAATAATAATGAAATCACTCCAAGGATCATGAACCCCAACCATTGTCAAGAATTACAAGTGAAGCGCTTTACTCATATTGATATACTTTGCAATCATTACTACTTTTATTTTTTGTTTTCTTTATTCATTTCAGTTTTATTGTTATTTTGCTCTGAATCATCACTAGAAACACGTATCTATCTTCTCTGTGGGTTCGACCCTCACTTGTCTACTATACTAATCTTTTGTTTCGCTTGAGTTATGGATATTATTTGCATTTGGGACCAGGACCAACGACAACATATCTTCCTGAGCAGTCACTCTTTTCCTACAAAAATACGACTTAGATATTCTAATAAGGGTCCTTCTCAGTGTTGCCTTTGTAACCAAGTGGATGAGGATGCTTTACACCTATTTTCTCTATGCCCAATAACTCGAGCTTTGATAACTTACTACGAACAACTAACTGGAAGATAGCTGTCAATGTTACAAACTGGAGGCGCTAGGCACAAACAAATGAAAGTAATCACAAGAAAAGAAATAAGTGAACTTCCCATTGGGTAAGACCATCTAGAGGTGTCTACAAAATAAATGTAGATCTGTCAAACCATTGAGAGAATGCAGTATTGATTGCATAGTTCGTGATTGTCATGGTCAGGTTGTTGATATTTTTCAGCACAAGATCAAAAATGGGTCAGTTTTACAAGAAGAAGCAAATGCTTTCTGTGCAAGGGTAAAGGTAGCAATCGACAGAGGTCTAAGGAAAGTCATAATTGAAGGAGATAGCCTCGAAATTATAAAAGCAACGAAAGATAATGCCAGCATGTCATGGGAGAATGTGATCTTTACGACAATGGAGATGATTCCCAATATGAAAAATAGTTTCAGCAATATCAAATTCAGACACTGCTAAAAAAATAAAATTCTAGTGCCGATTATATTGACTAGAATTATGAGAACTGGTAATATGGTGACTCCCCTTTGAAAAGAGAATTATGTAACAAGATGAAGGATTGACGGAATTTTCGCCAAATAGCCCTGAGGTTAAGGCTAATTCATGTGGTGTACAAAAGTTTGAGATATTTTGCCAGGTGTCCCTGAGGTTTTTATTATTTTTGCCAAATGCCCCTAAGGTTTTAATTTTTTTCGCCAGACACCCCTATGTCGAATTGTTAAAATTTTGGATGAAAATAAAAAGAAAAGAAAATATTATTTCATTATTATTTTTGTAAGGTATTATTTGCACAATATCATTTAATTATAGTAATTAAATTATCTAATTTTATTTACACAATATCATTTCATACTACATTTTTTAACCAATGGGATTAATTCAAAACTTTTATGTAATAAAGTTAATAATAACTATACAATATTATTTCATTATGCATTATTACATGATATCATTTCATGCTATTTTTTTAAAACCATAAGATTAATTCAAAACTTTTTTTTTAAAAAAAAATATATAGTTCCAAATATACGAATTTTTTTCTAAAGTACCCAATCTCTCTCTCTCTCTCTAGCTATGTGTGTATATATAATGAAAACTACTTTTTTATATATAATAATCTTAATTTTTAGATTTTCACCTAATCAACCTAATCTACATAAATTTTCAAATCATAAAAATTTTTAATATTTTTAAAAAAATGAGATTTACCTATTGTAACTATTAAATGAGAAATATTTTTGCTTAGATGACATAATCATTTTAATTTTACAATTTCCTCGCAATCAACTAAATCTAGAAAAAAATAGCAAACTAATGAAATTTGTACACGTTTTTTAATCAATCTAGCTATATCAAACTATTACATCATAAGCATATATTTTTATTAGGTGTGATAACCAAATTTATTTTAGAATTTTAACTCAATCAACCTATTCTACTTAAATCTTAAACTCATGTAATTTTTACACATTTTTCATAAATATTTTAATTATTTTTTACTTAATTATCTATTTTTTTCTATTTTATGTTAATGTTTGATAATATTTTATTTAAATTTATGATAGTAATTTTTTATACTTATAAAATTGTATTTTTATTGTCTAAAAAGAAAACTACGCAAAATGGTGCGAGGATTGTACAAAATTTCCACCAAAATGTTAACAAATTCGACAAAAGAGCATTTGGTGAAAAAAATGAAAACCTCAGGGGTATTTGGCGAAAAAAATAAAAATCTCTGAGGCACCTGACGAAATAGATCAAATTTTTGTACTTCACACGAATTAGCATTAATCTCAGGGCATTTGGCGAAAATTCCGAAGGATTAATTTTTGCTAGGCAAATGGTGCCTACAGCCTATTTGTAATTAAAAAAAAAGCCACATGCATGTGGGCCACACAGGCGCATACCCGTGAATGCTTTAATTTTTTTTTTTTTATATCCAGGTATCCCAAGCTTACACTTATACTAGTCCTGTACCCCAAGTCTCCGGCCCTTCATCGACTTGGGGAGGTAAACCGCGGGATGTGCCTCACCAATGGTCCAACCACCCCCCTTTATACCTTTTGGCTCCAGGAGGCCCACTCCACAAGAGAAACAAATAATGCTCCTCCTGGAAATCGAACCTCCCACCCGAAGTTTCTAGGCCCAGCGTAGGGTGACCTTTCAACCAGTGAGCTATGCCCCGGGGGCACGTGAATGCTTTAATAATTGCACCGTATATCTCCTTTCTTAATGTTCAACCATTCAACATGTGCTTTGCATTATTTTGCTTTTAGACTTTTCTTTCCGATGTGTTGGAAAAGGTGTGTGTCTATATATATATATAGAGGTTGGCTCATGTGTTAACAACTCTTACGGTGTTAAATGTTAACAAATCAATATTCGGCAAAATTTATCAAATATTCATCACAGTCACTCAATTATTCATCAAAACTTTTATTAAAATTAATCAAATATTCATCACAGTCACTCAAATATTCATCACAGTCACTCAATTATTCACAATTTCCCAAATATTCATCACAGTCACTCAAATATTCATCACATTCACTCAATTATTCACAATTATTCACAATATCCACCTCCAATCCTGTAATTGTGTTACTGTGATGAATATTTCTTAAATGTTGCCGAATATTGATGAATATTTGGGAAATTGTGAATAATTGAGTGACTGTGATGAATATTTGATAAATTTTGCCGAATATTGATTTGTTAACATTTAACACCGTAAGAGCTGTTAACCTTTGATCCGCATTATATATATATATATGGAAAGTTTCAAATGAAAATCAGTTTTTAAAGTGAATGTGTCTAATTTGAAGGTAAATGTGTCTAACATATGAGTAAATTAGCCTAATTTTATGGGGTAAATGGGTAAATGACCATAATTATGAGGTAAATATCACCGCATTCCCATACTTTCTATTTACATGAATATTGCCTTTGTTTCAATTATAAAAATTACAGATTTTAGCTCGTAATTTTTATTTGAAATAATATTATAAGGTGGCAATATAAGATTACAAAATGAAACAAAATATGTTACATCATATTTTTTGTCTTTCTTTTAAAAAGTGAAAAATATGAGATTAAAAAATATAAGGTGAACAAATAATACAATAAAGGTTCTTATTAATAAATGTGCATTTTCATATTGTAAAGTAAGTTTCCTACCAAAATTTTTCTTTATGGGCTGCTATTTTTATGACGGTTTTGTGCCTTAATGCGCCATGTGCCATTAAAAACATATTAGCTCAAAAATGGTATAGCGATGTGCCCATGCACAAAGGTGCGAGTTCAAAATCCCGCTTAGGCTATTTATGTTTATCTTTTTTTTTGTCCCCGTTCATGAATAAGATTATAAAGTGCAATAACAAAATGATAAAGTGCATAAAGAAGATGATAAAGTGCATTTATAACATTATGATGTGCAAATATAACAATATGTTGTGCAAATATAATATCATGTTGTGCAAATATAATATTATGTTTTGCATATCTAATAATATAATTTTACGTTGTGCACATATAACATTATGTTGTGCAAATATAACTTTAAGTTGTGCAAATATAATATTTTGTTGTCCAAATAAAATAATAAAGTGCAAGAACAAAATGATGGTATATGAATATTAATATGAAGTGCATGGAATTGAATAAGATTGTGAAGTGCACAATTAAGATTATAAAGTGCATAAATAAAGTGATAAAGTGCAAGAATAAAATGATGAAGTGTAAGACTAATAATATGAAGTGCATGAATAATATTATGAAGTGCAAGTGCACAATTAAGATTATAAAATATATAATACAAAATACAAAGAGAATGTCATTAATTGATATTTTATCTACTCAGCCCTTATCTATCTAACTATTAAAAGATAAACATTTATAATGAGGTGTCATCTCCACCATAATTATAGGGTTTTCAACCAATCAAATTAAAATAGATTTTTTATTTTCTAATCAATTGGTTCAATTTAAAACATTAAATTAATATATAATTTATTTCTTAGTATATTATACATTTTCTAATAAATTGGTTCAAATCAAAACATTGAATCAAACCTATTATATTTTTATTTGATAGTAATTTGTTATTTGATAGTAATATGTTGTGTTATTATATATGACTTTATTTATAAAAAAAATATGCGCCATGGCACGGAAATTGTACTAGTTTAATTTAAAATAGTATCGAATTAATCTAAAAGTCATAAAATTATACCAATACAACCTCCTTTGTATGCTTGATTCGACGTACTTGCGTAGGAGCTAGACAACAATGATGCAGATTGAAAAGTAAACGCCAATTGGAGTGAGTTTATAAACTACTGAATAATTTTATAATTTATTAAATTGAGATAAGGGCGTGTTTGGGAAGAAAGGAAAAATATGGGTGAAAATTTCTAATTTGATCTTCACCTTCCTCACATCGATCGACTGTAATCCCGGGGCGGTGGTTACACATGCGAACTTCGGCAAGCTTCCGGTGGCAGTCTAGGGCATGACAGCACAAGGAGGAGGCAGATACGGGACCGTGGTGGCATGACGAGTTCGTTGGTGGAGATCGTTGGTGGCGTGGCGATGATCGAAGGCGGAGAAGCAGAGCTCTGATGTTGCTGGGCGAGGCTTCCATGGGCGATTCCGACAAGGGAAGAGAAGATGATGCTGCTGCCGGTGGTTGCGAGAGATGGAGGGAGGTTGGCAGCTAAATCGCCGGAGTGGGAGTGATAGGAATCGAGCGGGGCTTCCATGGGCGAGGTGAGAGGAATCGTCGGAGTGGGAGGCGCGGTTGTTGGGCGAGGCTTCATGGCGAGGCTTCCATGTTTTGTTTGTTGTGTCAGACCCGTTTTTTTTAAATAAAAATTAGGCTCATTTTCACTTTCACTTTAAGTGATTTTCACTTTAAGCCTCATTTTTATTTTAACCTCACCGTGTGTATATATATATGATTAGGAAAAGGTTGATATATAATTGACCACAAGGATTGACCTTATGGAGATTCCCTTTTTGATTCAGTGTAAAATATAAATTATTTTAATATTTATTTTTTCTTAAAAAATTATAAAACTTATATTTATATTGTAAACAACTACCTTGATATATTTATATAATTTTATTTAAAACAAGCATTTTAATTTTTTTTTAAATTATATTTGGTCAAATGTCATCTTTTAAAATTCACATGATTTTTCAAAATAAAAGTTTATAACTATATAAAAATAGATAGTTTAAATATAAATGTAATTTTTATAATTTTTTTAAGATAAAATAAAGAATAAAATAATTGTGTATTATGGTAATGTATGGGAGTTTTGCTATGCAATAAAATGTAGAAATAAAATCACAAGCAACCCAACTTTATCCGATCAAATAAATTACAAGACTCCAGTGGAAGGGATCCCGATCGATCATCGAGGAAGCATGTCAGCGTTTCCCAAGTACTGTTGATAAACGTTCTTTGAAATCGACCAGGAGTCCTCGATATTGACTATGGAGTGGTCGATGTCGACAGGGACAGTCGATCTCTTCAGCAGCAGCAAGTCTCAGGGTACCTCGACGTCAAGCACAACCCGCAAAATACAAACAAGCAGTCGACATCGACTGGAGCAATCGATGTCGAGTGAGAAACAACAGCAGTCGACACAGAAGACCGTCGACTAACTCCAAAACTGTAGCAGAGCAGTCGATATCGTCTAAGGTCTGTCGATCTCGAGTGTAGTAGCAGAAAAGCAGAATCTTTGTTCGGCAAAGAAAGGTCCAAAGATTGAAAGAATGATAAAGATGCAATGATCAGAAAAGGAAACGTTTTTTTTTGTGGGTTTCGCAAGGCTCCAAATTCGACATTCAGTGCCTTTTCCTTCGAAAGCACGTCTCTTAATCTCTACAATAAATTTAGTTTTAATACCTACGAACGGATATTCATTATTACGAATACTGGTGTCTTCAAACCCACTGTGAAAGGGCTGAAAACCAAAACTTCCGGTGAATAATTTTTAAATTAACGGTGTATCCAGGATTTAAAAATAAACAACTTTGGTGAATAATTTCAAAAGTAACGGTGTATGGAGAGGGGACAAAGAGGTTAGGTTACTCAAAGTAATAGGGGTTATTGCAGTTATAAACAGAGGACCAATTAGGAAAATAAATGGATCCGGATGAAGCTTTGACACAAATACAATTAGAGTAAACTCATAATATAAATGGATTAACAATGAGTCACAGAGAACCAACAAAACATTAACGAAACCTCATAATTGGAATCGATCATTAAGGTTGACAATTCCGATGAATAATGTGCATCAAGAACAATTACGTCTAATGGACAATTACGTCTAATGGACTTTATGATAAATGCAATTGAAGCTCAGAAACAATATGAATCCACAATGGGAACCATAAAAACAGAATAACAATATCAAATACTTTGCAATTTGACAGTAAGATCCATATACTAGTTCTGCGCATAATGATAAACATTCTATTCTACTGAATAATATCCAGATAATAATACTACGAATTAATAAAACATTCAATTCTCCTGAATAATAACTGGACCCTAATCACTGTCATCATGAAAGTCTTCCCCAATCTCGGCCTCATCTGTTGAGTCATCTCCCAAGTCCTCTTCCTCTTCTTCCAAGGTATTATCACCATCCAACACAGCTGTGCATGTCCTCCGATTATGCGAAACCACCTTACCACATCTTCCCACACTTTCTCATTTTCTTTATTTTCCCCTTCGTTGTGGCTATCTCTAGTGACCCCTTCAGCCGGTGGCCTTTGTTCTTGGCCTGTGGGGGAGGTTGAATGGTAATTTTATCCGGGGGCTTGACGCATACGTACTTCTCAACAAATGCCTCTTTCGTCATTGCCATCCCACCAGACTCAGCCTTCTTCTTCATGTATTGCTTTTTCTTCGACATTAAAGTAGAAATAAAATCTTCTATGAGTTCAATGTCACCCTCCACAAGGCCCACCGTGGAGTATATACCACCCCACATCTTATCCATCAACACCTTATTCGATTCCAACGCAGCACTCTCTTTGACAACTACCTCATCAACATGGACCTGCGATGCTTTCCTTGCTTCCTTCGTCCACCTAGACTTAAGCATGATGTCAGGTATGGACTTCACCCACATATATTTATAGGTGGCAAATATATGTTTGCATGGGATACCAAACCTAAGGAAAGTGTTGCATGCACATGTTGAACACTGGGTGTCCAGATCGAATTTAACCTGGAAAGGACCACAATCTTCTTCATCAACAACATGCACTTTCTTGCCACCCTCCACTGTCTCGTTGGTGACATTGCATAAAGCTAATGCATCCTGAATTTCCTCCTGGACCTTCGCAAACACCTTCAGAGTATAAACAGATGTTGCGTGGCGTTCAATCGGTAGAGGACTCTCATACTTTGGGGCGGTTGTGGCATTTTCCATGTCAAGCCTCGCCTGGGTGTTGCGTTGTGTATCCATGGCCGAAGCGAATTGCATCATGAACTCAACAAGGTTGAAGTGACGACTAGAGTACCGCCCAAAGAAATTGTTGGCTGATTCTGAAATTGATGTTGTTCTAATCAGCCCCCCCCCCCCATTGGAACCTCTCTGAAATATGCTGGTATCTAGTTACTCCTTTGATTGTACATCAATTTAAGCCACTTTTTCTCTTCTAGTCCAAACTCAGCCACCATGTCCGTCCACATTGACTCAAATTCTTCAACCGTTATATAATATCCCCACACTGCCTTGTTAAGTTTCTTTCGGAAATCTTTAATACGACAGATGTCATGTGGTACATAAAGATGGGAACATATTTATCTATTAGATCATGAAAACAATAGTTATATTAACGACATATACAATTCTGATAACATGTCAACCTAACATATATCATCTATTTTTCACAAGCCAACATAAAAAATGCACTAATGAATTCAACGAATTTCCAAACTATACCTACAGGGACATACGTTAAAACTCTATACCCTATTTGGTTGATAACAAACAATTCAACTGAATAATATACATAATATATTTATATGATAAAGAAAAAACATATAATATACCCGAATAATGATTGTTACTACATTTATATAGATAGGACTAGCTAGAACCATACATGGATGGCAAAAATTCTTGAACACACCTGCTGGTGTATTACAAAAAATAAAAATTTGGATTCACAATGGACCACCAAGAGAGGAGACCGCAACGCGAACAAGCAGCAGTATAAACAGAGTGGAAATCATATAATTTTGCTGAATAATATCCAAAAATAAGAAGTAAGCATGGAAAACCATACAATTGCAAAGAATAAAAATAGCCTCCAATTATTACGACATAACAAGAATCATTGAAATGACATAAATAAGAAATAACCATGTAGATGACAATATGAAATATACCTCCTTAGGGACTTTCATCATAATGTGCCATATACAAAAATGATGACGTGTATTTGGAAATACTTCTGGAATGACCTCCTTCATCGTAGGATCCTGATTAGTTACAAGGACCATCGGGTCCTTTCCCATTGCATTCTGGAAGGTGTGAAACAACCACCTGTACTAGTCCTTGTTCTCATTCAACAACAACCCGACATCAAAAGTTACAGCTCTACGGTTGTTGTCCATTCCGGTAAATGGTCCAAACACCATAATGTACCTGTAAGTAATTCATAATAAAGCTCCCTCTTGAGATGAAATAGTACCATTGAATAACAAATTGTTTATGAATATGATTTACATTTCCATTATATGAAGTCATAAAGATACACATTTCACAGAATATTATGACACATTATACTTATGATCAACCCATAAAACCCCATATTCAACCGAATACTTACATAAACGTCAATGTTAATTGGCCAACTAAATTCAAATATGGAAAGCAAAAAAATAATGTTGTAGTGATAGAGTTAAAACATACTTGTTGGTTCTGTATGTTGAGTTAAATGACACAACATCGCCAAATGCTGCATAATTAGCTCGAGCAATCGGATCGCACCAGAATAATCTCACCAAATTGTTTTTGCTATCAACAACATGGTCAAAATAAAATGCAGATGATGCCTTCCTCTTCATTGTGAATCTATCAATAACAATATGTTCATCACCGCTAGAGATATATGCCATAATATCACGCTTAAAGTTCTTAATATCTTGCAATGATAGGCCTCCACTCGTAGAACCTCCACGACATTCCTTCATTAACCGGTGAGTTATTGCCGGACCAATATTAGCCCATGCACAATTGATCATAAATGGGTGATTCCCAAAATCTAGCTTACGGTGTGCCTTGAGGAATTGATTAGAGATCCCTTGCATCAGTGGATGGTTATGCCGCTCTTCCATCATACTTATTTCATACCCAGATGAACCCTTGAATTTGAGGTATATGTGGGCCTTGCAACCCACACAGCAATTTAATCGCTTACGCTTTCCAATGCTCTTGCTTGGTGGAGCAAAACCTTCCCGGTTGCATCTTATGTAATGATGCAACAGTGTCCCGTCGTTGTGGTAGGAAGTACCCCCCCAGCTTCATGTCAAAACCTACCTTGGCGCCATATTTTTTGTAAAATTCAATCCCCCCTTCCATATTTGCAAACAACTTCCCGACATGTGGTTTAACTGACTCATCGCACGTTGGAACCCAGTATTTTGTTTTACCGGGCGACTCTTCTTGTCTATACCCAACATGCACCTCTTCTTTGGCATCATCTTCATATAGGGGGTCCAACACTTCTTCTTCGTCCTCAAACTGCGTGTTGTCGATATCCCAACCAACACCAATGTCCGAATCTAGTTTAAGGATAAACAAACGTAAGGCATAAAGACAATGACGTGCCAAACTGTCATTTCGTTCGGAAAATATTAGTATTCGCCTGAATAACGTCAATCATCGTATTCTAATATTGGATGTTAATATTCACTGTTTCACCGAAAAATATGAATTCTCTCTGGTTTAACGAATAACTTTAATCACGAATTGCATTCATTGAAATATGTAACTATTATGGTTGGTAAAATTAGCTATTTAAGCGAATAAAATATGAGGCTGATGCTTTTCTTGTTAAAGTACAATTAACTTAAACATAATATTATACTACTCGATATCAATCCTCACCTTTATTTAATGGATTCCTACTATGAACGGCATACAATTTCAAAATCCCTATTTAATCCACCAAATGACCACAACCCTAACCTTAATGTATTGACTAAAAAAACCAAATTGTTATATAAATTTTTCCAAAAACACATACATTGCTGACACCATCTACGGTTCCCACTAAATTAAAAACAACCATATTAGAACTGTTCAACAAATTCGCAAAACCAAAAAATCATACTTTTGAACACATACCTGATTCCATCGCTACGCTTTTTTTTTGTAAACTTAATTTGATCGAACAATAACTTAAACTTTCTGTCACTTCCCCGAAATCGTTGGCAATATCGTTGCATTGATAAAAAGAAAAGGGTTTTTTTTTTGACATCTATGGGTTCCTCTTCATCTAGCATACCCCATAGAAATAAGTAGATTGTTTACTTAAATCTTAATAGTTATCAACTTAATTGATTATTTTGATCTAATCCAAAATCTGTACATATAAAAAAAGATTTGGATTTACCAAGATATGGGATATTGACAATTAATTAAACAATTAATAAAGTATTTGACAATTAGTTTTATATAAAAAAACCGGCCCACCTTAAAACCACAACAACCCTAAAAAAAATCATCCACAATTTCCGCGGACCCCACTTTTTAAACAATCCGAAACACATCTCATGCCCACCTTCACAGGCGCCACTATCTAGGAGAGTAAATCTGGTTTTCAGTATTTGTGTGCGGGGCCCACCTAATTTAGATTTAAAAAAAAACCATTTTAATCTCACCCATCCATCAACATCCGATCAATGGCCAACAATTGTGCACAAGGTACACCCTAAGCCACAATTGATCCATTATATATATAGGGTGTGGTTCAAGTGTACACACCCCTTAGGGTGTACCTTGTGCACAAATCTGGACCGTTGATGGAGATGAAATGGAAGGCCATGATTAAAGGGGATTTTTTTATTTTTCTATTTCAATTGTGGGTCCTGCATGAGTCTCAAGCACTACTCTCCCTCCCACTCTCTTTGGTGCGTGCATCCCCACACCCAAATTTTTTTTTAAATCAGCATTTTCGTTTGTTTAAAAACTGTGGGACCCATCTAATTTCATTTATTTTAAAACAAATAATGTTTCACATTCTACCGAATAATGTTATATCAAAATTTACCAATTCCACTGAATAATTTGTCACATGCTACCGAATAATGTTTTTTTTTCCATCAATTTTAGATAAAAGAAACCTCAAATCCCTATTAATTAGTTACAATTTTTACGAATAATCCTTCCTATTTCACCGAATAATGTTACACATTTCACCAAATAATCATTATAATTTAACCGAATCTGGCTCGTCTCATTTATGCACTTTATTATTTTATTATTGCACTTCATAATCTTATTCATGAACAGGTACATCACTTTATTATTTACCCTTAAATTAGGCCTATTTTAATTATAAAAAGTAAAATTTTTTATAATTGAAATAGGCTCATTTACCTATTTACCCATAAGGAATTATTATGTTTGCACAACATAAAGTTATATTTGCACAACATAATGTTATATGTGCACAACATCAAGTTATATTTGCACAACAGAAAGTACTGATACTAAAAGTGCTGACACGAAAAGTGTTGATACGAGAGTGCTGACATGGACATTGTTATATGCGCACAACATATATTTATATTTGCACAACATAATGTTATATGTGCACAACATCAAGTTATATTTGCACAACAAAAAATGCTGCCACGAAATATATATATATATATATATATACACATTAAAAAAATAGCCCCGAAGGGGGGCACAGTGGAGGGGCACATGGGAGGGGGGGCACACGCATGGACAAGGGGGGCCAAATGGGGTTGACATTTTTACTAATTAAATTAGTCCCATTTACTTATAAATTAGGCCCATTAGTAATTTCCTTACAAAAATTAGGCCCATTAAGAGAATTTTACACCTTAAGCATTTTACACCCTAAGACAATTTTACATTTGAACCTTTGCCTATATATATATATATATATATATATATATATATATATATATATATATATATATATATATATATATATATATATATATATATATATATTTAGGGTGTGGTTCAAGTGTACACACCCCTTAGGGTGTATCTTGTGCACAAATCTGGACCGTTGATGGAGGTGAGATGGAAGGCCATGCTTAAAGGATATTTTTTTATTTTTCTATTTAAATTGTGGGTCCCGCATGAGTCTCAAGCACTACTCTCCCTCCCACTCTCTTTGGTGCGTGCATCCCCACACCCCATTTTTTTTTGAAATCTGCATTTTCGTTTGTTTAAAAACTGTGGGACCCATCTAATTTCATTTGTTTTGAAATTTTGATAATTCCACCGAATAATGTTTCACATCCTACCGAATAATGATATATCAAAATTTACCAATTACACTGAATAATTTGTCACATGCTACCGAATAATGTTTTGTTTTTTTTTTCCATCAATTTTAGATAAAAGAAACCTCAAATCCAAAATAATTAGTTACAATTTATACGAATAATCCTTCCTATTTCACCGAATAATGTTAAACATTTCACCAAATAATCATTATAATTTAACTGAATCTGGCTCGGCTCCTTCTCATTCGAATAATCTTTATAATTTAATCGAATAATCTCTCAAATTTAACCGAATAATCATTCTATTAAATACGAATAAGTTTTCTAATTTAATCAAGTAATGTAATTTCAACAAATTGTCTTAGAAACAAAGATAATCTATTTAATTTAACTGAATAATCTTTCAAATTTAACCGAATAATTAAATATATATATATATATATGTGTATACACGATTACACAAATGATAAGTAATAAGATTGAACATTGGAATTGTTTATTCAAACAATAATATAATAGTCAACAACCATCCCGAAGAATTGCAATTGGAATTGAACATGGCAATTGGTTTAACTGTGCACCGCAACCGCAATTGACTATTCGCGACCGACTGCCGCTGAACAGATTCACCACCAAGGACGACTGATTTGTCATGCGCCGGCTGCGCTGCACTTCAACTGACATATAACGGCCCGGATATAAATATCCGGGATACGTTTCGAAGGTCGGATACCTTCGTTCGGATGTTGCAATTCAGGTACGGGTCGAGGTTTGAAACCCCTAAATTTCAAATTAGCAAGGTCAGACAGATTTCTTTGCAATCGCCCGGGGGACTTTCCCACGCCATAGAGACATGGAGCAATCAAACCTAAAAACAATTGGTGCGAGCGGGATCAGACCGAGGCCCCAACACACCCTGTCCCGCAAGCAAATATACACATACGCTAATATAAAGATGATGCGAATGCAGAAATTAAATCACACTATCATGATCCTAATTTACAATGTGCGGAAAAGAACTGTAGAGGGCCCACGACAATGCCAAGTGGCATATCCCTCTCCTACCTCTGCACCCCTTCCCGTTAGTGCATAGACTGGCCAGTTCGGTGCTATAGCATAGCCATTTCCTCGTGGTGGTGCACTTCACCACGGTATCATCATATCATATCATATCTCATCATCATATCATATCTCATCATCATATCATAAATCATGCTCATGCCCGATGGTGCTGGGCTAATCATATCATATCATATCATCTCTTGCCCGATGGTGTTGGGCTATCATATCATGCTCATATCGACTCGATAGACTCAGGGCACCCGATGGGGCTGGGCTACTCTATGACCCTAGCAAAGACCCTAGGACTACCACAGATAATGGTCGTTCTGTTTACATACGCATAGAGAAATAGAATGCTCAATCACAAGTGCAATCCTAGCATGATACTACATGGCATGCTTTAATGATTATGCAAAACCTAGTATGTCATATATTCACAAGCAGGTAATCTCTTTCGAATCTGAGTAAGCCCATAAAGGAACTTACCTGAATAAGCCGATCAGCATAGAAACAGGGTAGAAGCAGAATCCAAGTAATGAATCATCAATAGTAAGCAATGTCCAACATGTCACAATCACCTAATAACATACAAATACATAAGTCTATCTAATTCACACAAGGCGCCCCTAACTATCACACATCTCTTCCCATATCTCATTTTATATTATTCCATCTTATCTCAACAATATTCATATATCTTTTCATGTTCATCTCATCTCGTCATCTCATTTCCAAAACAACCTCTCGAGAACTCAATTTAGAAAATCAAACAAATCTTTTAAAATCGCTTATCCAAATTCCGACAATAAACATTTTAACCTTAAGTCAATTTCCCAAAATCATGTTATAAAATAATTCCGGCATGCTTCTCATTTCAAAACATTATATAAATAAATTCCAATATTAAATCATCAAAATAACCGATGTTCACAAATCATATTTATAATTCCAAACCAACAACTCGCTTTAAAATTCCTAACTCACATGTTTAAATCCTCTTAAAATGCATCAATTAAATAATCCAATCAATATTATTTTAAAACAATAAACAATATATAACGATTAATTTTCCAGAATTTATAATTACAACCAAACCCAAAATAATACTAATATTCAAATAATTTAACACTTACTATCCATATAATCTCAAAACAATACCCATAAATATACTTATAACCCAATATCAAATAATATCACTTTTAAAACCTTTTAAATATATTAAAATTTCAGAATATATATATATTTATTTATTTTCCCAATGTCCAAAATAACAATTAATATAACATATCATATATATATAATAACATAACACAATACTATAATTTAACACATAACATATATATATATATGTGTACTACCGAAATAATGAAAAAAACACAACCCATATATATAACCCAAAACAATAAGCCAATTCAGAATTAAAATCCAGCCCAACCCGTTACCAAACCCAGCCCACAACCCGTTTTTCTTAGCCCTTACCCGAGCCCAGACCCGAAACCCATACCCGGATCCCCACCTCATTTCAGTTTTAATGAACCGGAAGAAAATAACTGAACCGGCTAAAATAAAAGAAGAAAAGAATGTCGAACCGGCCTAAGGGAACCCGTCTCCCCCAGATGAATAGAACAGAGCTCTGCTCAACGGAGATGGAGGAAGGAAAAGTAGGGCAGGCCTCGCCGGCGGCCATCTTAACCCGAGATTCTCCCCACCCGACCGACATAGGTTTCCGACCGCCTCCCAAGCAAAGAGAACGAAGCGCGAGTGAAGGAGAGGGAGGAAAGAGGGATTACCGAGACTCCGAGGTGCTCCAGCTGCAATGGCGGACGTCCGTCTGCGAGAGTTCGAGAGGGGTTCGATTGAGGGCCTAGGATCGACAGATTCGGTCATAAAAGAGGATCTTTATGATGTTTGAGGACGAAGGAGGAGGGAGTCGAGCTTACCACGCTTGGATCGATCGGAAAACAGCGAAGGAGAAGAAGAAAAGGGCGGCGTCAGTGCTCAGCTAGGCTGCGTCGGAGGCCTGCTGCTGCTACTGGTTGGACACGAAGAAAGAAGGAGGAGAAGGTGGGTGGAGCTGCT
Organism: Persicaria maculosa; assembly: GCA_963922045.1. Classification (NCBI taxonomy): domain Eukaryota; kingdom Viridiplantae; phylum Streptophyta; class Magnoliopsida; order Caryophyllales; family Polygonaceae; genus Persicaria; species Persicaria maculosa. Next base: position 60,235,242 of record OY998257.1, on the reverse strand, counting down.
GCGTTTGCTTTGGCAGAACAGAGGAGGTGAGATGGTTTGGTGGTGGTTCGACAAAGAGGAGGAGAGAAGGTGGTTGTGGCTGGGCAGAGGAGGGAAGCTACAATGGTGATGTTGGTGTTTTCTGGCGGCGGAAGGGGGTGTAAATGGGTGTGAAGAATTAGGGAAAAATGGTTGTAAAGAGAGAGGGAGAGATGGAGGATGAGCTGCAGGGGGTGTGTGGGTGAGGGTGTCTTGCAGAATTCAGAAGAGAGGGAGGGGCTCTCTTGTGGGCTGGTGTGAATTAGAGTGTGTGAGGAAGGGGGGACCGAAGGGGGGGGGGGAGAGAGAGAGAGAGCGAGAGAGAAATAAAGAAAAGGGAAAGAAAATAAAAGAATTGGGTCCATTAAAGAATTCAAATTAGCGGAATAGACTCGAAACCCGCTCGTCCGATCGAATCCCGACTAAATCAAATTTAAATAAAATTAAATCAATTTCAAGATAATCGGAATTAAATAAATTTTTCGATACCCGGAGCTTAAATTAATTTTATTAATGCTCGATCTCGAAAGCGAAAATCAAAATCCATTTCTAAAACCCAATTCAAAACTATATAGAAATTCGTTTATGAAGAATTAAATAAAATTCAGTTGCTCGAGGACGGGAAGTTTCAAAATTTCTAGAATCTTAATTTTAAGTCGAACATAATTTAATATTTTAAAAAAATAATATTTTAAAATTTTCGGTCTTTACATGACAGTAGAATTCCACATGAAGGATGCCTAAATCATTGCAAATCCTAGAAATTGGGGTTTTTCAAACTTACCTCAGAACTTCAAAGGAGAGAGAGGGAGAGAGGATCTGGTGGTTGGAGGTGGTGGATGGTGTCGGTCACTTTAAAGGACGATTGATTTGTCCCGTCGATTGCTTCCTTGGTGTGGGCCGCCTTGGTGTCGATCGACAAATCGTAGAAATCCCTCACCCATGTCCGGCCTCCTACAACCTCATGCGAGACATAGCAATGGAGGCGGCAGGAAGAAAGGTCGACTAGCCGGTCAGGATCCTTCTCCGATGGATGCGTCGAAAGGTCGCCGAATCGTCGACCATATTTTAGGGATTATTTTATTTATTTTATCATTAATATTTTTAAACTCAAATTTGATTGTAAATATATTCATATTTTGAATTTAAGAGCTCGATCATATTTTAGAGATTATTTTATTTATTTTAAAAAAATAAAAATAAATATAGCCTAGAATTATTATCTTAATTTATGGTTGAAAATGTTTATAAAATTTCAAAATATTATGGTAATTACTCTTATTTATTTATATTTTAAATAAGAGTGATTTACATAATTCTTTAAAAATTTATAAACATTTTCAATCATAAATTAAGATAATAACTCTAGGCTTTATTGATTATTATTTTTAAAAATAAATACAATGATCCCTAAAATATAATCGGGCCCTTAAATTCAAAATTTGAATATATTTACAATCAAATTTGAGTTTAAAAATATTAAAATATAATATATTTAATGATAGAGTAACGAAAATAGTTGAATGGGTGGTGAGTTGTAAACAAATACCATTTAAAGGTGGTTTTCTGTAATTTTGAATTTAAGGAGTGGTTAAGTGAAAACACCCATATTTAAAGGGTGATTTTTTTAATTTTCCCTTTATTTAATTACAACAGTTAAAAAATCAAAACAAAAAATACAAACAGGAAAAGAAAGAGGGAAAAGGAGAGGGTGGGCCGGTGGGGGGAGGGGCAACCGACAAAACAACTGAGACCTCTGCTATACAAATATATCCCTCTTCGTCATAAAAATATTTTAATATTTTATTTTATCTTAAAAATTAAAAAAATTATATTTATATTACAAAAAAATATTGTTATATATCTATAAAATTCTATTTAAAAAAAATCATGTTTTAAAATTTTTAATAATTGTATTTTGTTAAATATTTCCTTTTTAATTTTAAAATTTTTAAAACATGATTTTTGAAAATCAAATTTTATAAATATATAAAAATATATGTTAGTAATATAAATATAATTTTTTTAATTCTTTTAAGATAAAATAAATTTTATAGTATTTTTATAATGTACGGAGGGGACTGGGGAGTATCTTGTGAGTAGATGATCTCCACTGCCGACAGAGAGGGGGAGGAAAAATGAGTTGGGGGATTGTGTGAGAGGCCCTTTTAAAAACGGAGTGGCTATATGCGCCCATGACAGGTGCTATATACACTCCATAGGACGGATCTATGATCTATCCATTACAAATTTTTAAAAACATATACGGACGGATCTAGGATCCGTCCTATTTAAAGTAAAAGAAAAGGGGGAAGAGATAAAAAGCTGCAAAGTAGCTTTTATTTTTTGTTTTTTTATGTCCAAGGGCGGATCTCCCATCCGCCCTTGTTTTTTTTAAGTTGCTGCAGCTTTTTGTTTTACTTTTATTTTATTTTTTGGTTGTCTTTTATTTTATATGGGACGGATCCTAGATCCGTCCTTTGTAAATTATTTTATTACAATGGACGGATCTAGAATTCGTCCGTATATTTTTTTTAAAAACTTGTAATAACTATTGGACATGTGTCGTGTTGTAGATGCAATGAATCCTAGATCCGTCTGTTGGAGCGCATATAGTACATTTCTCCGGTGCATATATCACTATCCTTTAAAAATAGCGATTTTCTTAAGTGATAGCACCTGCTTTAGTAAGAGTTGTTGTTCATATTACAATTTTATGGGCTTTTTAATAAAAAAAAACCCCACAAATTTAGAAAAAAAAAAAAAGAAGTCATTATAATCAAGTTTATTGTTTTATTTTTATTTATTTGCAACCTTGACTAGACCGGTTGTTACAAAAGAACGATTTAACCCGATTTTAACTATTTTTTTAAAATAGTTTTTATGTTTCGCTATTTTTTAAATGTATATTTTTTACTAATTCTAAAAGCAGTTGTAGTCTGCAGCACACTTTGCCAATGGACTAAGTACTGTGTGTTCATTTCTTCTACAAGCCCTTTTTATATAATAATAAAACTATAATGATATTGCCTTAAAATTTGAGGGTCTTAGTTCAGTCTGCAACCCACCTCAACCACCACACATTGGCACGGGCTGATAATACAAAAATGGTACAGGCCAGGGGCCGGCTATAAACGGAGAATCTATTAATATAAAACAAATGCACGAAAGATTACATATACATTTAGGAGGCCAAGCTGTTCCGTGATCTTAAAATATGCATAAATATAAACACGATCAAACTTTAACAAACGTATTAATTAAAAACAAAACACAAATGGAATGACAGACATACAGCTCGATGTCCGATCCGGCCAGTTAGCCTCTTATTGACCAGCGCGGTTCATAACTCACGGAGTCGAATTTGGACGGCATCGTCCTAGGTAAGGCACGCAAGGTCGAATTTTGACTGCTTGACTTTTAGTATAACCGCATCGGTAACGACCGTTGTTGTCTGCGTTGCAAGCTTGATGAGATGGGTCTTGGGTGCTAAAGATATTTTGTTTAGGATCACCAGCTTTGTTGTCAAGAATTCTGCGCATCAGTGACGAATCAAAGGAGGGGAACAGCTCGTCGAACTCACCCTGGTTCCCAACTGTGGTATTACCCGAACTGAGTGCAGCACTAGAGACAGGGGCACCATGGAAGGGGACCAAGAAGAGAAGGATGGAGAAAGCAAAGCAGAGCTGGGTGATCCTATATGACTGTGTAGTAGTCATCCTGTGTCCGTACACAGTTGTAGCTATTATTTGGTTTGCAACTTCGATCCTTCCTCACTCTCTTTTAAAGTAGGTGATTGATCGTCAACTTGATACAAGGGTAAAAGGTACGGATAACTATTTTATCCATCTGTCTACCCATTACGGGTGGGTCACCGTTTGAGTGGCCAGCATCTATCATATCCATCGAGAGTGAAAATAGCCTACATCTCTATATACACAAAATTAATTATATTAAATATTAATGTTATATTATTTATAATAAAAAATAATATTATATATATAGGGAAGTGTGTATATATATATAATACGGATCAAATGTTAACAACTCTTACGGTGTTAAATGTTAACAAATCAATATTCGGCAAAATTTATCAAATATTCATAACAGTCACTCAATTATTCATCAAAGCTTTTCAACAATATTTAAGAGATTCATTTTAATTAATAATTATTGCCAATTAAAAAAATTATCACCCAAAAAACTCAAACCCTTACGGGTGTATCCACCTCCAATCCCATAATTGTGTTACTGTGATGAATATTTCTTAAATGTTGTCGAATATTGATGAATATTTGGGAAATTGTGAATAATTGAGTGACTGTGGTGAATATTTGGGTGATTGTGATGAATATTTGATTAATTTTAACAAAAGCTTTGATGAATAATTGAGTGACTGTGATGAATATTTGATAAATTTTGCCGAATATTGATTTGTTAATATATATATATATTCAGGGCCCCATAATATATGGGTCGGACCTCGTATATATATATATATTTTTAATTTTTTTAAACATAATTCTCTATCACAATAAAAAAATGGTTATGAGGTAGTTTTACAACACTCGAATTCTTTCATAATAAAAAAAGACGGTATTGTTCTATCAAAAGAGAGAGACTAGAGCCCCTATGAAAGACTTTGTTTTTGTTACAATGATGAAAATTACTTATTTTTTTAATCAAGTCTTTGATATATTATATGTAAAAATTAAGATTATTATAATTATAAAATAACTTTTATAATTTTGTGTTATATTTTTGTTATTAGCAGGACCTAATATGCATTATAGAACAGGGCCCCGACAACCGTAGGACCGGCCCTGGTAATATATAAGTTTATAGGCCCATTTGTAATTAGGTCATGATGTACATGATGTCCGCTAAATTGACTATGTTTTATGCCTACTTTTACTTCAATTTATTTCATATATTTATATTAAGGGTTGAGAATGCTTTGAATTTGTGTACGTAGTATATGCTTATTTGCAAGAAATAGAGGTCTACACAAGTTTTGTTTTAATTGTGCAGAAATTGGAGCAGAATCGAAGCCAAAACAAGGAGCCGAGAATCGTCGTAGAGCAGTCGGCATCGACTGAAAGTAGTGGTGGAGAAACTAAGTATCGAGAAGCCAAAATAAGCCAAGCTACTGGAGAAGAGATCGATATTCATAGCCCAGATCGACTGACTGCTCGGCATCAACAGGGCAAGGAAGTGATCGAGATCGAGTGAGATGATCGATGTCGACAGATCCAAACGATGCCCGAAGTTGAGTGAAAATGGAGCACTCGACGTCGACTGCATTGGTCGACGTCGACTGATAAATTCTGCAGATTGAACGTGCAGTGGAGCCCGGTTTTGGAAAGGAAACATACACCACGATTTTATCTTCTTTAGTTTTAGATAGACACTTCCTTATGGATATTTTTCTATTTACCCTAAGGATATATTTTATTTTTCTATTAAGATTTTATCTTCTTTTATCTTTTAGTTTATAGAGAATGAGGTTTTCCTTGGCTAGTAAGGATTAGTAGGCTATAAATAAAGCCCTTGGGGATGAGTTTTAGACACACAAAACACAAGATAAACAGTCAATTTGCAAAGAGAGTTTTAGGGGTTTTTCGGAGCTTTAGAGTTTGGTGCTTACGAGAGTTGGCGCTACATTTGTGAAGATTCGAAGTTTATTAATGCAAGTTAAGTTATTTTCTTTTATTTCAATTATGTCATCTTCTACTATGAGCGAGTAGTCGCTTTTCTCTTAGGGTCGGGGTAAGCACGACGTTAGCCATACATGTTGATGTGAATTTGGTGTTTATTTATGTCTTAATCATCTCCTACCTCTTTAATATTTAGCTCTTATTGAAAGAAAAGGAATTCATGTTAACAACTTGGATAATAAACATTAAAAACGATAGAGACAAATTAGGTTTATTTGCCGACGCTTATATATCTATTTGTTGGAAAGGTGAAAACTTGTTCCTTGATGAGAAAGCATAATTATCCATCTTATTCCATCTTTGTGCATGTGTGGTTAACGTTGTGGTAGACCCTTGCCTTGAGAGATTTTTCCGATATTTGTTTGAAACCCTTGAGTGCTAATCCTCCGTTAATAAAAACTTAACGTTTTACTATTCACGCACGCTTTTTGAGGTGTTAAAAACTATATAAAATATTAACTTTTTTAACATATTTTTTAAATAATTTCATACTTTTTACTATTAATTATGAATTTATAAAAACAAATTTAAAAAAATGTTAATATTTCATATAGTTTTTATCATTCTGAAAAAGCGTGCATAAATAGTAAACGACAAGTTTTAATTAACAGAGGGAGTATATGATACCCTAAAACTATTGTCTTTCTGTCCATTGTTTTGTTGGCATCCTTTTGCTCTTCGGTTGTTCTTAGCCGACGTTTTCTGTGTTACTGTAAGAGGGCTCGATATAGACTATAGAGGTTGCAATCGAGTGCCTTGAAGTCGATCGAAGGTCTTCTGTGTCGATCCACGCTAGCTGCTACTGATATCGATATCGACTAGCCCTAGTCGACGTCGACTGCTTGTTTTTGTGCTTACATATTTTCCACTCAACATTGAGGTCTTCTGATCGACATCGAGAGCCACTGACGATTATTGTTGAAGAACACCACTGAATATCGACATCCACGATCGAGATTGATTGAACCCAGTCGAGATCGAGTGACTTCTTGTCGACTGCAGAAGCTGTTTCTCGAACTGCTTAGGAAGCGCTGACCCACTTCATCGAGGATCGAACCTAATTCCTCTACACTACAACAGGGAGTCTTGTATTTATTTGATAGGCTAGGATTGATTACTTGGGTTTATATTTTATATTATTTTATAATCAATTCTCCCCTACGTCAGTACACCTATATATATATTCTAATAATAGCAAAGGTAACCCAAAAGAGATTATTCACTCTAACATAGTATCAGGCTTTCTCTAGGGTTTTCCAAAATTTTGCCCTAGCCTACCATCGATCATCTCTTCCTTCTTTCTCCCTCTCTGTCGCCGACCACTCCTCTCCCTATCAACGACCCTCCCTCCTCCTCTATTAGCCACTCCTTTTCCTGGCGGCATGACGATTTCATCACTTACTCGAGTGTGAGTAGATCGATATTACTAGCCTACCAAATAAAGATATGCTTTATTGGCTTTTATCATAAAATTCTATGGCAGTAAGTGATGAAATTGTCACACTCGTTATGGGCTATAGAGATATTACTTAGTGTTTGTGTTTCATTTGGTACCTATGACAGCCTCCCGTTAGTTTTCCCACCCGTAGAGGTCATTCATGAAGGGGGGTACTCGATCGACGTTAGCCCTTCTTCGCACCATTCTGATCTAACTTGGTACATGGACAGCGGTGCTACATCTCACATGTCGCAAAACCCAGGTATAATTTATATCCCTACTTCTAAGAACCTTTCAACATCCATTATTGTTGGCAATGGTGAACGCATTCCTACATTGGGTCTTGGAAAAACTACATTACCGACCCTTACCACCCGCCTAATCCATAACAACATCCTCATCTCTCCCGACTTAATAAAGAACCTTGTGTCCATTCGTCGCCTCACCACAGACAATAATGTCTCCATTCAGTTTGATCGCTTTGGGTTTGCTATCAAAGATTTCACAATTGGGGCCCCGCTCATGAGATATAATAGCACTAGAGACCTTTATCTTGTCACCTCAAATATACATCTTGTCACCCTTTCTGCAGCCGCTCATCTCTCCTTGGTTGCCCGTTCAACATCTCTCTGACATGCCCGTCTTGGTCATCCAGGCTCTCCAACTTTTGAGTCTCTCAGGTCTGAGTTTATTCCCTGCAATAAAGCCCCCCTCCACTAGTTGCCCGGCGTGCCAGCTTGGCAAACACACTAGATTTCCATTTTCTACGTCTTATACTCATGTTCATGCTCCATTTGACATCATTCATGGTAATCTATAGACTTCTCCTATCATCAGCCATGACGGCTTTCACTACGCGATTGTGCTGGTTGACACATTCTCTCATTATTTTTGGGTGTTTCCCCTAAAGTACAAATCTCAAGTTGTTACTCACCTTATGGCCTTCCATAGCTTTGTTCGCACCAATTCAACCTCCACTTTGTTCGTGAGATGGTTCCCATAGGTCATATGCGTATCTTACATGTCCCGTCCCTATTTTAGTATGCTGACATCTTCACCAAGGGTTTTTCTCGCCAACTATTTTGTGATTTTATATCAAGTCTTACTATCCCCTACCCTCTTGTTTCGTCCGAGGGATTATGTTAGATGTAATATATAAGTGATGTGTGTATAATGACCATGTTTCATGCTTAGTTTATTTCGAATTCTATCATTTATGTGCATTGCAGGTTTTGGAATGCCATGAATATGTGTAGGATATGCTTATTTGAAAGATATAGAGGTCTACACAAGTTTTGGTTCAATTTTGCAGAATTAAAAAAGAAATCGAAGCAAATGCAAGAAAGTGACGAGCTGAAGAGGACCTCGATGTCGACGATGTCTCCTCGACGTCGATTGGAAAGTTTGAAGAATTGAGCTACTGGATTGGAAGAAAGAGTAGTCGAAATTAAACGTACATGTCGACCACTGCTCAAGATCGACTGCCACAGAGGTACCCTTGCCGTTGACCTCTCCACTCGACGTCAACTGACTTGCACACAAAAGACACGGAATTAAGCCTGAATCTTTTAAGAGTTTATCCAAGGCACGAAATCTTTTATCTTTCCAAGATGGGATCAAAACTTATTTATATAGACTTTATTTTAGATAGAGATTTTATATTTTCCAATTAGATAGGATTTAATTTCTTAGAGAACAAGTTTAGGTTATTATAATAAAGCCACTAGGACTAGGGTTTTAATCATCCAATTACACAAGCAATTGTGTGCATAGTTAGAGAGAGCAAGTGCGGCCGAGAGAGAGGTGGAAGAGGACTGAATTTCGGTTGTAAGTTTAGTTAATTTCAATTCAAGTTTATGTTTTTGATATTTATGATGATGTCTTTCATGATGATGTGTGAGTAGTCGTCTCACATCTAGGGTTGGGGTGAGCCCGACAATATCCATGTGTGTATGCTTAAATTTATGATGTTCTCATGTGTTTACCATCTTCTATCCCATGCTTAATCCGCTGTGAAAGTAGTGGAAATTCCTTGTTTGCAATTTATGAAGCAAAAGTGAATTAATTGTGAATTTGGATAGTAATTATGATTTGTTTGCAAAAGTTGATTAAACCCTATTTTTGAAAAGGATAAAAACAAAGTCGTTTTATGTGAAAGCCTCTATGATTCTATTTGTTGATTGCGAAAGCTATCGTATGATCATAAAAACATGACCTTTCTATGATTCTTGTGTGTTGGATGCATGGTTGTTGTCGTGGTAAACCCTAACATTGGAATCCTTAGTTATATTTCTTACGAACCCTAAAATTAAGCCTTTGTTATTATCTACCCATTGTCTCTTAATCATCCTTTCATTCTTTTGACCGTTTTTCATCAAACAAAGTTTCAGCTTTTCTATTTCTCCACTCGAGATCGATTGACCCTAGTCGATATCGACTGCCATGCTACTGTGTTTGGTGGACTGCAGAGAACGTTATTCAAGATTACTTAGGAACTAATAACATGCTTCCTCGTGGATCGATTCTGATTCCCTTCCACTACCGCGGGGGAGTCTTGAATCTTATTTGATAGGCTAGAGTTGGATTGTGTGTGTTGATATTTCATGATATTTATATATTCGATTCCCCCCTACATCAAATTTTGGCGTCGTTTCCAGGGAAGCAATCAATCGCGCCCTTTGTACTCTACTTAACATTCTTTTTTATGATGTTTTGAAGGTGTATGATACGTGCTAATCGCATACCAGAGTTTGAGGCTTTAGATGAACCAGAGCGTTACATTCATCTACGTGAAAGGATAAAGGGAGTCATGGCCAACCAAGAGACCCTTGAGGAAACGATAGAAAGGCTGCAAAGGGAGAACTAAGAGGTCGCTCAAAGGATTAGTGAGGCCAATCTTGCTCGAGAACAAGAAGCCGAGAGGGCTTGTCAAGCGGAGGAACAACTTGCTAGGATTTCTCACAATGCTCGATAATATATGCACCCACCCCTCTAGGTACCGACATCACCAATTGTCTTCCTCGATGCTTGTTGTGCGCGCAAATTGCCATATTTTCCATATACATTAATGTCCATTTTTTCGATATTTGCATGCATAATGGTTGGGAAAGCATAAAATTAGTGTAGTTTGTGTTTATTTGTCAAATATAGAGGTCTACACGAGTTTTTATGTTATTTCGCATAAATCGAGACAAAAATGGATCAATTTGGAGAAGGAAAGAAGAGCTGAAAAAAGAACTCGAAGTCTACTGAGGAGTCGAAATCGACCTAAAGACTCGACATCGAGTGAAACAAAACACCAAAAATCGAGCAGACAGAAGAACAGAGCATGTCGACACAGAAAGGTCGATATCGACATGAACTGGTCGATATCGAGTGCTCTGAATCGAGTGAATAGATAGATTCCAAGTGCTAGTTCGAGGTTGAGTAGAAATGGCTCGAGATAAAAAGAAGAGGTCGATATCGACATGTGCTAGTCGATATCGAGTGCTGCTGCAGACAGATTTGACGTTGTTTTTGATAGAATTCTATCCGAAGAGCTTACATCTATCCTAAAGTCGAGATCTTTTATCCATTATTACCAGAGTTGTTATCCTTCATGGTGAATTTGTTATTTACCTAAAGTAAATTAGTTAGTTACTTTATTTAATTTTTATCTTAGCAATAAAGATAGATTTTCTTATCCTTGGATAGCGAGGTTTGAGATCTATAATTAGAGGCCAATAGGGCTGAGTTTATTGATTAAATTTCAGTTTTACAAACACATAGGACGCAGAGATTTAGTAGAGAGAGAGAGAGAGAGGGAGGCCGAGTGGAGTTGGGAGGAAGCGAGAGCGGGGAATGGGCTTTGTTCGGTTGTACTCTTTCTTTTGAGATTTTAATTCAAAGTAGTTTCTTTTCAATGATGATGATGTCAATGATGATGAAGTGCGAGTAGTTCCCTTATTTTGCATTATTGAAGCGAAAGCCAATCATATTGTGAATTTGGATTAGTCATGAAATTGGATAGTAGCTCTTAGGTTTTATCCGAGAGCCTATAATCACCTAATTGTTGGTAATGAAAGTTATTTGACGGAAAGGCATCGTCTTTCATGAATTTGGCATAATACTTATATGGTTATCGTTGTGGCATGAATCCACGATCATGGAAGCCTTTAAGTTTATTGAGTTATACAAAATCTGTGTTTTTATTTTGTCTACTGTTCCATCATCATTGTTACTTTCTTCGGACACTTTTCCGACAAAATTGGTTACATATACAGTTTCTGTTGAAGACTCGAAATCGACTTCTTTGGTCGATATCGAGTGGCTAACCCGATATCGAGTGAACAACTCGACGTCGACTGTGCTTTTGTCTTCTGCAGGAATTAGGTGGAAATCAACTGGAACTGTAGTCAATATCGACCAATGTCTACTTGATATCGAGTGGTCTTCTGGAGTCGAATTTGATCGTGTTTGCAAGATTAGGAAGCGCTGACATACCTCCTCGTGGATTCGATCCTAAATTACCCTACCACTACATCGGGAGGGATTCTTGTATTGTATTAGCTTGGATAAGGGAGTTGGTTTAGTTTGATATTTTATATTGATATTTTATTAGCGATTCCCACCCTACGAACAAATTGGCGCCGTTGCCGGGGAGGCAATCAATCGCACCCTAACCTTTACTCACGTTCTTTGTAGTGCTGATTTTGCAGGTTTATAGGACGCTCTGATCGCGAACCTATCTTGGAAAGTCTAGACGAGCCCGAACATTTTCTCCATCTTTGAAACAGAGTTATCAGAATCATGGTGGAGAACGAGACACAAGCTCAAATCATAGAGCGATTAAGGAAGGAGATATAGGACCACAATGCTACAATCGCCAATGAAAGGGCAGCAGCTGCTGCAGAAAGAGCCCGCGCTGATAGAGAGGAGGATGCGCGCAGACAAGCCCAGGAGAGGCTCAATCAGTATCCACAGACGGAAATGCAATACATGCATCCGCCACTTCACGTTCCTAAATATGCAATTCTTATTCCTCCCTCTAATTATGAGATTAATATTAACTTCCTTTCTGAAATTAAACGAAATACTTTTGAAGGAAGAACTAATGAATGCCCCTTGCAACATATTTCTACTTTCATGGATTTATGTGAGACTATTGCTGATGGTACAAATTTGGAATATGTTAGACTGAAATCCTTTCGATGGTCTCTTGCAGGGAAGGCATTGTAATGGCTAGAAAGCTTGGCTCCACGCTCGCTGAAGACATGGGCTGAGGTGAAGGATGCATTCCTAAAAAAGTTCTTTCCTCTATCTAAAACGGCGATGCTGCGGCAAAGGATCACGACTTTCAAACAAAAGCCTAGTGAGACATTGGCACATGCGTAGGAGCGCTTTAAGGACTTATTGAGATCATGCCCTACACATGGGCAATTACCTTATGTCATCCAGAAGATCTTCTACAACTCCCTTGATGGGCCGAATAAGGAGAAAATCAACTCTTACACCTCCTATCGGTACATTGAGCTTACACCAACAGAGGCCTGGGATACAATTGAGAGGCTAGTGAACTTTGATAACACTTATGGGACTGCTGCGGCCTATGACTCAAGGCCTGCCCTATCTATGCCACTTTATGAGCCTCCAAAAGAGATTGATCCTGATGTGCGACAACAATTCCACAACGATCAGACACGCCGCTTACAAAAGCAAGTTAGGATCCTCTCAATCAATCAAACTTGTCAGGAGTGTGGCTCAACAAGGCACAACACCAATGACTGCCCACATCTTAAGCAAAGTCAGCATGGCGGAGCAACATGGAGAAGCTAAGTGGACGAGAGGCCCCTACAGAAGGGGAAATCAGTAGTATTGGGGAGATCAAAGGTTCTATCAACCACAACATCAACAAAGGGATCCCCCACCTTATAGAGCACCAGGGCACCCTGAGCGGGAATCAAGGAAGGATGACCTGCAAATCATTCTTGATGAGATGTGGAGGAACCATGCTGAGTTCAAACAAGGCAATAACTCCGTCCATACTCAGCTGCAGGGCATCAACTCTAGGCTCGGGGAGATAGACGTTTGGAAGCGGACCATGGAGACCCAAATAGGTCAATTGGCGGAACAAATTCCCAAACCGTCAAGATCGCTGCCTGGATCTACTATGCCCAACCTTAAGGGCAAAACTACTGGACATATAGCGGCTGTAAATCTAAGGAGTGGGCGTCAACTATGAACACCCGAGCAAAAAGCGGAGGAGAAAGCCACAGAAGAGACATCTATATCGACTAACCCAGTCGATATCGACCATGGTGAAGTCAAAGTCGAGTCTCCTTTACTCGATGTCGACACAGAAGCTGAGATTCACCAGAAATCGATCCCTCCAGTCGATATCCACCCCCTACTCGATGTCGACTTGTTCGCGCTAGGGGTGGTAGTAGGAGATTCAAAATAAAACAAGGCACAACTAGACTATCTCCCTGTCCCAAACAAATAATACAAGAATCCCCTCCCTTGTAGTAGTAGGGTCATTCAGGATCGAATACACGAGGAGGTATGTCAGCGCTTCCCTTGTTGTACTCACGATCAAAGCTTTCGACCTCAACAGACACTCGATATTGAGTATACTGGTCGATATCGACCTCAGTTCTGGTCGATTTCCTAGCGCAGTTCCTGAAGAAGACAAAACAACAAGTCGACGTCGAGTAGAGACCTCGATATCGATGTTAGACCTCGATATCGACCCTTACAGTCGATTTCGATGCTTGTCACAAAAACTGTTTTCGTAACCAATTTGTCGGAAAAGAGTCCGAAGAAAAACAGAATGGAGAAGGGAGATGAACAGAAACTAAACTTAAGACTTTTATGAAGAATTCAATTAATTAAAAGGCTTCCAAAGTCGGGGTTTCATGCCACAACGATAACAATGCAAGTTTCATGCTAAAGTTATGAAATTTAATGTCTTTCCGTCAAATAACTTTCGTTATCAACACTTAGGTGATTAGAGGCTCTCACATAATTCCCAAGAGTTACTATCCAATTCATGAGCAATTCAAGTTCACAATATGAGTGGCTTTCGCTTCAATAATGTAAATAATGAATCTCCCTAACTTTCGTAAAGGATCATGCATGGGGTAGAAGACGGAATTGCATAAAAGTCATACCTTTGATGCACTTACCTCACATTGCTATCGTCGGGCTCACCCCGACCCTAGAAGTGGGTTGACTACTCGCTCCTCATCATGCACATCATCATCATTATTGTTGAAAGAAAGCTACTTTGAATTAAAACTTCGAAAGAAAGTACAACCGAGCAAGCCACTCCGCTCTCACTTTACAACTTCACTCGGCCTCCTCTCTCTCTCTCTCTACTCGTCTCTACTATCTATAAACATGGAATTCTCTGCGAAATTGGATACCTAAACTCAGCCCTATTGGCCTCTATTTATAGATGTTAATAAGGACTCGAAACCTTATCTTTATTCTCTAAGATAAACTTAAATAAAAGTAAAAGCTAAAACTTCATGGTAACTCAGCCTCCTCATGATATATCTGGTATGGATGATAAGAAATCTCGACCCTTTGGATAAACGTGCAAGCTTTGGATAGAATTCTATCAAAATCGGAGTCGGATTCCTCTGCTGGCATGGTCGATATCGACCCTTAGACATCGATATCGACCTCTTCAAAACTTCATCTCGAGTTCTCCTTCTCCTACTCGAACTGGCACTCGACTTCTATCAATTTGGTCGATCTGGCAGCATCGATATCGACCCCCAGACGTCGATATCGACCTCTTCTGTGTCGACATGCTCTATTTCCTTTTCTGCTCGATTCCTACGTCTCTGATGTACTCGATGTCGAGGACTCCAATCGATTTCGACCTCTTCAGAAGACTTCGAGTTCTTTTTCCGCTCTTCCGAATTCATCCATTTTTATCCTGTTTTCTGCGAAATCACATGGAAACTCGTGCAAACCCATATATTTGACATTTAAGTGTAAACTACACTAATCCCATGTTTTCCCATTAATATGCATGCAAAAGACGATAAAATGGATTCATATGTGCATAGAAAATATGGCAATTTGCGCGCACATCAAACACCCCATACTTAAGCTTGCTTGTCCCCAAGCAATACATTTAATGGTCATTCAAGGGAAGAAAGTAAACTCTCAACATCATAGATTCATTTTTCATATGTCCCTACAATCAATTGCCATCCTCGATAAGGTACTTATGCCAACCAAGTCCATGCCTGTGCATAAAAGCAATTTCATACTCATAAATGAGGTAATATGCAAAAATAATTTCAGCGACATAGCATTAATAATCAAGAGGACTTTTGCAAGCTTGTGAGAAGTGGGTTGGTAAAAGGCTAAAGGTGGGCAAATATTTGGCCATGTGGTGTTAAATCCGGGGAAACATACTTTCTTTCCAAAACATTCCACATTCCTTCTTTATAATGTCTCACCTTTCACTCATCGCTCAATGCTTTTTTTAATATAATGCTTTTACCTCTCTAACCTTAGCACTGCCTTCTCGCGAGTCGCAAACATGGGTGTCATGAATGGCCCCGGATACTTAGTACTTTGGACTCCTCACCTTGTGTCCCATCCTGCGGAACTATTATCTTAACGCAAGCAGGGTCGACCCACCTTTATCTCCTGAGGTGATCGGATTTTTTCTCGCTCATTTAATTTTCCATATTTCATAATTCTTCCATTCCTGCCAACAACTTCATATAATGCACAACTCCATATAACTCCAAAGATGACATCCATTCGCAAACTTGTCCCCGGATAAGGTATAAGGTATAAAAATGGGCAATATGTGTTTATGGGGAGCAATAATGATAATGATAAGGCTCATATATGGCTTTGTGGCTTTTGCAATCATGCATAGGTGAGGCTAGGATATGAACTTGTATAAGTACTTGTATGGAATTTTCATAAAAAGTCCTCCATCATCTTATCATGCACATGTCAAAAGCAACTTCAAATTTTCATCTCCTTTATGTTTTTCTCTTTTTTGCACTTCATTAGGACTTCCCTTAACTAGGAAATCTCATGTTATATCCCTAATGAATCTAATTTTGCATCATAGAGCTCTTTTTTATACTTCCATGACTCTTTCTTCTTTTTAAAATTTTTGATGGGGGTCATATTTCTCTCTTGGGTCATATTTCTCTCTCTTTTTTTTTCAAAATTAAAACTAAATATGTATTAAAATAAATATGCAAATCTAAACTAAGTATGAATATGCAAGTAAGCCTTTCCCCCACCCCATACTTAAAATTTACAGTGTCCTCACTGTATTAGAACTAGGGTTAAGAAGAAAACTTATAAAACCGTCACAAATTTCAGGAGTTGAAGAAGACAGTAGGCAGGGTCGATATCGATGTCTCTCTTTGTTTCTACTCAGGCTTCAGGGTGATTTGGCCTCGATCACAAACCCTATCTATGTCGATCACAACGTCGATTTCGATGTCGGACATCGATTTCGATGCCTTTCTGTGTGCTTTTCTTTTTCCTGCAATTTGAAAACAAACACAAAACCAAGTATGCAAAACAATAAAGTGTCTAAAACAAAAAAGCTGTCTAAAACCAAAACTAAGTCTTTGTTACAAGCTCTAGATTTTTAAGTCGCTAGGCCGACTTCCTCCTTCGCGCTTCTCAAGGCGGCATCTACAGAGCCCATATGGCTTGGGCCTCAAATATCACTCCTTTCTTGTCCCATAGCTGCATTCCGCCAGGATTGAATTGATTCACCGTGAATGGTCCTAAATTCTTATCCTTGAATCTTGTAGGGAACCAATGGTCCTTAGACTTGGCAACATAGACCTTGTCTCCTATCTCATATTGGCTTGAATCATCATCGGATACCCTACATAAGCGCACATGCCAAGGCACACTTCTTCGAAATAATGATAAGTCCTTAATGGAAATTGAACAAGAGGAATCCGTACCTTGACTTACCTTCTTCTCAGTCTGTGGCTCAGGTCGATGTCGATGTTCAAAGGTCAATATCGACCCCTGTTGTACTCCTGGAGGATCAGTCGATTTGGAGAGTTTTGGCTCGATATGATCAGGTCGATTTCGACCCTCAGAGGTCGATATCGAGCTCTCCGTTCCTCCCTTCTCAGCGCTAATGGTGGTCGATTTCGATAGGGTGTGGTCGATATCGACCCTTGACACCGATTTCGATGTTTCCTCTTCTCCTCCGTCGACCCCATACTTATGACCTGGCACAGAATCTTGAACATTAGTGGTCGATATCGACTTACCTGGGTTGATTTTGATGTTCTGTTGAGCTCCTTCATTCAAGATTTCCTCAACTTCCTCTACTTGGGCTTCATTGATGGCTTTTATCTCCATTTGCCCTTGATTTTTCACCATTTTGTTGAAGGCATACTCTATCACTTCATCACTAATTTTGAATGAGAGCAATCCTTTCTTTACGCTGACGTTGGCATCGACGGTTGCTAGGAATGGCCTACCTAAAATAATTGGACAAGTAGGGTTCTCCGCTATATCAACAACTAGAAAATCAGCAGGGACAAAGAATTTACCTACTTGTACTGGCACATCCGTCACTATCCCAGTTGGAATAACTACGTATTATTAGCCATGTACAACCTTGCATCCACGGGCTCCAGAGGACCTATCTTTACCTTGTGCCATATGGTTAGTGGCATCATGCTAACGCTAGCACCCAAGTCAACTAAAGCATTAAATTTGAATTGACCTAGACCTATAGCGATAGAAAACTTACCTGGGTCCGCCCGCTTTTGTGGTAGCTCCAACCTGTTGCATTCCTCTGAGATCTCAGAGAGCGATCGCTTCTTACCCAAGATGTCCTTAAGGAACCTTACATAGGATGACATCTCGTGAAGTGCCTTTGTGAATGGTATAGAGACATTAAGTCCTTGGAGCATCTTCACAAACCATTGGAACTTCTTTTCCGCCGGGTCCTTAGTCACCTTTCTAGATGGGAATGGCAACACCTTTTTCCTTCCCGCGGCTGCAGTAAGGTCGACATCGACATTAGTAGGGTCGATATCGACTGGAGGAGTCAATTTCTGTGGTGACGCAGAATTAGGGTCGACATCGATAGGAGGGTCGACATCGATGTCACCTTGGTCGATATCGACAGAGGGGGTCGATATCGACGTCTGTTCTGGCTCCTTTTGCTCCACTTTTTGCTCGGGCGTTTGTAATTGACGTCCACTCCTTAGGTTTACTACCGCAATGTGACCAGTGGTTTTGCCGTTTTGGTTGGGAACTGTGGATCCAGGGAGTGATCCTGACGCTTTGGGCATTGCTTCCGCCAATTGAATCATTTGAGTCTCCATATTGCGTTTCCAAACGTCGATCTCCCCAAGTCTAGAATTGATGCCCTGCAACTGAGTATGGACGGAGTTATTGACTTGTTTGAACTCAACGTGGTTCCTCCGCATTCATCAAGGATGATTTGCAGGTCCTCTTTCTTATTCTCTCGCTCAGGGTGCCCTGGTGCCCTACATGTTGGGGGATCCCTTTGTTGATAGAACCTTTGATATCCCCAATTTTTTTGATTGCCCCCTCCATAGGGGCCTCTCGTCCATTTGACCTCCTCATGTTGTTCCACCATGGATACTTGCTCAGTATGTGGACATGCACTAGTGTTATGCCTTATTGAGCCACACTCCTGACAAGGTTGATTGCTGCTGAGGAACCTTACTTGCTTTTGAAGGCGGCGTGTTTGATCGTTATGGAATTGTTGCCGCACCTCAGGATCTATCTCCCTTGGAGGCTCATATAGTGTCATAGATGGGGCAGACCTTGCATCATAGGCTGCAGCAGCCCCATAGGTGTTGTCAAAGTTCACAAGCCTCTCAATGGTCTCCCATGCCTCCGTTGGTGTAAGCTCAATGTACCGATAGGAGGTATATGAATTGATCCTCTCCTTATTCGGCGGATCAAGGGCGTTATAAAAGATCTTCTGGATGACATATGGAAGTTGCCCATGCATCGGGCATGATCTAAGCAAGTCCTTAAAGCGCTCCCACACCTGTGGTAGGGTTTCACCTGGATTTTGTTTGAAAGTCGTGATCCTTTGTCGCAGCATCACCGTTTTAGAAGGTGGGAAGAATTTGTTCAAGAATGCATCTTTCACCTCCGCCCATGTCCTTAGCGATCGTGGAGCCAAACTTTCAAGCCATTGTAATGCCTTCCCTGCTAAAGACCATCGAAAAGATTTTAGTCGCACATACTCTAAGTTTACTCCATCGGCAACTGTTTCACATAAGTCCATAAAAGTAGAGATATGTTGCAGGGGACATTCATTATGTCTTCCTTCAAAAGTATTTCTTTTAATCTCAGATAGGAAGTTAATTTTCAATTCATAGTTGGAGTGAGGAATTATAATGGCAGATTCAGGAACATGAAGCGGCGGATGCATGTATTGCATCGCCATTTGTGGATACTGATTTAGCCGCTCTTGGGCTTGTCTGTGCGCATCCTCCTCCCTATCAGCACGGGCTCGCTCAGCAGCAGCGGTGGCCCTTTCAGCAGCGATTGTAGCATTGTGGTCCTCGATCTCCTTCCTCAGCCGCTCTATGATCTCAGCCTGCGTCTCGTTGTCAGCCATGATGCGAATTGCTTTGTTGCGAAGATGGTAGAAACGTTCAGGCTCGTTGATTGGTTCCAGGATAGGTCCGCGATCAGAACGTCTCATAAACCTGCAAAATAAGCTCAGAAAAAGATCATGATTAACTTAGGTGGCGATTGATTGCCTCCCCGGCAACGGAGCCAATTTGTTCACGCTAGGGGTGGTAGTAGGAGATTCAAAATAAAACAAGGCACAACTTAGACTATTTCCCTGTCCCAAACAAATAATACAAGAATCCCCTGCCTTGTAGTAGTAGGGTAATTCAGGATCGAATCCACGAGGAGGTATGTCAGCGCTTCCCTTCTTGTACTCACGATCAAAGCTTTCGACCTCAGCAGACACTCGATATCAAGTATACTGGTCGATATCGACCTCAGTTCTGGTCGATTTCCTAGCGCAGTTCCTGCAGAAGATAAAACAGCAAGTCGACGTCGAGCAGAGACCTCGATATCGATGTTAGACCTCGATATTGACCCTTACAGTCGATTTCGATGCTTGTCACAGAAACTGTTTTCGTAACCAATTTGTCGGAAAAGAGTCCGAAGAAAAACAGAATGGAGAAGGGAGATGAACAGAAACTAAACTTAAGACTTTTATGAAGAATTCAATTAATTAATAGGCTTCCAAAGTCGGGGTTTCATGCCATAACGATAACAATGCAAGTTTCATGCTAAAGTTATGAAATTTAATGTCTTTCCGTCAAATAACTTTCGTTATCAACACTTAGGTGATTAGAGGCTCTCGCATAATTCCTAAGAGTTACTATCCAATTCATGAGCAATTCAAGTTCACAATATGAGTGGCTTTCGCTTCAATAATGTAAATAAAGAATCTCCCTAACTTTCGTAAAGGATCATGCATGGGGTAGAAGACGGAATTGCATAAAAGTCATACCTTTGATGCACTTACCTCACATTGCTATCGTCGGGCTCACCCCGACCCTAGAAGTGGGTTGACTACTCGCTCCTCATCATGCACATCATCATCATTATTGTTGAAAGAAAGCTACTTTGAATTAAAACTTCGAAAGAAAGTACAACCGAACAAGCCACTCCGCTCTCACTTTACAACTTCACTCGGCCTCCTCTCTCTCTCTCTCTACTCGTCTCTATTGTCTATAAACTTGGAATTCTCTGCGAAATTGGATACCTAAACTCAGCCCTATTGGCCTCTATTTATAGATGTTGATAAGGACTCGAAACCTTATCTTTATTCTCTAAGATAAACTTAAATAAAAGTAAAAGCTAAAACATCATGGTAACTCAGCCTCCTCATGATAGATCTGGTATGGATGATAAGAAATATCGACCCTTTGGATAAACGTGCAAGCTTTGGATAGAATTCTATCAAAATCGGAGTCAGATTCCTCTGCTGGCATGGTCGATATCGACCCTTAGACATCGATATCGACCTCTTCAAAACTTCATCTCGAGTTCTCCTTCTCCTACTCGAACTGGCACTCGACTTCTATCAATATGGTCGATCTGGCAGCATCGATATCGACCCCCAAACGTCGATATCGACCCCTTCTGTGTCGACATGCTCTGTTTTTCTTTTCTGCTCGATTCCTATGTCTCTGATGTACTCAATGTCGAGGTCTCCAATCGATTTCGACCTCTTCAGAAGACTTCGAGTTCTTTTTCTGCTCTTCCGAATTCATCCATTTTTATCCTGTTTTTTGCGAAATCACATGGAAACTCGTGCAAACCCATATATTTGACATTTAAGCATAAACTACACTAATCCCATGTTTTCCCATTAATATGCATGCAAAAGACGATAAAATGGATTCATATGTGCATAGAAAATATGGCAATGTGCGCGCACATCACGACTCAACTCCAACCGCAGTGAAGAAGAAGGTGATTTCATTCCCTAAGAAAGTTATTAAGGACCCGTCGGAAAAGAAGTTTAAGCGCTTTGTGAAGATGCGTCAAGGGCTCAATGTATCAATTCAATTCACAGAAGCTTTTCATGAGATGCCATCATATGTAAGGTTCCTTAAGGATATATTAGGTAAGAAGCGATCGCTAGCTGAGATCGAAGAGGAGTGCAACAGGTTGGAGCTACCAGCGAATTAGAGAGTGGACCTAGGTAGGTTTTCTATCGCTATAGGCTTAGGTCAATATCGCTTTAATGCTTTATGTGATTTAGGTGCTAGTGTTAGCATGATGCCACTAACCATATGGCACAAGATAAAGATAGGTGCACTAGAGCCTATAGATGTTAAACTTTTCATGGCCAACAACACGGTGGTTATTCCAACAGGGATGGTGGAAGATGTGCCAGTGCAAGTACGTAAGTTCTTTGTCCCTATTGATTTTCTAGTTGTTGATATGGCAGAGGACCATGCTTGTCCCGTTATTTTAGGAAGGCCTTTCTTAGCAACCGTCGATGCCAACATAAGCGTGAGGAAAGGATTGCTCTCATTCACCATTATTGATGAAGTGATAGAGTACGCCTTCAACAAAACAGTAAGGAAGAATAAAGGGCCTATGGAGGTAAAGTCAATCAAAGGTATCTACATCACATGCGGGGAAGCAAAGGTAAGGAATATGAAACCTGAGGAGCTTGAAAAGAGGGCTATAGAAGCCCAAGTGGAGGAAATCGTGGCAATCTTGACCAAAGGAGCCAAAAAGCCACTCGAAATCGACCCAGGTAAGTCGATATCGACTAACATAGTTCAAGATTATGTGCTAGGTTTTAAGTATGGGGTCGACGTCAGAGAGCGCCACTCGAAATCGAGTACAGAGGTCGACATCGACCAAAACCCTAAGTCGACGTCGACTGCACCAGAAGCTAAAAGAGGAAAAAGCAACTCGATATCGAGTACCGAAGGTCGAAATCGAGTTGACCATGTCAAGCAGAAATCCTCCACATCGAAAAAACCACCAGGAGCAGAACAGAGGTCGATATCGAGTGATGCCGATCGATATCGACTAGACCCATGGACAAAAGAACGCTCCGAGAAGGTAAGACAAGGTACGGGTTTCTCTTTTTCTATTTCAATTAAAGGTTTATCTCAATTTGGAAGAGGTTTGCCTTGGTATGTGCGCTTGTGCACGGTATCCAGTGATGATTCGAGCAACTATGAAGTAGGAGATAAGGTGTATGTCTCCAAATCAAAAGATCATTGGTTTCCAGGTAGATTCAAAACAAAGAGGATGAGACCCTTTACTGTAAACCAGATCCATCCAGGCGGGATGCAGCTGAGACACAAGAATGGAGTGTCATTTAAGGCACATGCTACATGGGCTCTGCAGATGCCGCCTTGAGAGCATAAAGGAAGAAGTCGGCCTAGCAACTTTAAAGTCTAGAGCTTGTAAAAGGCAATTAGTTTTTAGGTTTTGGACACTTTTTGTTTGCTTTGAGACTTTATTATTTGTTTTGGTTTGTTTTAGTTTTTATTTTCTAACGAAGTTTCAGGAAAAAGAAGAAGCGCATAAGAGAGTTCGAAATCAAGTAAAGTACTCGATATCGACCTAAAGGGCCGATTTGGAGAGCTTGTGGTCGAGGCCAGATCACCCTGAAGCTTGAAACCACTACGAATCGAGTGAAACTGGTTGATATCGACTGGTCCACCCGATATTGACTGCCCCTGCAGACGTCTTCGACTCCTGAATATCGTGAATTTTTAGTAAGTTCCTTTCTTAACCCTAGTTTTTATACAGTGAGGATACTGTAATCTTTAAGTATGTGGTGAGGGAAAGGCTTGCTTTCATATTTTCAGCATTATTTAGCATATTTTTAAATTTTTCATAAGTTTTTATGTTACAAATTGCATCATATTTAGTTACTTTAGATATCTTTATCTTTATGCATTCCTTATTTATTTTATGCATTCATATTTATTTTTCGCAAAAAAAAAATCACCCCCATCAAAAATTTTGAAAATAAAGAAAAAAAGAGTCATGGAAGCTTTTATCGAACTCGACGATGCAAAAGTAGATTCATTAGAGATATAACATAAAATTGCGTAGTTAAGGGAAGTCACAATGAAGTGCAATTTTTTAGAGAAAACCATGAAAAAGAGGTAAAAATTTGAAGTTGCTTTTGACATATGCATGATAAGATGATAGTGGACTTTAAAATTTCCATACATGTGCTTACGATTTCATACCCTAGCCTTACCTATGCGAATTTGCAATTACACAAGCCATATATGAGCCTTACATCATTATTGCTCCACATATATTACATATTTCCCAATTTTTATACCTTATACCCTATCCAGGGACAATGTTTGAGAATGGATGTCATCTTTGGAGTTGTTATATGGAGTTTGTGCATTATTCTTAAAGTTGTTGGCAGGAATGAAAGTAATTTTGAAATATGGAAAATTTAATGAGTGAGAAAAAATCCGTTCACCTCAAGAGATAAAGGTAGGTCGACCTTGCTCGTTGAGATGTTAGTTCAGCGAGATGGGACACAATGTGAGGAGTCCGAAGTACTAAGTATCCGGGGCCATTCATGACACCCATGTTTGCGACTCGCGAGAAGGCAGTGCTAAGGTTAGAGAGGTAAAAGCATTATAGTGAAAAAAGCATTGAGCGAAGAGTGAAAGGTGAGAAATCTTATGAAGAAGGAATATGGAAGTTTGGAAAGAAAGTTTATTTCCCCGGATTTAACACCACATGGCCAAAAATTAGCCCACCTTTAGCCTTTTACCAATCTACTTCTCATAAGCTTGCAAAAGTCCTTTTGATGATTAATGCTATGTTGCGTGAAATTGTTTTATGCATATAACCCTCATTTTGCGAGTATGATGTTGCTTTTATTCACAGGAATGGATATTGTTGACATTAGTACCTTTTCTAGGATGGCAATTGAGTATAGGGACATATAACAATGAATCTATGATGTTGAGGGTTTACTTTCTTCCCCTGAATGACCGCTAAAAGTATTGCTTGGGGACAAGCAAGCTTAAGTATGGGGTGTTTAATGTGCGCCCAAATTTCCATATTTTCCATATACATTTATGTCCATTTTGTCGATATTTGCATGCATAATGGTTGGGAAAGCATAAGATTAGTGTAGTTTGTGTTTATTTGTCAAATATAGAGGTCTACACGAGTTTTTATGTTATTTCGCAGAAATCGACACAAAAATGGATCAATTTGGATAACGAAAGAAGAGCTGAAAAAAGATCTCGAAGTCTACTGAGGAGTCGAAATCGACCTAAAGTCTCGACATCGAGTGAAACAGAACACCAGAAATCGGGCAGACAGAAAAACAGAGCATGTCGACACAAAGAGGTCGATATCGACATGAACTGGTCGATATTGAGTCCCCTGAATCAAGTGAATAGATAGATTCCGAGTGCTAATCCGAGGTCGAGTAGAAATGGCTCGAGATAAAAAGAAGAGGTCGATATCGACATGTGCTGGTCGATATCAAGTGCTGCTGCAGACAGATCCGACGCTGTTTTTGATAGAATTCTATCCAAAGAGCTTACATCTATCCGAAAGTCGAGATCTTTTATCCATTATTACCAGACTTGTTATCCTTCATGGTGAATTTGTTATTTACCTAAAGTGAATTAGTTAGTTACTTTATTTAAGTTTTATCTTAGGAATAAAGATAGATTTTCTTATCCTTGGATAGTGAGGTTTGAGATCTATAATTAGACGCCAATAGGGCTGAGTTTATTGATTCAATTTCATTTTTACAAACATATAGAATGCAGAGATTAAGTAGAGAGAGAGAGGGAGGCCGAGTGGAGTTGGGAGGAAGCGAGAGCGGAGAATTGGCTTTGTTCGGTTGTACTCTTTCTTTTGAGATTTTAATTCAAAGTAGTTTCTTTTCAATGATGATGATGTCAATGATGATGAAGCACGAGTAGTTCCCTTACTTCTAGGGTCGGGGTGAGCCCCACGATAGCTATGTAAGTTTGTGCATCAAAGGTATGATTTTTATGCGATTCCGTCTTTTATCCTATATGCATGATCCTTTGCGAGAGTTGAGGAAATTCCTTATTTTGCATTATTGAAGCGAAAGCCAATCATATTATGAATTTGGATTAGTCGGGAAATTGGATAGTAACTCTTAGGTTTTATGTGAGAGCCTCTAATCACCTAATTGTTGGTAACAAAAGTTATTTGACGGAAAGGCATCATCTTTCATGAATTTGGCATAATACTTTTATGGTTATCGTTGTGGCATGAATCCCCGATCTTGGAAGCCTTTAAGTTTATTGAGTTATACAAAGTCTGTGTTTTTATTATGTCCACCCTTCCATCATCATTCTTACTTTCTTCGGACACTTTTCCGACAAAATTGGTTACAGTTACAGTTTCTATTGAAGACTCGAAATCGACTTCTGTGGTCGATATCGAGTGGCTGACCCGATATCGAGTGATCAACTCGATGTTGACTGTGCTTTTGTCTTCTGTAGGAATTAGGTGGAAATCGACTAGAACTGTAGTCGATATCGACCAGTCTACTCGATATCGAGTGGTCTTCTGGAGTCGAATGTGATCGTGTTTGTAAGCTTAGGAATCACTGACATACCTCCTCGTGGATTCAATCTGAATTATCCTACCACTATATTGGGAGGGATTCTTGTATTTTATTTGCTTGGACAAGGGAGTTGGTTTAGTTTGATATTTTATATTGATATTTTATTAGTGATTCCCCTCCACGAACAATTGCTCCCACTAATTTTGAGATCAAGACAAGCTTCATCGCAATGGTCAAGAAGATCCAATACTTGGGGAAACCAACGGAATGCCCTATGGAGCATGTGTGGGAATTCTTGGATATTTGTGACACCATCGCCCGTGGTGACACTTTAGAATATGTGACTCTTAAGGCCTTTTGGTGGCCACTAGCGGGAAAGGCACTTCATTGGCTTGATAGCTTGCCCACGTAAACCATCACCACTTGGGAGAAACTCCATGATTCTTTCTTAACCAAGTGCTTTCCACCCTCTAAGACATCAGAGCTATGGAAAAAGATCACTACTTTCAAGCAATTAATGTTGGAAGACTTGACGGCGGCATGGGAGAGATTCAAAGAGCTTCAACGTTAATACCCTACACATGAGTAACCCGAATATCTGCTCCAAGAGATCTTCTTCAATGGGCTGACTTTGGCAACAATGGACCAGATTAATTTTCACACCAACCTATGGTTCCTTAAGATGACTCCAGAAGAAGCATGAGAAGAGTTAGAGCGCTTGGTTGAATATGACAACACCTATGGGAGCTCCTAAATCTTAGACGTGAGGCCCCCACCATCTATGGCTCTCTACAAACCATCTAAGGAGATTGATCAGGATGTTCACGAGCAATTTAGGAAGGATCAAGTGAGAAAGCTACAAAAGCAAATTCGGTATATATCGGCGAATCCAGCATGCATAGAGTGTGGATCTACATCCCACACGACGGTCCAATGCCCTCACACTGATCAAGCACACTTAGTTGAGACCTATGAAGATGCTCATTATGTAGAAGGTCCTGGCCACGCAATAATATGAACATGATCCTTGAGGAGATGAGGAGGAACCAAGAAAAGAATGATCTTGTGAACTCAGCTGTCCAAAGTCAATTGCAAGGTCTTAATGCTCACTTTGGAGAAATGGACATATGGAGACGGAACATAGAGACCCAAGTTGGTCAATTGGTGGCTCAAATTCCAAGACAAATCGGCACCCTACCAAGCCAACCTACGGCTAATCCTAAGGGCCTTGCAACCGAGCATGTTGTTGCAATTAAGCTAAGGAGTAGATGTGAGTTTCCAAACCAAAGGAACTCACGAAAAGAAGACGGCGAGCCCCTAAAAGCCCTCGAAGTCGACCACCACCCGGTTAATGTCGACCCCCTAAAGGTTGTTAAACCTTCCACATAAGCTATTGTAAATGCAAAGCCAGTCGATGTCGACCCCCCTTGGTCGACGTCAACCCACCTATTTAGCAGACCCCGTCCAGCATCCAGAAGCCCTAGAAATCGATTGCTCCACTGAAGGTCGATCCACCTGACTCGATGTTGACTCATGCTGCAGAGAAAACGAAAGCTTATGGGGTTATTGCTAAACCTAAAGTACCACTCCCATTCCCCTCCAAAGGGTTGAATGATCTCACGGATGGGAGGTTAAAGCGGTTCATGAAGATACTTCAAGGGCACAACATTAATACCCCCCTCACCGAAGCACTTCGAGAGATGCCCGCTTATGTGAAGTTCTTAAAGAAAATTTTGAGAAACAAGAGGTCTCTAGCAAAAATAGCAGAAAAATGTAATAAGATGGACTTCCCTAAAAAGAAGTCTGATTCAGGGAAGTTTGCCATCTCAATTGGGCTTGTCATTGCTACAAAGCCTTGTGTGACTTGGGAGCTAGTGTAAGTCTTATGCCACTCTCTAGATGGCACCAAGTCAAGCTAGGTGCATTAGAGCTGGCTAAAATGAAGTTTTTTTATGGCTGATAATACATGAGTGAGATCCACAGGGATCATGGACAATGTCCCAGTCAAGGTAGGGAAGTTCTATGTGCCAATCGATTTCATCGTTCTAGGTATGGAGTCGGACCCCGTTGTGCCAATCATCTTAGTTAGACCTTTCATGGCCACGACAGATGCAAACATCAGCATCAAGAATGGCCTACTTAACTTCACTATAGCTAATGAGGTGATTAAGTTTTAGTTTAATCCGACTATGAAAGAGGTAAGAAGGATGGAGGTCAATGCCTTGTATGCACGAGTGGATATCATTCCATGTAGAGCTTACCAAGGAGAAGACAACCAAGGATCCAACATCCATCGAGGAACAAATCAACGAATTATTGGCCGCCTTGAAGGATGAAGAACAAACCGGGAGCCTGGATGAGAGTTGGTGCCACTGCCAGTCGACGTCGACCACCACCCGGTCGATGTCGACTAGCATGGAGGATCATCAGCATGCTGTAGGAGCAAAGTATGGGGTTCTCACCAGCACCCCATCCGATGTCGACCCCCATAAGTCAATGTTGACCCTACCTCCATCGACTCCAACAACCACGTCGTCTACAAAGTAGAAGAAGGTCAAGAGCATGCACTCGGCGTCGACCAATATTGGTCGATGTCGACCACCCTCCACATCAGAAGAGGCCATATTTGAAAAGGTAAGAGAAGGTAAGGATTTTTCTTCCCTAATTTACATAAAGAAATTATCTGTTACAAATGGAAGAGGTATGCCTTGGTTTGTGAGACTGAATAGGGAATGTGATGTAGATCCAAGAACTTATGAGATAGGAGATATGGTGTACATCTCCAAGGCCAAGAATCAATGGTTCTCTAGCAAATGCAAAGAAAAGACGGTTGGGCCATTTGAAGTGCATAAGATCCAGCCCGATGAAATAGAGCTACATGACAAGGACGAAGTCCTATTTAAGGTCGAGCAAGAGAGCCCGGAAGAGAAAGCCCAAGCCATATGGGCCCTGCGCATACCAACATGAGCCTAAAGAAGAAGTCGGCCTATCAACTTACAAATCTAGAGCATGTACATAGCATTTTGGATAGTTTAGGTTTTTAGAATATTTTTGGTTTTGTTTTTGGTTTTTTGATAAACTTTTCGGTGGAGATTTTTATTTTGAGCTAACAAGTTATAGGTGCAAGAAGGATCAAACAAAGACAAAGTTGGACCTGTGAAGGCAGTCGATGTTGACTAAAGCCCTCCATGTCGACCATGCCTATGATGTACCAAGCAGTAGTAATCGATCTCAATTACTCTAAGTTGTAGAAACAA
Organism: Persicaria maculosa; assembly: GCA_963922045.1. Lineage (NCBI taxonomy): Eukaryota > Viridiplantae > Streptophyta > Magnoliopsida > Caryophyllales > Polygonaceae > Persicaria > Persicaria maculosa. The sequence goes on along the minus strand of OY998257.1, from coordinate 60,205,719 downwards.
AGAATCCACTCGATGTCAACTAATTCACTCGATATCGACTGCATATGAAGGCCACCACATTGACATCATAACATGGAGACGTTGCTGCCGATGTCGACCAATCCTGTCGATGTCGACTGTTGGCAACGTACAAAAGCACCTGCGCCTATTTCTAATAAGTTTCTTCTTTACTCCACATCTGAAATTTTTTATACAGTGAGGACATTGTAAGATTTAAGTGTAGGGTGGGGGAAAAGCTTGCTATCTGCCTTTTACTTGTTAGTGATTTGTTCTCGCATTGCATGCATGGTTACTAATACATGTTTTAGATATCATCTTTGGAGATATGTTTATTTTTCATTTATGTTTAATGTCTATGGTCCAATTAAAATTTTAAGGATAAGACTCGCTAATGAAAAAGAAAAGTGTCATGGAAGCTTTGACAAGACTCGGCAATGAAAAAGTAGATCCATTAGAGATATTGTAATTGAATTTCTAGTAAAGGGAAGTCTCAATGAAGTGCGATTTTTTTAGGAAAACCATGAAGAGAGGTAAATTGATGTTGCTTTTGACATATGCACAATAACATAATTAAGGACTTTATTTTCTATTTGTTCTAAAATTGTCCATCATACCATGTTTATTAGCCTCACATCATATTAAGCCATATGTGCTTTACATCAATTTTGCTCCACAAGTATTATAAATTGCCGATTTTTTTATACCTTTATACCCATCTCGGGAATATGTTGAGAAATAGATGTCATATTATGGAGATGTTACATGCTTATGTATGTTGTGAAAAATTATATGAAGTTGATTGTAGGAGATGATTATATAATGACAAATTTAATGAGAGAAATAAAATCCGGTCACCATGGAGTTATGGTAGATCGATCATGCTTGCGGAGGATAAAATTAATGCGAGATAGAACACAAGGTGAGGAGTCCGAAGCACTAAGAATACGAGGTCTTTCATGACACTAATAATTCATATTTCAGATAGGACTTATAGATAGGTTTTATTCCATTTAAGTATTCATATTGAATATGTTATGTCTTATTTACATTGTCTTGAATTTGGAGTATTCGAGTTCTGAATCTACGCTATTTTGTGTTTATTCTGTAGTTTTATAATCCAAGCTTGAAGGGAAGCTTGAGAGATCCAGAAGAGATGATTGTGGAGCATAAGAGAGGCTAAGAAAGGAGCATAATGTCGAAGACAAAGATGAATCGCGGCATTGTAATAGCGGCGCCCACCATTATTCCACCGGCTCCCGCCGGTCATGCGCGCTCAGCGATCGTGATTTCGTCCGAAGATCTTATTATTAATAGTTTATTATTATCTTATTTACTTGGGTTTTGCACGTCGCTATTTATGTTATTTTTTATTTCATTCACGAGAAGTGGACGGATGTTAGTTCATCATTGAGAATTGAGAGAGATACTTTAGCTATGAGTTGCTAAACTCATAGTTTCGCCTGTGATTCGAAGACATGGTTAGATGAATTATGAGGATTTGATTTCATAATTGTTATTCATAAGTTTATTCATCATCTTTGTTCTTCATTGATTTAGTATTTGCACACGTTCTCTCTATGACTGATCTTCTATACAGAAACTGCATCTTTGCTAGAGACTCCTTTTATTAGATTGGTTTCTTTATAGCAAGCGAGGGAAATTGATCTCGTGAAAGCATAAATTGTCTCTGCAGGATGATGACTATTAGTTTGTATTGATTCTATGGGATTAGGTTTAGAAGCTCTACCACTAGCAATCTTGTGATTCCTAATTGCATTGAATTAATATTGCTACTTGGCCAAGCATTTGAATCTTTATGCTGTTCTTTGTAATTAGACATTGAATATAAGAGATTATCTGTTTAGATCAATCTATTTAATACAACTCGGCAAAATGATAGTCTATTTTAGTTATATATTTGCATATTATATTAGGTCATTTTCATGCATATTTTACATATTTTATAGTTAATTTGTATTATTTGATTTTCGAAGCCTACACTAGTGCTTTTATATATTTTAGGTATTTTGGAGCTGGATGGTATGAATTTGGAGGTTGGGATCATTTTATAAATTATAAGCAAGGTGGGATCGGATCCATATTTTGGCTGATGAATTGGCGGAGAGGCGACTCCAGTACGTGTGCTCAAGTTCAACAAGTGCTGCTTCATGCGGAGTATTATTTTGGTTAATATAATTAGATAGATAAGTCTAGATAGATCGGTAGAATTAGATATATATTAATATTATATATTCGAATTAGGATTAGATAGAATTAGATAGCTTTAGGTTAGTTGATTCATAACTACTACATTAAATATATATCCATACGTTTATACGAGAGGGGAGCCGAATATACGGTGTTCGAACTAACCGTGACCCACTTTAAACTCTAACCCCTAATTGTCTTTTGTTTTGTTTTTATGGAGTCGATCTAAACTCTTTCATTTCGTCTATGGATTGAAGCTTTGGTTTGATAAAGTTGTGAGATTTATATTCTTGTTCTATTCCTGTTGATTCTTTTACGAATATTATTGATTTCTTCTAATCCGTACAACTAGTTGAGATTATTGCTAGGATTTTGTAGATTTCTCGTAGCGAACCTTAATCCATAATAGCAAACATGCCTTTTTAGGACTCGTAGCACTAAACTGGTGTGTAGAGAATCAATTATATGTTAAATGTTGACTTGTAGCTTGGTGTTGCATGTATCCTGGTTAATGCTACTAGTATGTTAAATCTTGACCGTGTTAGGGTTATCTAATTAGTAAGGGTTACTAGGACTCGTAGGACTAGTAATTTACACAAATTCAGGACATGAACAATAATAGGATGAAAAGAGAACTTGAAGTAGAATCGATGATCAATTAATCAAACTAAAGTGGATGTTCATAAGATGAAACTCTATTTTTAAGTGTTATCTCCATTAATTTGTTTATAGTTTATTTTATTTTCTTTTTATTCCCATCACACAAAAAACCATTTTTTTCTATGAATTGGTAAATAGACTTTACTTAGGAATAACTTGATTCTCTGTGGGATCGACTCCTTAATTACTTGCTTGCTATACTTAGTTAGTCAGTTTGGGTTTATTTTAATAGGGATTGAGGCGACTAAAATCATCTCGTCACAAAAATTTAAGAATAACAATGAAGTCATTCCAAGGATCATAAACCCTAACCATTGTCAAGCATTGCAAGTGAAGCGTTTTCCTCATATTATTATTACTTTGCAATCATTACTTCTTTGGCTTATTTACTTGTTTCAATTGTTTGCTACAACCGTATTGCTACTTTTTTAAGAATCATCTTAAAAACTACGAATTAGTCTTTTTTGTGGGACCGACTCTTTACTTTTCTGATATACTAATCTTTTGTTTAGTATTGAGTTAGGATATAATTTACATTTGGGGGACCAGGACCAACAACACAACTACACCTAGTAAAAGCAGCCCACCAAATCTTGGTGTCATTGTCGGGGAAGTCGATCTAGTATTCATGATCTTTTGTTGATTTTTCTTTTTCTTTTTTTATTTTTATTTTCTTGTAGGTCTGACCCACTCTGTATTGTCCAGACCTGTGCTACTAATTCATCGCCTTTGTCTTTTGATCATGAGATTGAAAGATTTCTATCCAGGTTGAGAAGAAAACTTGTTTTTAATTAAGAAAATGAGATGGATGACAACAACAACAACAATGATGGCAACATTGAAAATCCGCTAAGAAGGACCCTGAGAAGCTTAAAGGAGTCAAATCTGAATGCAAAACCTCTTGCAGTCAGGCTTCCTGCTCTCCCTGAGGGTTCAAAGTTTAAGTATAAATCCAATTGGTCTAATGCTTTGCTTTATTTTCATGGAAGGTCTGGAGAGGAGCCAAACAAACATCTCACAGATTTTGCTAGTATCTGCGATAGACTGAAACCTCAAGGCCTGACGGGTGACCAATTGATGCTTAGAGTGTTTCCCTTTACTCTAAAGGATGCAACAAGTGATTGGCTATATTATCTTCATCCGGAAAGCATCACTACTTGGATTGGATTGAAGAAAACTTTCCTTTAAAAGTACTTTCCTAGCACTCACCTCAGTAAACTCAAGAAGGAATTGTCTAGTATTGAGCAATCAACTACTGAGAGCATGTATGAGTATGTTGAGTGATTCATGAAGCTTAAAGGAAGTTGCCCGCAACATGGTATACTAGAGGATGATCTAGTCCTCTATCTTATAAAGGCTTGCTTGATAGAGAGCGCAGTGTGATCAATGCTACCAGTGGAGGCAATGCAAATTTTGATGACTTAGCCAATCCTTCACAACAATATGGGAGACACCAATGTGTGAGAGTAGATCATAGACTGGACAACTCTAGAGAATATTGCAAAGATGATCTAGATAGTCAAGAACATGGCTATGCAGATAAATCAGACACAACAACCTAAACCCTGTAGAGTCTGCGGAGACCCAAAGTCATCCCAATGATAAGTGTCCATTGATTCAAGAGGAGGTTATTGATGTCAATCTAATGGATTATGGACCTCGCCGAAACTTTGCTAACAATTTTTTCAATTCAAAATACAATTCAAACTATCAAAGTGGTTTCAATGGAAAGGGTTAGGAACAACAAACACCATATCAAGGAAGAAGCCAATTTGAGAATCGTTCAAGGAATCCTCAACAAGAGGACGGAGAAGAAAGATTGAGGTTATTGTTGGACAAGATGAGTGTCCAAGGAAAGTTATTGAGCCAAATGGCTAAAAAGATTGGAGAACTCAAAGGTAAGGATTCAGGCAAACTACCCTCGCAAATGGTACTCTATCCGAAGGAGAATGTAAGTGCCATGATCCTTAGGGGAGGAAAAGAAGTCAAAATTCCCACAAATACCACGGAAGAAAGGCCTAAGGAAGTCATAGACGTAGAGAAGAATGAGGAAAGCATCTCGGATTTGGAATCCCGATTAACCGGCGCCCGCTGCACTCTACATTTGTTGATCCGATTGTTGATTCTAACCCTACCATGAAGAAATTGTCGGAAGAGTGGTCCTCTGAGGTTTACAAACCTGAACCACCCTTTCCACATGCCTTGAGAGCTGATAGGAGTGGGAAGATGAGCAAATCTTGTACGATACCTTTGCGCATTATAGGGTAAATATTCTACTTTTGAATTTAATTAAATTTGTGCCTCGCTATGCTAAGTTTCTGAAGGAATCATGCACAGTAAAGAGGAAGCAAAGGTTGAGGAGAAAAGAAAAGGTATGTTTGAATGAGAATGTGTCTACCGTGTTACAAAAGAGATTGTTAAAAAAGTGCGAAGACCTAGGTATGTTCACCATTCCATATGCAATTGGAAATACTAAATTCACAAAAGCTATGTTCGATTTAGGAGCTTCAATTAATGTTATGTCTTATAACTTGTATATGTTTTTGGGTCTGAATGCTCTGACAAAAACAGATGTTTACAACTCGCTAATCGTCTCAGGTCAAACCCAAAGGAGTTGTTTAGGATGTTTTGGTGAAAGTTGATGATTTAATTTTTTTCTGCTGATTTCTTTCTGTTAGATATGGAATAGGGAACGCCTGACACCAATCATCTTAAAAAGGCCATTTCTATGAACGACAAAGATAAAGATTGATTGCCATGAGGGTTTGCTGACCACGGAGTATGATGGTAGAATGATTGAGTTTTCTATATATGATTCTATTAAGCATTCTCCTAAAAATTCTTTGGATGTTCCGAATGCTAACAATGTTGATTGCACGGATGAATCTAATGAATTGTTAGAAATTCCTAAGGAAAAAGATTTGTTCAATGTTGAATCTTCTAACAATGTGAAACCTTGTGTAGGAAAAGAAGAGCTTAAGATGGAGATTGAGAGTGTGCTTAGTTCATATGAAACTATTCTTCTACCCTATGAAAAGCTATTTCCCAATAGTGTGAAGGTTTTTGCAATTTCAGGACAACCTCCAGATGAAATTCAAGTTAAGGAGAAGAAGTTGATTGAAGAAATTGATGAATGCTTGGATAGAGTATTACACCTTCCCAAGGTGCATTCGCTTGTCAAGAAAAGGACAAGTATAGAGAACCCTGGTGGAGTTACGTGATCCAAGAAAAGTAACACATCGAGCTGATGTAGGGATCGAGAATGGAATAGAAATATATAATCGAATATAAAACAACGCAACCTTTATCATGTTCAAATAAATTCAAGACTCCCCGCTGTAGTAGTAAGGAATCGGCATCGATCCATGAGGAAGCGTGTTAGCGGGATCCTAGATAGTCTCAGAAAGCTCACGTCTTTTTCGACTAGAAGCCTCAATCTCGAGTACTGGACTCGATGTCGACCTTGGCTGTTAATTTCTACTGCAACAGAAAAACTGCAGAGACAAAAACATGCAGTCGATATCAAGTAGGGTGGTCGATATCGATGTCAGCAAAAAAAAGTCGACCTGGCTCAGAAGACTGCCAGTCGTCACAAGGTAGTCGATATCGAGTAAAGCACTCGAAATCGACCTCAGACAAAAGCAGGACCAAGGTGCGTCGAGACAGGAAACCGTCGACCTAGGGCACGTGGTCGATATCGACCTGGTTGGTCGAAATCAAGTTGTTTTGCAGAAAGGTCAGAGTCGACAAAGAAAGACCAAAGACAAATAGGATGGAGAAGAAGTATGAACAAAAAACGGACAGATTTTTATGGTTGAATAAAGTATATAAAAGGAAACTTCTAAGGCTAGGGTTTACTACAATGTTAACCAATGCATGCAATAAGGAAAATAAGACGGACAATTGCGCTATCTCACCCGAGGGACGAGCTTTCGCCATACACCAACGATTAGGAATACTCTTGCAAATAAACCTAATTTTCTCTACCAATTTTATGTTTATAACTCAAGCTGTTAGCATGAATCCCTTTTCTTGCAATAAGGACTAGACATAGAATCGTAGGAGATGATATAGACACAACGATATCAACATCAAGTACTTACCTCAAACACGCATGGCTAACGTCGGGCTCACCCCGACCCTAGAAGCTTTGGGAAACTACTCGCTTTTCATCGCAATAGACACCATTGATTTAAAGAAAAGAACTTCCATTTATAAAACCTTCTAAACCTTACAATCCAACGGTTGCTTTCGCAAACGCCAAACCTTAAAGCTTCTCTCTACTCTAACTCTATTTTGTATTGTGTCTTGTGTCATTGAATTTATGAAAACCAGCCCCCTAGGGCTTTATTTATAGCCTACTAATCCTTTCTAGCCAAGGAAAGTAGATCTAATATTCTATCTAAAATCTATCCTTAACAAGTAGGATAAATCTTTAATAAGGTAAATATAGAAATAACTAATAAATATCTTACGGTAAAAAGGAAACAACCCTAAGACATATTCTATCTAAATAGGATTGATAAACCGTGGCACAATGATAGAATTCCCAATCCGCGTCTCGAAAAGCGCATCCAGTCTGCGTCGATTTCCAATCGATTTCGACCAAGTCAGTCGATATGAGGTCTTCATTTTTGCTCGTCAGATTCAACTACACTCGATCTCTATGGTAATGTCAATGTCGACACAATTACTCGATATCAAGTGGTCTTCTATGTTGGTCTTTGTGGTCTGTCTCGACGCTTAGAGTCTACGTCGAGTCATTGAGTGGATATCGACCAGTCATGTCGATTTCCACTTCTCTTCAGCTTCACTTGGCTTCTTCGTTTTGACTCCGATTCCGCTCCAATTCCTACATATTTACAACAAAACTTGTCTAGACTCTATTTCTCGCACGTTAGCTCATTCTACACAAATTTGCATTATGTTCAACCTTTACTTTAGGAATCGAATGGAATATGAAGTCAAAACATGCGAATAATATGACACTAAATATGTACATCACAAGCCAAAGACGTGTAACAAAGACGCTTCTTGGGAGGCAACCTAAGGTAAGTAGGTAGGTTTCTTTGGTTTTTGCATTTGTTTTTCAATTAAATAAAGTATGACAAGTCTATTTGTTGTATTGTTGCAAGATTTTGGTTGAGAACTAATTTTTAGGAAAGTTTGAATGAAGAAAAAGAACATAAGTGGAGCACTGGAGAACCGACGCCCATCGCTCCATCTATGTGAGACACAGTGTCTATTTTGGAAAAGGCCACAAGATTTTAAATTTATCTATCCTATAACTTTTTGTCCTCACCGTTTCAATATAGATACTTTCCATCTTCTATCTTCCACTCTTTCTTAAACTTTTTCTCCAAGCAACAGAAGAAACCCTAAACATGTCTACTCAAATCCAAATTCCAAATTCCTAATTCCTTGAGTGTCAATCAAAAAGCCTAATTTTTCCTATTCACCATCATCCATTTGTCCCGTCTTCAACCCCAAATCACAAATTCCATCACTTACTACCCTTCATCCATCAATTTCAATCTCAATTTCTAAACCCCCATCAAATTCAATCCTTTTTCACCATCACACCCATCCTTTTCACAAAAGAGGGCTTCAAAACCAAGTTTTTTACTTCAAGAAAGAGATTGGAAGGGATTTAAAAAGAGGGCTTTGGTTCCTAGTATGGCATAACCATTGGATTAACCTTGGAAGTAGGAATTATCGCTCGAGGATATTCTTTGATGTGGAGACTTTGCATCGTATTGGCTTATTCGAGCATGTTTTTCAGCTTCTGGACAAGGGTGGATTGGGTGATTTTGTTGAGCTTAGAACGACCACATATCCTGCCTTGGTGAGAGAATTTTTTGCTACCCTGGATTATTGTTCTGACAAGGAGATTAGCTTTTGTATGAGAGGAAAGAAGTTCTTGGTCATTAAGGATGTCATTGCTCAAGCTTTTGGAGTCACCAGAAAGTGTTCTGACTCCTGGGCTTATGCATCAGTGGACCCACCAGCGCATAAGACATGCGATGTCGCTACTGGATGGTCATTTGGGAAAGATGCTTACTATTTTGATTACATGATCACTCATCTTGTGTTGAGATTGTGCTATAGGGTGTTGAGTCTTTCTTTCTTTGGCTTGGTTGATCCTCAGTTAGTATCTATGAGAGTCTGGTCTTACACTTATTTTTTGACTGCTGAAGCCATGAGAAGTCTAGATTGGGTTCAATTGTTTTTGGGGAGTTGTGCTGAGATGATCAGTACCGCATATGAGCGAGCATATCGCACTATAGCTTTTGGAGGATTGATAACATTGATAGCCTACTAAACTAACATTGATTGCCCATCATCTTGGTGTTCGTTTGGATGAAGTGTAGCCTCTACATGGTGACTTTGTCTAGATATTTCCACTCTGACTTGGTCTGACATTATTGTGACGATTTAGTATCCTCATACAGTGGAGCGTTTCACATGGATGGTCAGAGATCTTGGAGAGCACCATCTGCACCTTTTTGTGAAGCCGCCGTTCTATTTCAAACTTGCAGACTTCAAGCTTAGCCATGATAGCTTTTCTATGCCACTTGTGACCCCTTCAGATAAGGACGATCCTGAATCAAAAGGTTCGGCAGCAGGAGATAATCCAGTTGAGGATGAAAATGAAGATTTTGTTGCTGCAGACGCTGACCCTGTTTATGTTGCTTTGGATGGATTTGAGCTTCATTTGATAGAGCTGGAGACGAAGCACAAGGAAGATCTCCTGACTATCTTTACCAGAATTATTGATATCCTAACTCTTTTGTCGTGCATACTTGCTGATCTTCGTCATCAGTCTATATCCCATCCTCCACCTCCTTAGTGATAGGTTAGTATCCCTTCCTTCACCATGATTTTATTTCATTGTTCTTTGTATTTGTGCAATGAGGACAATGCAACATTTAAGTGTGGGGTGAGTGGTTTATGTTAGTTTAGTTCATGTTTATGATTTCATTATCATGTTTAGTTTATGTTTTGTTTAGTTGTTTATGTTTAAGTTGTTAGTTTGTTGTTTCATGCATCATGTTTATGTTTATTGTTCTTATTAAAGTCAACAATGAAATTATGGATGTATATGTGCTACACAAATGTTCGTTTAGGGGAGGTTGATTCTTTGCTTAAAATAAAATATCAAATATATATCATAACTAAGCTAACTCCCTGTTCAAGCAAATAAATACAAGAATCCCTCCTGATGCAGTGGTAGGGTAATTCAGGATCGAATCCACGAGGAGCTATGTCAGCACTTCCATAGTTGCAATCACGATCAAGCTTTCGACTCTAGGAGACACTCGATATCGAGGTGTCTGGTCGATATCGACCTCAGTTCTGGATGATTTCCAGTGATTTCCTGCAGAAGACAAAAGCAAAGCAGTCGACATCGAGACAGACCTCGATATCGATGTTAGTGCTCGATATCGACCTTCACAGTCGATTTCGATGTCTGTTACAGAAACTGTATAACGTAACCTATGGGTTGGAAAAGTAGTCTGAAGATTGTAGAATTGTATAGGAAAGATGGACAGAAACAAAAATTCAAACTTTTTATCAAATTCAATTAACTAAAATCTTCCAAAGTCGGGGATTCATGCCACAACGATAACAATGCAAGTATGATGCTAAAGTTATGAAATTTAATGTCTTTCCGTCAAATAGCTATCGTTACCAACTTTTAGGTGATTAGAGGCTCTCGCATAATTCATAAGAGTTACTACCCAATTCATGAGTAATCCAAGTTCACAATATGATTGGCTTTCGCTTCAATAATGCAAATAATGAATCTCCCAAACTTTCGCAAAGGATCATGCATAGGATAGAAGACGGAATCGCATAAAAATCATACCTTTGATGCATTTACCCTACATTGCTATCGTCAGGCTCACCTCGACCCTAGAAGTGGCTTGACTACTCGCTTCTCATCATGGAACTCATCATCATTGTTGAAAAGAAACTAATTTGTATTGAACTAAAGAGAAAGTTTACATCGAACAAAGCCAAATCTTCGCTCTCGCATACACAAACTCCACTCGGCCTCTTCTCTCTCTCTCTCTCTCTCTCTCTCTAACTTGTTACTCTCTATTGAAACTGAATTCTCTGCGTAAATTGGATGTGTGTGGATGATTAAACTCAGCCCTAACGGCTTCTAGATATAGATCTCAAATCTTGCTAGCCAAGGACTCGAAAACTTATCTTTATTCTCTAAGATAAAACTTAAATAAAGTAAAAACTAAAAACTCCATGGTAAATAAATCAAACGATAACTCTGGTGGTGAAGATAGAAGATCTCGACTTTAGGATAGACATGCAAGATTCGGATAGAATTCTATCAACAACTGAGTCGGACTTCTTCTGTAGGCAATGGTCGATATCGACCTTGGTCCTCGATATCGACCTCTCCCTAACTCTATCTCGAGCACTGCTTCTTCTCCTCGGATTGGCACTCGACTTCTATCAATATCCTCGATTTGGCCCACTCGATATCGACCTTCAGATATCAATATCGACCTCTCTTGTGTCGACATGCTCTATTTCTTCTCTGCTCGATTCCTGGCTGCTCTTTTTCACTCGATGTCGAGGTTCATATTCGATTTCGACCTCTTCAGAAGACTTCAAGTTCTTTTCCCGCTCTTCATCTCTTATTCAAATCTGTCCATTTTCATCTCGATTTTTGCGAAAAACCATAGAAACTCGTGCAGACCTCCACTTTTGACAATAATGCATAAACTACACTAATCTTATGTGTTTTCCCACTAATATGCATGCAAATAACATTTTAATGGACTTAAATGTGCATAGAAAATATGGCAATTTGCGCGCACACCAAACACCCCATACTTAAGCATGCTTGTCCCCAAGCAATACTCTTAATGGTCATTCAGGGGAAGAAAGTAAAAACTCAATATCATAGATTCATTTTTCATAAGTCCCTACACTCAATTGCCATCCTCGATAAGGTACTAATGTCAACCAAATTCATGCATGCGCATAAAAACACCTTCATACTCATAAAAGGAGGTTTATATGCATAAAACAATTTCAGCGACATAGTATTAATAATCAAGAGGACTTTTGCAAGCTTTACAGAAGTAGATTGGTAAAAGGCTAAAGGTGGGCCATGTGGTGTTAAATCCGGGGAAATAAACTTTCTTTCAAAAACATTCCACATTCCTTCTTCATAATATCTCACCTTTCACTCATCGCTCAATGCTTTTTTTCAATATAATGCTTTTACCTCTCTGACCTTGGTATTGCCTTCTCGCGAGTCGCAAACATGGGTGTCATGAATGGCCCCGGATACTTAGTGCTTCGGACTCCTCACCTTGTGTCCCATGTCGCTGAACGAACATCTCAACGAGCAGGGTGGACATACCTTTATCTCCTGAGGTGATAAGATTTTTTCTCACTCATTAAATTTTCCATATTTTAAGAATTTCTTTCATTCCTGCCAACAACTTCATAAATAATGCACAAACTCCATATAACAACTCCAAATTTGATGTGCATTCTCAAACTTGTCCCCGGATAGGGTATAAGGTATAAAAAATGGGCAATATGTAATATATGTGGAGCAATAATGATAATGTATGATATAAGGCTCATATATGGCTTGTGACTTTTGCAAATATGCATAGGTAAGGCTAGGATATGAACTTTTTGTAAGCATATGTATGGAAATTTCATAAAAAGTCCTCCATCGTCTTATCATGAACATGTCTAAAGCAACTTCAAATTTTTACGTCCTTCATGTTTTTTTCTTTTTGCACTTCATTGGGACTTCCCTTAACTAGGCAATTTCATGTTATATCTCTAATGAATCTAATTTTGCATCATAGAGTTCCTTAGTTACTTCCATGACTCTTTTCTTTATTTTTCACAATTTTTGATGGGGGTCATTTTTCTCTCCTTTTTTTTTCTGAAACATAAACATTAATATGATGCAATGCTTAAAGATAAAGATGACTAAATTAACTAAGTATGAATAATATGCAAAAAGATGTAACTTAAATATGCAATAACTTATGAAAAATTCTCAAAATATGCTAAAAAAAATGCAAGTAAGCCTTTCCCCCACCCCATACTTAAAGATTACAGTGTCCTCACTTTATTAGAACTAGGGTTAAAAAAGAAACTTACTTAAACGTCACAAATTTCAGGAGTCTAAGAAGTAAGCAGTGGTGGTCGATATCGACCTCTAACATCGAAATCGACTATTTTCATCGATTTCTGGCTCAAGCTTCAGGGTGATCCGACCTCGACCACAAGCCCCTCGGAATCGACCTTTAGGTTGACATCGAGCTTCAACATCGATTTCGATGTTTGTTCTGTGCTCTTTTCCTCTTTCCTGCAAATTGTTACACAATAAAAGCCGAAACATGCATAATGTAAAGCGTCTCATAAAAAAACCAATAAAATGTCCAAAACTTAAAACTATGTGTCTTCGTTACAAGCTCTAGACTTTAAAGTCGCTAGGTCGACTTCTTCCTTTACGCTCTCAAGGCGGCATCTGCAGAGCCCATGTGGCTTGGGCCTCAAATAAGACTCCTTTCTTGTCTCTCAGCTGCATCCTACCTGGATGGATTTGATTCACCATGAATGGTCCCATCCTCTTGTCTTTGAATCTATTAGGGAACCAATGATCTTTTGATTTGGCTACATACACCTTGTCTCCTATTTCATAATGGCTCAGATCATCATCGGATACCCTACATAAGCGTACATGCCAAGGCACACCGCTTCAAAATAATGATAAATCTCTAATTGAGATGGAAAAGGAGGAATTCGTACCTTGACTTACCTTTTCTTCTTTCTATGCCTCAGGTCGACATCGATCATCAGTAGTCGATATCAAGATCTTTTGTGCTCCTAGAGGTTCAGTCGATTTGGAGTTATTCTGCTCGACATGATCAGGTCGATTTCGACCCTCAGAGATCGATACCGAGGTCTTTGTTCCTCCTTTCTCATCTTCTGTGGTGGTCGATTTCAGCATTGGGGCATGGTCGATATCGACCTTTATTCTCAATTTCGAGGTTCCTTCTCATTCGTCGACCCCATACTTATAACCTGGCAAAAAATCTTGAACTTTGTTAGTCGATATCGACTTACCTGGGTCGATTTCGATGTTCTCTTTGGCTCCTTGGTTCAAGATTGCCACGACCTCCTTCACTTGGGATTCTATGACCCTCTTTTCAAGCTCTTCCGGTGTCATACTCCTTACCTTTGCTTCCCGACATGTGATGTAGACACCATTGATGGCCTTTATCTCCATTGGCCCTTCATTGTTCTTTACCGTCTTATTGAAGGCGTACTCTATCACCTCGTCAGTGATTGTGAATGAAAGCAATCCTTTCTTCACGCTTATGTTGGCATCGACGGTTGCTAGGAACGACCTACCTAAAATAGTGGGACAAGCAGGGTCCTCTGCTATATCAACAACTAAGAAATCAGCAGGAACAAAGAATTTATCTACTTGTACTGGCACATCATTTACCAACCCTATTGGAATTACTACCGTATTATTCTCCATGTATAACTTTGCATCCACGGGCTCCAGAGGACCTATATTTACCTTGTGCCATATGGTTAGTGGCATCATGCTAGCGCTAGCGCCCAAATCAACTAAAGCATTAAAGCGATATCGACCTAAGCCTATAGCGATAGAAAACTTACCTGGGTCCGCCCGCTTTTGTGGTAGCTCCAATCTGTTGCACTCCTCTGCGATGTCAGAGAGCGATCGCTTCTTACCCAATATGTCCTTAAGGAAACTTACATAAGATGGTATCTCATGAAGTGCTTCGGTGAATGGAATTGAGACATTAAGTCTTTGAAGCATCTTCACGAACCGCTGTAGCTTCTTTTCCGCTGGGTCCTTAATTACCTTTTTTATGGGAATGGCAACACCTTCTTCTTCCCTGCGGCTAGAGTTAGGTCGACATCGACTGGATGGGGGTCGACATCGACTGGAGGAGTCGATTTCTATGGTGACACATCACCAGTGGCGACATCGACTACAGGAGGGTCGACATCGACGTCACCTTGGTCGATATCGACAGAAGGGGTCGATATCGACGTCTGTTCTGGGCTTTCTCCTCCACTTTTTTCTCGGGTGTTTGCAATTGACGCCCACTCCTTAAATTCACTGCCGCTATGTGTCCAGTAGTTTTGCCCTTTTGATTGGGCACAGTTGATCCAGGCAGCGATCATGACGCCTTGGGTATTGCCTCCGCCAATTGACCCATTTGTGTCTCCATGTTGCGCTTCCAAACATCGATCTCCTCAAGCCTAGAGTTGATGCCCTGCAACTGACTATGCACGGAGTTGTTGGCTTATTTGAACTCAGCGTGGTTCCTCCGTATCTCATCAAGAATAATCTACAAGTCATCCTTCCTTGTTTCCCGTTCAGGGTGCCCTAGTGCTCTATATGGTGGGGGATCCCTTTGTTGATAGAATCTTTGATCTCTCCAATATTGTTGATTGCCCCCTCCATAGGGGCCTCTCGTCCACTTGGCTTCCTCATGTTGTTCCGCCATAGATACTTGCTCAAGATGTGGGCAGGCACTGGTGTTATGCCTTGTCGAGCCACATTACTGACAAGGTTGATTGTTGCTTTAGAACCTGACTTGTTTTTGAAGGCGGCGTGTCTGATCATTGTCGAATTGTTGTCGCACATCAGGATCAATCTCCTTTGGAGGCTCATATAATGGCATAGATGGGGCAGGCCTTGAGTCATATGCCGCAGCAGTCCCATAAGTGTTATCAAAGTTCACGAGCCTCTCAATTGTCTCCCAGGCCCCCGTTGGTGTGAGCTCAATGTACCGATAGGAGGTGTATGAGTCATATGGACTTAAATATGAATATAAAATATGGCAATTTGCGTGCACATCAGCAAATACCCATCTAGCTTATTTTGTCCTCTATTTCATTTTGGCATAATCATATAAGTCTCATGGAATTTTGGATGATTTGACCTTGTCTTGAGATTTGTTTTTATGAAGATATGATTTGACATATGTAATTGAGCATGTATGATCTATGTTCCTAGGTGGTTGGATGAAATGTCGTGGGTTTCACCTCACCAAAGATAATAATTCCCAAACTAACAAACTAAGTATAGCGTGCAAGTAAAGGGTCGAACCCACAGAGAACCAAGTACTTCATTTGCAATGTGGATTTATTAATTATGCAAATATGTAAACAAAGATGAGATGTAAATGCAAATAAACAATTAAGAATGTAAATAACCTATGAAGGATGTTAATATAAGAGCGAATAAAAGATAGAAGAAGAGTGTGGTTTCATCTAAAAATTCGCAACAATGGTTGGTTTTACTCGATCCTTGACTCAATTCCTATCTATTCAATCTCAATTTGTTATTCCGACTTTGGTTTATATGGATTGAAATTCCTCGCGGAGATGACAATCCCTTACATCACATGCAACCTTGTAGGATTTAACATACAAACAACACGAATTTCCAAAGTACCAGCACAAAGGTCGCCCAAACTATCATTACCCTACACAATCAAGATCATCCTTGCAAAATCACCTAATTATGCTTGCTGCAAATGGTCTAATTGTTCTCATGAATCCATTGAAACTCTAGCATGATGCAATTCTACAAAGATGGTGAATCAAAGTAAAACTAACAATATAAATCAGCGCAAGGATAATGAAATAAACATAGGAATAATATAGAAATCAAGTCTCACGATTCAACCAACCAAGTCTTGAATTGAAGAAAAAACCATGAGAATCCTAAGTATTCATGACGTACCTTGGATCTCTCAACTTCAATCACTTAAAGTGTTTCATGTTTCTTAATTAGTGAATGAATTAAAGCTACTGAAAATAACCTAATATAAGCGTCTTTTCATCAGCCAAACCCTAGAATATGTTCAGATAAAAGTTTCCAGAAGATATAATTGGGCCGCATTGCCCAAATCCGAGAACAGCGAAATCGGCGAGCGGCGGTATCAAACCGGCGGGCGCCGTTCTTACAGCTTTGACGGTTTCGATAGACTAAACTTGTAACACCCTTTCTAGAGTTATCGTTCGTCCAATTGATGCATATGAATATGCATTGGAAAGCTCTTTTCAAGGACTACAACTTTCATGACGACCTCAGAAGCTAATTCAAAGTTCTCAGAAGCTTAAAGAAGAGATTTCTCCATGTTCTTCATTTCCGCTCTTGTTTTTGTGCTCCTTAGCTTCCCAATTCGCTCATGATTTCTCCACCTTCCAAGCTCGGATCTTATAATCTACAAATAAGCACTAAAAACAGTAGATTCCAAACTTCAAATACCAAATGATGAAGAATGCAAATATGCTTATTAAACATGCAATATGGATACTCTAATGCACCTAAGACCACCTATAAATCCCATACAAAATATGCGTTATCACTAGGCAAGATTGAAATCCAACAAGAATTTGTCATAGTGAAATTTTTTTTTGCCTTATAAGGGATTGCATCTATATTGCCCTTTCGCTTTTGTTGTGTGATTTACTCTTCATATATGCATCTATCTATGAGTATGGACATGGTTATCTATTTTTGAGGCCGATTATTTACATGATGATTGCTTATGAGTTGCATATGATAGAGGTATGTTCTTAGCCACATTTTATCCATACCTACCTTACATCATGTCTTTTTTTTATGCCAATTTGAGCATTTAGCCTATTTCTTTAAACCTCTACAAAATTCATGTTTCCTAGCCTATGGTAAGTCTTACCCTTCCGAGTATTATGAATTAGAGTTGGTTATGGATGTTATTTTAAGTTTTGAGAGAAAAGATAAAGTGAGTGCTTATTGTTTATGGTTTTGAGTGAGATGTAATGTTATGCGATTTATTCCTCATATTTGTATTTCATGCATATGGCTCAAAAGAAAAAGAAAAAAATAAAAAAAAAATAAAAAAAATCAAACAAAAAAAAAGACAAGAAAAAATGGAAATAAAATGTTTGGTTGAGAGTTTACATTTTGAGAGCTTATAATTTATATTTTGAGAGTTTGTGTTCTTATGTGAGTGTAACGGCCCGGCCGGGATTATGATTCTCGGGTTACATTTTGAGGGATGAAACCCCTCGTTAGGATCTTGCGCCCCGAGTACAAGTTGAAGGTTTGAAATCAACCATTTCGCTTTTAAAGTGAGATTTCACACCCAAAACTTAGAGGGACCGTTGGAATCCCCGGGGTAAGTCCCCTGTACCTGCCCTATGGCCTACGTCGCGAAATTCATTGGTCATTAAACCAAGAAAGGTTCCAAATTCATACATAAGGTTGCCACGGTGGAGCCGGGTCAAAACGTGATCAAAACATCCAAAACTAAACCGTTAATAAATTGGTGAAGTCAAAATCTCGACTCTCTCTTTCCACCATGTTATACCCCGCGGTCATGGAGCCAAATCAGCAGCAACAATAATAAGCATAATGGATACCAAAAAATGTTAATGGTAAGCGGGCTCAGATGATGCCCCCTGCATTTTCCGCTGCCCTAAGCACACACATACGCTATACCTAATAATCATGCTTCTAGATGCAAGGCGAAATATTAACACACTAGCATGCCCCTAAGTTCAAGTGCATAACAATAATAATGAAGGCCTTAACACAGAATACCAAATGGTATGTCTCTCTTCATAACCACCGCTCCCCTTCCCGAGAGGGCGGAGACTGGCCAGCTCATAAATGTATTCCATTCCATTAATGGGGCGAGGTCAGTATTGGTACCCGACCCCATATCACATGCTTATTAACAAATCATGAACATGCCATCATATGACCCTAGCAAAGTCCCTAGATACTTCACAGATAACGACCGTTGTGTTTGCATATGCATAAAGGAATAGGATCCTCAATGATCATTGCAACATAGTATGATACTACATGGCATGCAGGTCATGAATGCAAGCACCTAGTATATCATGCAAATAAAGCAGGGAATTCTCTCTATCGATCTGAGTAAGCTCTGAAGAGACTTACCTGGTTATGTAGAACAACATAATAGAAGATCCAGCACACATCAATCATCATCACAAAGTATTACCAAGATACATATCAGAACAAATATATATATATAGATATATATATATATATATATATTAAGTCTATGTCTAATCATCCAAGAACTTAAAGCATACATCATTCAACAAGAATAGCAACCATATCACAATTGTCATTCCATCAAGTTCAACAATACATCACATCGCCATATTCCGTAAGACCACATCATTCTCAACGTTCCATTCAGCCACATCCATATCTTCATAAAAATCGTATATTCGCAATAATAACCTGTATAATCATATATCTCAAGGTTCATCATATTCATCATAGTTCATAAGGCATAAATCAAACGATACATATCTCTAACATCTCATCATGCCATTAGTCATTAATACATGTCATTAGTCCACACAAGTCATGATATTAGTCAATCACTCATATCAACATGCTAGTTAGTCATTGATCACATAATTCCCCAAGTTAGTCCTGAAAACCGAGTCAAATAGTTAGAAATTTCTACCTTAGAAATACCCGTCAATTTTTTTTTGAAAAATCCATGTCTCATAATATTATATTCATTCTAAATCACCATAATATTATATCTTTAATCCCAAAATAATAATTTATATTTTAAATCCAAAATAATATTATATAATATTTTAAATACAATTTTCTTTTAAACACTTCCATAAATATTTCTAAATCCTTTAAAAAATTCCTAACCATTTTTATTTAATAAAATCAGCCCTTTCTAATTTACCAAACCGACCTTATGTTATAAAACCCAAAACAGACCCTCCTTATTCTATTAATTACCAAACCGAGCTTTCATTTTCTTAAACCCCAACCGAATCCCCTTTTCCCAATTTTCCTTAAGGCTTATAGGAACATGTTAGTACAAAAATAACTCAAAAAAACATGAGGATTTGAAGAGATTTCTCACCCAACTCTTCCTTGCTTCAATTTCTCTTCACCCGGGTGGCTCTTGAGGCGATTTGAGGCCGAATCTCCTAGATGCGCTTGTTGGGTAAGTAAGAGGAGTTAGTTTGAGAATAAAATAGAGAACTTGGAGGGTTTGGAAGTGAAAGGAAGAGAAAAGGTGCCAACTTACCCTTCCTAGACTCAAAACCGAACAAATGGACTCCGGGGCTTCGATCCTTGAGTTCCAAGCTGTTGAATTGCTCCAAAAGACCTTCTTGGACTCCTTGGAAGATGGTTGTAGCTGCTGGATCCCTTGGCTCTTAGATCTTGAGGTGGAGAAGAAAAGAGGTGGAGAGGTGGTGGTTTGTGGTGATGTCGAGAGGGAGACAGAGAGGAGGAGGGGTGTTGCTTTGGTGTTTTGTGTGGTGGTTGGGGAGGAGATAGGGAAGCTGAGGTGGTGGTGAGGTTTGGTGGTGGCGGCAAGAGGAGGGAGGAGAGAGGGAGAGAGATGTGTTTAGGTTTCTTGTGTTTCCTCTAAGACATTGGATGAGATTTTTAGGGTCTCTTTGAATGTGATGGGGTGAGACATGGTGGTAAAAATCAGATTATGTAAGGGGAATATGGGGCTGATTTTTGGTAGGAGATGGGATAAGGATGGGATGGAAATGAGTTGGCATATTGCCCAAAGAGGAGGGTGCAAAGAAGAGGAGAAGAAAAGGAGGATGGGGATCCTTCACCATTTTGGGTAATGGCATCTTTGACCAATTTTGAATGGGCTTAAGGCTCCAAAATTTTGGCTCCAACATGGGTTAGAGTGTGTAGGAATGTCGGCTAGGGTTAGGAGAGTATGAGTGGAACTTGTTTCCGACGTTCCAAGCTTGATTACCGAGGGGTGTCCCGAAATTAGTCACCGATGTTAGTTTCCAAATTCCCACTCTCTCCTTCGCAAATTTAGATTTTTAAAACTTATAATTGAGGTCACCATTTTAGTTCTCAAAATTTTAGTTAGGTTGGAAATCCGTTTTATAAGGTCAAAGTCCGTGCTAAAGAGTTTTTCCGCTAAATTCCGCTTTAAAATTTATTTTAATTTTCTTTTTCCCAGAAATTAGGTTTAAAATTTTGAGCCTTTACATCATCCACCTCTAAAAATAAGTCTCGTCCCTGAGACTAAAACCAAAACAAGGGAGGGAATGAAGTCGGAATGGGTGAGTCTAAGGACCATTCCATCAAACCCATAAGTGCCTCACAAGTGTCCCTATGAGATACTCACAGTGTCCTAGTAATGATCAAGACACTCCCAAGGTCGGAGAAGACTGTAGTATGGCCCTACCACATCCTACTTCAGCTCCTGGGTCATATCAGACTCAAACGTCATACACCACCACTAAGTCTCGGCAAGCAACTACAGGTGCCCCCATAGATGCATGTATCCACTTCGCGGAGCGTCGTAACGAAGCTCGGATCGGGTTTAGTTAATTCAAAATCCCCAACTAGTAGTTCCGAAAACACCGTTCCAAATTTCGAGAATTTGACGTTAGCAAAACATCCCCAAATTCCCCAAATTCCCCAAATCATCCTACCATCCACCTCTAAGGGCTAATCTCATATTTCCTTCCTAGGTTCCAAGTCAGAATCAAATTTCATCAATTCGGTTCTTGCATCCTAGCAGTTCCAATTCAAGGCCTCATATAACATAGCAATCGTACAACATAGCAAGCGTATCATACGTTCATAAGCAGGTCATACTCATGTCACAGATAGAACATATCTAGCAAAGTATCATACATAATAGGACTTACCACATCATATCACAGAAGTTTCAAATCATATCAATCAGATAAGCACATCATATTCATCAGATAAACATCATACTTATGCTAACTACCCAACGTCATCACATTAGGGGCAACAAGCACTTTCGCACACTAGCCTTTCATCAAGTTCAAGGGATAACTATGTTAGTACTAACAGTTCTCTATTGTCTATGGCAATACGTCAGGGAATCAACATCGTCTACAGCGTCGAATTTGCATAACATTCTACCACAAGCAAAGCATACACTAGATTACATCCTCAAGAGAACCTGCCTATAATTACCAATCATAACAAGACACGGCAACTACTCCTTATCTCTCGCATCAAGGTCAATTACCTAAACCAACTACTAGGTATCCAACTCCTACACCATCAAGCCATCTAAGGGTCAATCTATTCTCAATACCCCAATCTTAAGTCCTACCTTCCACTCGACCATTTAAACCCATCTCCCGGAGTTCCCAATGACACAATTCCCCCATTCCGACAAGCTTAACAACTTGACCTGCTACCAAGACTCCCTATAAAACCCACCCTCGTTCTAGGGTTTCCCTACCAATCCCATATGAACCTTTTTAAGAGAAATCCCAAGTCCTCAATTGAACCCACCCTCGTTCTAGGGTTTCCCTAACAATCCCGCTTACTCTTCCTAGGCTCTCAAGACTCCGCCTGACCATCATCTCCCAAAGAGACATCTCAAGTCACCTTGCTAACCCGATCATACTCCCCGTACCACTAACCCCTCTCACTAAACATCCACCTCTAAGAACCCAACTCATACTGACCATCCCATACTTGACAATCCCGACCAACTCTAACGCAGAACCTCATCTAATGCTACTCCCAACCACGAATCACCAAGACCCTCATCACCAGCGCCTATCCTCAAAGACCAATCACTGATTCTACATGCTCATCCCATTCCGAAACTCGCGAACCTGAACAACTCATGACTCCTCAAGCCGAACTACTGTAGTCTGTAGATTCTCTTCTCAACCTTTTTTGAAATTAACTCAAGCTACCAATCCTTAACCACGACCATTCTTCCCAAGGAATCCTTATGCCACCCTAGCTCCAATTACCCATAATGTCGCAACTTGACCAGTTCTCCCACATTTTTCCAACCTATAGAATTCCCAACATCCGCTACTTGGAATAGTTCCCACATTTCCGTATGTTCCTAAATTGCCCCAGATCACATTTCCTCGAACCTCGACATCTTACCACCTAAAGCCCTCTTTCACCGGTCATCAACTCCACAAAATCCTTATGTCATCCTTACTCGGATTTCCCAAGTAACGTAATTCCACCAACCTTCTAAGATCCTTCACCCTATAATGCACCCATTTCCATCCACTTTACCTAGTTCTCACACCCATTAATCGGAATTTTCCTATCTCGAATCCTCAAGTAAGCACTCCTACTAGCGATCTCAACGACATTCTTGCCTAGCTACCAGCCTTTCCTCGAAGGTTCACCTTACATCCTCAATACCTCAATAGCCAAATCTCACATCAATCTCGATTCCTTTCCCCTACTAGAATCTTCCAACAACGTACCTAGCTAGCAATCCTTCACTCCAACTTTGCCAAGCATTCCCAATCTTACCCTAACAACCCCAAATACTCATATCACATACATCCCCCATACGAACAACCTAATCCCTAAGATCGATGATTTTCCAAGCAACCCTATACTACTCATCCTCAGCAATTCCTGAACCTTATCCTTTACCAAAACCGCTCCCAATCACCGCACATACAACCTAGTCCCAAAGCCTATAATTTCCTTAAATCTTCTTTAGTCGATCATTCTTAGCGTTGCCCACAAACCGCTCCTAGACTACGTAGACAATACCCTCATCACACTAACTCATACTCAAGAGTGAATCACCATCTACATGTAGGTCCTATATCCTACTTACTAGCAAGTTAGTATACTAAGCACCAAGGCACATCATTATAGGCACAAGTCAATCGGCCAATCATTCACTACCAGTTCAGCATATTCATCATCACACGTCCAATTATGTCAGTTCTAGGCCTATCGCCCTATGCCAATGCCAATTGATATAGAAGAATCCACGATTAGAATGAAGAACGCCCTTCCTTGAGTTATATAAGAGAATCACATCCGCAACTACCATCTTTGAAATATGTTCGTCCTTTGTATACCCTTGGCGACATCTGTTCCGTGGTATAAGGGTCCAGGACCCATCACACTTCCGCTGCACCGCTCCGCCGCTCCGATGCCACTTGGTCATTTGTTCTTTCTTTCATGTCGGCGTTCCTCAAAGGATCACAAGGGTTAGAAGTTACGGAGATAGGGAGAGGCAAGGGAGGACAACACGACTTCCCTATGGATTCAGACACGGACCATGATTAGAGGTGACGAGAAGCTGACCCGAGAGTTACAACGATGCCCTTAGGGTATTTTATGAGGGTATAAGTGCGGCAAGCAAGCACAGAGAAACCACAAAATATCTCAATTACATTATTCCACACTATCATGTACCTATCTCAAATAATAGCGACCTATGCACTCATAACATGTTAATTTAGTCAATTTTACATGCACGTGGAACAAACTATCATCTCATCCACTAATCATGCTTGATATATTAAGATCATGTATGCACGAACCGACAATGGACATATGCAGCATAAGTTATGTATGACATAACGAGCATTATAGAACATGACATGTATGATTCATCACTCATTTTAGGTACACACGTAAGCACGTCGAGACAATGCGAAGTCAATTATGAGCATTCTGAGGTGCACCCCAGTAATCATGCTAGAGGATATGGTTAGGTCATATGGGCATAGAAATTATCACATTAGATACAACCATGTTCACATATTATGGCAAGTATGGCACATAATGACATGAGGGCCTATGATCAGGAGGTATATATATGCTAAATGATACTAACAACACCCATTAAGCTTGTATACAGTCAACAAGGTTTAATTTGATCAATTTAGCATGCTAAGAAATTCATTTTATATGTTAATCACACAGCGAGGATCGACCATATTATCATGGACCTAATGGGAAGGAAATAGTCATGGAAGTTCCATACATACAACACATACATCTACTTATAAGAACAATCATGCAAATATCAGGTAAGTCATGCTGAAATATTCCAACACATCATGTCATGTAATCACGAGGGGGATTCCTATTATAACCGGACATAATTTTCTAAAGGCAATCACCGACTCATCACCCCATTTCCCTGTGGGACACTAATACGACTCTCTTGGTAGGACACAAGGACATTCACACCATTTTCGAGATGAGGGGGTAGAATTTGTGTTTAGACTCTTGTGGTAAGAAGAGACGGTCAACCAGTACGAGAATCGAGAGAGGTGGCACTACTAGACAATTCACTTCTAACTCGGAATCATTTTAGTAATCACCCTCACTAACATACTCAAGTAACCCTCACATCCGACACAACCCCCGAAGGTAGTTAGTTGACCGACCCAAATTTCCCGTAGAGGACGTTGACACCATGTAAGAGACTTGATAGGAAATCGACGATGAGAATACAAAGTAGGACTCAGAATGAGGAGAACGGGTACCATTCGACCTTTACTAACACACCTATATAGACGTTTTATGGAACAGACGATGAAAGTGGGAATTATCGAGGACGATTGAATCATAGGAAGGACAGTTCTGACAAGACGGGGTTTTGAGTATATAAGAATAAGGTTTCTCCCGCTATCCCGTTCGCACAGACATTCTTTACATGTTCTAATTTAAGGCATACTAATTAGTTCTCTATCCTAAGCACAATAGCACTCAGCACGGAAGCAACCAACTAGTTTAATAGGATCTCTTTTGAAGTTTATAAAAGCACAGAGACGATTTATGCTGTCCTTCGAGGGATGGCTGACTAGAGGGGAAAATACCTCACGACCTCCTAACCCATGCTACTCCAACCCTCAGGCTTCTTGAGTCTTTGAAACCCGTCTGTAAAAGAAAGCTAGTATTTTTCCTACCGTCCCCCGAATTCTACATCCATAAGGGATGTCTACCGCTTGGGTCTCTACCCACGAGTTCGATCCTAAAGGCCGGTTAGTCTAGAGTTAGGTCCAATTAAATTCATTTTGCCCTTTGAAAACATTTTCCAAAACCATATGAAATCCTTGGGCCCTTTTCAAAACCACTTCAACCTATCATACTCGGATTGCAAAACCTGGCTCTGATGTACACATTTGCACCTTCTTTTATTACATCTTTTGACTTCGTATTTCATTCGATCTCCAAAGAAAAGGTTCAAAAGAATATAAACTTGTGTAAGAATGGGCTAAAATGCAAGAAATAGAGTCTGTACAAGTTTTGAGCTAACCATGCAGGAATTCGAGCGAAAACGGAGTCAAAACGGAGAAGCCAAGTGAAGCTGAGCAGAGGTAGATATCGACCCTAGACCCAGATATCGACCTCTGGTGTAGATATCGACCTCAACATAGAAATCGACCAGAGCTGAACAAGTCGAGCAGGAACAGAGACCTCGATATCGACCTCTGGTGTCGATATCGAGGTCTGATCTCGACAGAAGATAGACTCGATTTTGAATGCGGATTGGAACTATATCTTCAAGGAGGCACGGAATTATCTCATACTTTCAAGAGAGAGGACAGCTGAAGTTTTATTTATCTTTTACCTTTAAGGTTTATCAAAATAAAAAGACCTATCCTAATTGTTCGGATAGAGTTCATAGTTTAGATAGGAGTTACAATCCTTGGATAGCGAGGATTAGTAGCCTATAAATAAAGCCTTAGGGGCTGATTTGTTAGATTATCAAATCCCAGAACAATCCAATAATCTTTTCATACAATCAATTAGCAAGACAAAGACAATAGACAATAGAGTTAGAATTAGAGAGAAGTTTTAGGGTTTGACGTTTGCGAAAGTTGACGTTGAGTTGTAAAGCTTCGGAGTTTATTTTAATGCAAGTTTCTTCCTTTCAATCAATGATGAGTTCCATGATGAGAAGCGAGTAGTTCCCCAAAGCTCTTAGGGTCGGGGTGAGCCCGATGTTAGCCATGCGCGCTTGAGGTAAGTATTTGATGTCGATATCGTTGTGTCTATCTCTCCTCCTACGATTCTATGTTTAGTCCTAATCGAAATAAAAGGGATTCATGCTAACAACTTGAGTTATAAACATAAAATTGGTAGAGACAATTAGGTTTATTTGCAAGAGTAATCCTAAGAGTTGGTGTACAGCGAAAGCTTGTCCCTCGGGTGAAATAGCGCAATTGTCCGTCTTATTTATCTCATTGCATGCATTGGTTAACGTTGTGGTAAACCCTAATCCTAGGAGTTGCTTTTTACATAAGTTCAATACACACAAAACCCCTGTTTTATTTCTGTACATTGCTTCTCTCTCCATCCTTAATTCTTCGGCCTTTTCTTTTCCGACAAAACCACTAACTCACTGCAGGAAGACATCGATATCGACAGCAGAGGTCGATATCGACCAAAACTGATAGATCGACGGTTTTCTGAGTCGATCTCGAGACTCCTGGGAAACTTCTGCAGGCATCGATATCGACACCAGACATCGATATCGACCCTTCTGAATCGACTGGCAGTCTTCTGAGCCAGTCGATTTCGTGGACTGACATCGATATCGACCCCCACCAGTCGATATCGACCACTTGTTTTTGTCTCTGCAGGTCTTCTGTTGCAGAGAACATCGACAACCAAGGTCGACATCGAGGCCCAAGGTCGAAATCGAGGCTACTGGTCGACGCAGACGTGAGATTTCCAAAGCTACTAGGATCCCGCTGACACGCCTCCTCGTGGATCGATCCTGACTACCCTTCCACTACAACGGGAGGAAGTCTTGTAATTATTTGTATAGGCTAGGAGTCGATTTACATATTTTACATCTTATTTTTTGTACTCGACTTACCTCCTTAACAAATTGGCGCCTTTGCCAGGGAGGCAATCAATCGCGCCCTAGTAGTCTATCTCATGTCTTTTTCTAGTTTGGTCTTGCAGGTGTATGCGACGCGCTGATTGCCCACCTGAATTCGAAGGAGTAGACGACCCTGAGCGTTATTTCCATCTAAGGGCCCAAGCTCAAAGAATCATGGCGGACAACGCAAACCAGGCTGAACTTATTGAGCAACTAAGGAAGCAGGTTGAAGACCTAACGACTAGAGAGGCAGCACTTAAGGAGCGTGCAGATAGGGAGGAGGAAGGCCGGAGGCAAATAGAAGCCCAAATCAATGCCCTCCCTAGGAATGCCAAGCAATATATGCACCCCGCTCTCACAGTGCATGAATCGGCAATTCTTATCCATGCCTCTAATTTTGAAAAAAAAACTAACTTCCGTACTGAGATTAGACGGCACCAATATGAAGGAAAACCTAACGAATGCCCTATGGCACATATTTCAACCTTCTTAGACCTTTGTGATACTATTGCTGATGGACGAAGTCTTGAATATGTCCAACTAAAAGCCTTTCGATGGTCTCTTACAGGGAAAGCATTGCAGTGGTTGGAAAGCTTAGCCCCAAGATCGCTCCGCACCTGGAATGAAGTCAAGGACGCGTTCCTCAACAAGTTTTTTCCTCCTTCTAAGATGGCGTTGATCCGACAGAAAATCACGGCTTTCAAACAAAAGCTTGGTGAGGCTCTGGCGACTGTTTGGGAAAGGTTTAAGGACCTCCTACGATCATGCCCGACGCATGGCCAACCACCGTATGTAATTCAGGAGATCATTTACAATGCTCTTGATGCTGCAACTAAGGAGAGGATCAACACCTACACCTCCTATGGCTACCTTGAACTCGCCCCACAAGAGGCTTGGGAGACCATAGAGAGGTTGGTGGAGTTCGACAACACATATGGGACTCCTGAGGCTTCCGACACATCATCATCGAGGCCTGCCCCATCTATGCCCTTATATGAACCCTCCAATGTAATCGATCCGGACGTGAAGGAGCAATTCCATAGAGATCAACTTAGAAAGATCCAAAAGCAAGTAAGGTTCCTTTCAGTGAACCAAGATTGCATTGAATGTGGATCGCAGCGGCATACCACCGTCGAGTGCCCCCATGCCGAACAAGTACACCTAGCGGAAACTCACCAAGAGGCACGCAACATGAGGGGTCCCAATAACCAATATTGGGGAGACCAAAGGTTCCATCAACCACAAAGGAACCCGGTTAACCCTAGGGACCCTCCGCCTTATAGAGCTCCTGGGCACCCGGAGAGAGACCAAAAGAAGGATGGTCTTCAACTAGTACTGGATGAAATCAGGCGAAATCAGGCTAAGAACGATCAATCCAAAAATGCTATCCACTCTCAACTCAATCACCTTACCACAAGGATTGGGGAGATGGATATATGGAAGAAGAACGTAGAGACCCAACTGGGTCAATTGGCGGCACAAATCCCTAGGCCGTCCGGAGCACTCCCTGGGCAACCCACTACAAATCCTAAGGGACAATCCGGGATGGGCCATGTCGCAGCCATACAATTAAGGAGTGGCACCAAAGTACAAAAGCCACGGAGGGAAACGGAGGAGAAAGCAGCAGACCCAGTCGACGTCGACAGACCAGTCGATGTCGACCCAGAGGTCGAAATCGACCCCCATGTCGACCCCCTGATCGACGTCGATGACACCGCAGAGCCATCAGAGCCACAACAGAGGTCGAAATCGACCCCACCAGTCGATATCGACCAAACTCCAATCGACATCGATGTTCAGCAGGCCCCTCCGACCTCCGTTTTGGCCCCTACTCCAAAGAAGACGTTGTCATTCCCTTCCAAAGAATTGGAGGATCCCACCAAAGGTAAGTTCAGGCGCTTCATAAAGATACTTCAAGGACTCAACATCACTATCCCTCTAACAGAAGCCCTAAGCGAGATGCCCGCCTATGTACGATTCCTCAAAGACATCCTGAGTAAGAAGAGGTCCATGGCATAGATCGCAGAGGAGTGCTCGAAGACGGACTTCCCTGAGAAGAAGAGTGATCCAGGGAAGTTTGCAATAACCGTGGGACTTGGCCAACATCGCTATAAAGCCCTATGTGACCTAGGGGCAAGTGTAAATCTCATGCCTCTCTCTATTTGGCAGAAGGTGAACATTGGTGCCCTTGAACCTGTGGACATGAAACTCTATATGGCTGACAACTCATTCGTCAAACCCACAGGTATAGTTGATGACGTTCCGGTAAAGGTAGGTAAGTTCTTTGTGCCTACTGATTTCATTGTATTTGAGATGCCTGAAGATCCTGTAGTGCCTATTATCCTTGGTAGGCCTTTCTTAGCTACTGCAGATACCAATATCAATGTACGTCGAGGGTTACTAACCTTTACTATAGGGAACGAGGTGATAGAATTCTCTTTCAACCCAACCATGAGCGAAACAAAGCACCTGGAGCAAGTAGTCCTTTCGCCGGCTAAGGAGAAGCTTAGAAAGTTTTTGTTGGCAAGGACGGAAACAGCAAGCAGGGTCGACATCGACTGGAACCAGTCGATATCGACCAAAACCATCGAAATCGACCCCCCTTGGTCGAAATCGAGTATGCCAGATCACTGCCAGGAGCTTAAGTATGGGGTCACAGAGGTCGATATCGACCCCCACATGTCGACATCGACCCCAGCACTCGAAATCTACCCTTCTTGGTCAAAATCGACCACCCCTCAGCCCGAAGATTTCTGTTTCGAGCCCAAACAGGTAAGCCCAGGTATGACTCCTAACCCTCCTCTGTCCCTTATTGATGAATCAATTAAGCCAATTATTGATAAATATGCTAAAGAGAGGGTCAAAGCTCCATGGTTTGCCTATATTGCTAAAGTTAGGTCAAGAAAGAGAAGAAAAGCGCCCAAAGAAGAACCTAACGATGAAGAAGCCTTGGTCGCCGAACTTCGCTACTATCAAAAGCACCTAGGAGAAGGCTCACGCTCAAAGGGTCCCTACATAAAAGGGTCATGAAGAATTGACGGAGAAGTCGGCCTAGCGACTCAAAAATCTAGAGCATGTACATAAAACCTTTAAAATTTGCATAGATGGTTTTTAGGATTTAATTTTTTGTTGTTTTGAACTTTTAAAACTGAGATAATTCGTGCTTTATCTATATTCCTAACAAAGATTTCAGGTTATCAAGCAAAAGGAACGACGAAGAAGGAAAGAAGCTTCTGCAGAGGCAGTCGAAATCGACCAGGCCAGTCGAAATCGACCCCCCCAGGGTCAAGCCACCTCCTAGAGTCGACATCGAGGACTCAGGAGCGAAAAAGAGAGGTCAATATCGACCCTAATACTCGATATCGACCTCAATCAGGCAGCCCTCGTCTTCATTTTCTTCCTCGACTTCGACAGATGCAGTCGACATCGACCAATGACCTAGATATCGACTTCTGGCATCGACCAAACCTGAAATCGACCTGAATCCGTAGGTTTGTGCTGTAAGTCTCTCTCTACCCTTGTTCTTCTTTTTAATACAGTGAGGACACTGTATATTTTAAGTATGGGGTGGGGGAAAGACATGTCTTATGGTCATAACTTGGTTTCTTCTTCGCATTGCATTCATGTTTAAATTTTTGTTCTTAGTTTTACTTTTATAAAATGTCAGAAAAAAAAAATACAAAAAAATGCAGGTTTATTTTTTAGTTTATTTATAACCCTACTTAGATGTCCTATGATGAAAACTCAATAGCTGACTTGATCATGTAAATCCTATGGCATATTTGGATGGTTTAGCCTAAGTCTAAAAAAATTTTATGTAGATTGTGAACTTGTGATGAAATTGAGCACATATGATCCTAGGCTAAAAAGCAAATCCAACAAAAATTGTCCTTGTGAGAATTTTGACCTATAGGGAGAATATCAAAAAACCCTCCGCTTTCTTGAGTGAATTTACTCTTCCTATGCATCTCTAAATGTTGTGATAGTTATTCAAAACCAATGCATATATATGATTATGTTTACGAGAATTAAATGATGGAGGCATCTTTTAAGCCATTTTTATCCTCTCTTTACCTACCCTGCATTATCCCTGCTTGAAGCCAGAACATTAGCCTAAGCCTGAATTGCAAACTCCACAAAATTATCCCTAGCCGAATTGAGCCTGACCCCCATTTGGGAATTAAGACTTAGATTGGGTGGACTAATGCCTTGTGGAAAGAAAAGAGCATAATGTCCAGTTTTGAGCAAGGAAATTGTAGGATGGTACATATTTACATTTTGTCATATTTTGTAAAAGGATTTTTTGGCTCACCATATAAATGCACATAGCTTTAGTATTATTTCCGAAAGAAAAAAATAATAATAAATCCGAAAAAAATAAATATATATATATAGTGCATGAGCCAAAACCCTTAAGTCCTTTATTCATACAGGTGTTATATTTTTGAGAGCATATTATGGAAAGATGAGTTTGAGAAAAAGCATTATAGAGATTGAGCTTACATTGAAGAGTTATGGTTTGGGTATTGAAAGTGTTGAGATTTAGGAGTCTTGATTCCCGAATTATAAAAGCACCACATAGCCAAATAATTCCATACCTTTATTTCATACCAAGCCCCATTACAACCCCGCCGAATGGAGTCTTCTATGAAGTCTTCCATTGAGCGAAAGTCCTCCTGATGATTCTTATTGCATTTTCATAATTGGTTGCGAAGTGGATTATTATAAATTGCAATGTTTATGAGATTGTATATGGAATTGAGTTGAGAGTTGATCTTCATAGCCTAAACACATGAGAGTTGAGTGCAAACACATTATCCCTGTGAGGTTGGATCAAAATTGCATATGCCTATGGATCACCAAAATATGTGCTATGACGTTAAATTCACTTGCTTTGCTTTGCTACCACTTATGATGTTGCTTTTGTAAGACCCAAGGTCTTAAGAGGCGCCAGCCCATGCCACCTAGCCCTCTCAGGTCCGTTGTCCTCACTTGGAGCCTGAAAAGGAAGAGCTCTTGTAACATGGGTAGGGCTTGAATCACTTATAAATCACTCCCAACATCCTTATGATATCCGATGTGGGACGGGGGTATTACAATCTCCCCCACTTAAAGCACTGACGACCCCGTCAGGCCCAAGGGACTGCCCTCCGAGAGGAGCGACCCTCCGGGAGGAGCATACCCGAGCATACTGTCGGAGTACCTCCGGGCCCAGAGTCGGCTCTGATACCATCTGTAAGACCCGGGGTCTTAAGAGGCGCCAGCCCATGCCACCTAGCCCTCTCAGGTCCGTTGTCCTCACTTGGAGCCTGAAAAGGAAGAGCTCTTGTAACATGGGTAGGGCTTGAATCACTTATAAATCACTCCCAACATCCTTATGATATCCGATGTGGGACGGGGGTATTACAGCTTTTGACAAAGGCGAAGACTTGAAGGGTGTGTTGTAGGTATTGGTTATTGCTTGGTTATTGCTTGAGGACAAGCAAGTCTAAGTATGGGGTGTTTTGATGTACACATTTGCACCTTCTTTTATTGCATCTTTTGACTTCGTATTTCATTCGATCTCCAAAGAAAAGGTTCAAAAGAATATAAACTTGTGTAAGAATGGGCTAAAATGCAAGAAATAGAGTCTGCACAAGTTTTGAGCTAACCATGCAGGAATTCGAGCGAAAACAGAGTCAAAACGGAGAAGCCAAGTGAAGCTGAGCAGAGATAGATATCGACCCTAGACCCAGATATCGACCTCTGGTGTAGATATTGACCTCAACATAGAAATCGACCAGAGCTGAACAAGTCGAGCAGGAACAGAGTCCTCGATATCGACCTCTGGTGTCGATATCGACCCCTGATCTCGACAGAAGATAGACTCGATTTCGAATGCGGATTGGAACTATATCTTCAAGGAGGCACGGAATTATCTCATACTTTCAAGAGAGAGGATAGCTGAAGTTTTATTTATCTTTTACCTTTAAGGTTTATCAAAATAAAAAGACCTATCCTAATTGTTCGGATAGAGTTCATAGTTTAGACAGGAGTTACAATCCTTGGATAGCGAGGATTAGTAGCCTATAAATAAAGCCTTAGCGGCTGATTTGTTAGATTATCAAATCCCAGAACAATCCAATAATCTTTTCATACAATCAATTAGCAAGACAAAGACAATAGACAATAGAGTTAGAATTAGAGAGAAGTTTTAGGGTTTGACGTTTGCGAAAGTTGACGTTGAGTTGTAAAGCTTCGGAGTTTATTTTAATGCAAGTTTCTTCCTTTCAATCAATGATGAGTTCCATGATGAGAAGCGAGTAGTTCCCCAAAGCTCTTAGGGTCGGGGTGAGCCCGACGTTAGCCATGAGCGCTTGAGGTAAGTATTTGATGTCGATATCGTTGTGTCTATCTCTCCTCCTACGATTCTATGTTTAGTCCTAATCGAAAGAAAAGGGATTCATGCTAACAACTTGAGTTATAAACATAAAATTGGTAGAGACAATTAGGTTTATTTGCAAGAGTAATCCTAAGAGTTGGTGTACAGCGAAAGCTTGTCCCTCGGGTGAAATAGCGCAATTGTCCGTCTTATTTATCTCATTGCATTCATTGGTTAACGTTGTGGTAAACCCTAACCCTAGGAGTTGCTTTTTACATAAGTTTAATACACACAAAACCCCTGTTTTATTTCTGTACATTGCTTCTCTCTCCATCCTTAATTCTTCGGCCTTTTCTTTGCCGACAAAACCACTAACTCACTGCAGGAAGACATCGATATCGACAGCAGAGGTCGATATCGACCAAAACTGATAGATCGACGGTTTTCTGAGTCGATGTCGAGACTCCTGGGAAACTTCTGCAGGCATCGATATCGACACCAGACATCGATATCGACCCTTCTGAATCGATTGGCAGTCTTCTGAGCCAGTCGATTTCGTGGACTGACATCGATATCGACCCTCACCAGTCGATATCGACCACTTGTTTTTGTCTCTGCAGGTCTTCTGTTGCAGAGAACATCGACAACCAAGGTCGACATCGAGGCCCAAGGTCGAAATCGAGGCTACTGGTCGACGCAGACGTGAGATTTCCAAAGCTACTAGGATCCCGCTGACACGCCTCCTCGTGGATCGATCCTGACTACCCTTCCACTACAACGGGAGGAAGTCTTGTAATTATTTGCATAGGCTAGGAGTCGATTTACATTTTTTACATCTTATTTTTTGTACACGACTTACCTCCTTAACAGGATCTGATACCACCTTTGTAACGGCCCGAGA
This sequence comes from Persicaria maculosa, assembly GCA_963922045.1. NCBI lineage: Eukaryota > Viridiplantae > Streptophyta > Magnoliopsida > Caryophyllales > Polygonaceae > Persicaria > Persicaria maculosa. The sequence goes on along the minus strand of OY998257.1, from coordinate 60,170,876 downwards.
TTATGATTCCCATGTTACATTTTGAGGGATGAAACACCTCACTAGGATCTTGTGCCCCGAGTATAGGTTGAAGGTTTGAAATCAACCATTTTGCTTTTAAAGTGGGATTTCACACCCAAAAACCGAGAGGGGTCGTTGGAAACCCCGGGGTAAGTCCCCTGTACCTGCCCTATGGCCTAAGTCGTGAAATTCATTGGTCATACAACCAAGAAAGGTTCCAAATTCATACATAAGGTTGCCACGATGGAGCCGGGTCAAAACGTGATCAAAACATCAAAAACCAAACCGTTAATAAATTGGTGAAGTCAGAATCTCGACTCTCTCTTTTCGCCATGTTATACCCCGTGGTCATGGAGCCAGATCAGCAGCAATAATAATAAGCATAATGGATACCTAAAAATGTTAATGGTGAGCGGGCTCAGATGATGCCCCCTGCATTTTCCGCTGCCCTAAGCACAAACATACGCTATACCTAATAATCATGCTTCTAGATGCAAGGCGAAATAGTAACACACTAGCATGCCCCTAAGTTCAAGTGCATAACAATAATAATGAAGGCCTTAACACAGAACACCAAATGGTATGTCCCTCTTCCTAACCACCGCCCTCATTACCAATAGGGCATTGAATGACCAGCTTGTGAATGCATTTCATTCTATTATGGGGCGAGGTCCGTATTGGTACCCGACCCTATATTGCATGCTTATTAACAAATCATTAACGGGGCATCCTTTGACCCTAGCAAAGACCCTAGATACTTCACAGATAACGATCGTTTTGTTTACATATGCATAAAGAAATAGGATGCTCAATGATCAATGCAACCTAGCATGATACGACATGGCATGCTGGTCATGAATGCAACCACCTAGTATATCATGCACATAAAGCAAAGAATTCTCTCTATCGATTTGAGTAAGCTCCGAAGAGACTTACCTTGCTATATAAAACAACATAATAGAAGATCCGGCACATCAATCATAATCACAAAGTATTACCTAGATACATATCAGAACATATATATATATATATATATATATATATATATATATATATATATATATATATATATATATATATATATATATATATATATATATAAGTCTATATCTAATAATCCAAGCACTCAAAGCATACATCATTCAACGAGAATAGAAACCATATCGCAATCGTCATTCCATCAAGTTCAATCATACATCACATCGCCACATTTCGTACGACCACATCATTCCCATCGTTCCATTCATCCACATCCATATGTTCATAAAAATCATATATCCACAATAATAACTTGTATAGTCATATATCTCAAGGTTCATCATATTAAACATAGTTCGTAATGCATAAATCAAACGATACATAACTCTAACATCTCATCATGCCATTAGTCATTCATACATGCCATTAGTCTACACAAGTCGTGATATTAGTCAATCAATCATATCAACATGCAAGTTAGTCATTGATCACATAATTCCCCGAGTTAGTCCCAAAAACCGAGTCAAATAGTTAGAAATTCCTACCTTAGAAATACCCGTCAATTCCTTTTTGAAAAATCCAAGTCTCATAATATTATAATCGTTCTAAATCACCATAATATTATATTTTTAATCGAAAATAATATTTTATATGTTAAATCCCAAATAATATTATATAATATTTTAAATATGATTTTCTTTTAAACACTTCCATAAATATTTCTAAATCCCTTAAACAATCCTAGCCATTTTTATTTAATAAAATCAGCCCTCTCTAATTTACCAAACCGACCTTATGTTTATAAAATCCAAAACAGACCCTCCTTATTCTATTAATTACTAAACCGAGGTGTCATTTTCTTAAACCCCAACCGAATCCCCTTTTCCCAATTTTCCTTAAGGCTTCTAGGAAGATGTTAGTTCAAAAATAACTCGAAAAACATGAGGATTTGAAGAGATTTCTCACCTAACTATTCCTTGCTTCACTTTCTCTTCTCCCGGGTTGCTCTTTAGGCGCTTTAATGTCGATTCTCCTAGATCCGCTTGTTGGGTGACTGAGAGGAGTTAGTTTGAGAATAAAAGAGAGAACTTGGAGGGTTTGTAAGTGAAAGGAAGATAAAAGGTGCCAACTTACCCTTCTTAGACTCAAAACCGAACAAATGGACTCCGAGGCTTCGATCCTTGAGTTCCGAGCTGTTGAGTGGCTCCAAAAGACCTTCTTGGACTCCTTGGAAGATGGTTGTAGCTGCTGGACTCTTTGGCTCTTAGATCGTGAGGTGGAGAAGAAAAGAGGTGGAGAGGTGTTGGTTTGTGGTGATGTCGAGAGGGAGACAGAGAGGAGGAGGGGTGTTGCTTTGGTGTTTTATGTGGTGGTTGGGGAGGAGATAGGGCGGCTGAGGTGGTGGTGAGGTGCTGGTGGTGGCGGAAAGAGGAGGGAGGAGAGAGGGAGAGAGATGTGTTTAGGTTTCTTGTGTTTCCTCTAAGACATTGGATGAGATTATTAGGGTCTCTTTGAATGTGGTGGAGTGAGACATGGGGGTAAAAATCAGATTATGTAAGGGGAATATGGGTCTGATTTTTGGTAGGAGATGGGATAAGGATGGGATGGAAATGAGTTGGCATCTTGCCCAAAGAGAAGGGTGAAAAGAAGAGGAGAATAAAAGGAGGATGGGGATCCTTCACCATTTTGGGTAATGGCATCTTTGACCAATTTTGAATGGGCTTAAGGCTCCAAAATTTTGGCTCCAACATGGGTTAGAGTGTGTGGGAATGTCGGCTAGGGTTAGGAGAATAGGAGTGGATCTTGTTTCCGATGTTGCAAGCTTGATTACCGAGGGGCGTCCCGAAATTAGTCCCCAATGCTATTTTCCGAATTCCCGCTCTCTCCTTCGAAAATTTAGATTTTTAAAACCGAGAATTGAGGTCGTCATGTTAGTTCTCAAAATTTTAGCTAGGTCGAAAATCCGTTTTATGAGGTCAAAGTCCGAGCTAGAGAGTTTTTCCGCTAAATTCCACTTTAAAATTCATTTTGATTTTCTTTTTCTGAGAAATTACGATTTAAAAATTTGAGCCATTACTGTGAGCTTAATGTATTTTTTTTTAGTTGTTTAGAGTTATGTGGGAGTTTTAGGAATCTTGGTTCCCATAATTGATAGCACCAAATGACCAAATACAATTCCTTCCCCTTATGTTTTACCAAGCCCCATTACAACCCCGTCGAATGGAGTCTTCTTTGAATATTTCCATTGAGCACAAGTCCTCTTGATGTTTCTTATTATGCTTTGATGTATCCAGTGGAGATTTTGTGATATAAGTGTCAATATTTGAGTTGATGTTTGCATATGGAATTTGTAAAGACCTAATATATTATTATATTATTATTTTGAGTAAGCAAATTATTATTTTATTCAATCGGTAAAAATGGGAGAAAACCCGTCCTCGCGCGTAAGTTGTGATTTTAAAGTCATTCCGACCTCGTTTTGAATTTAGATTCTACCGGATTTTATTCCGCCTTCAAGCTCCGAGTATTGTTAAAAGATTAATTTAATTCCGTTAATCCGAAATTGAATTGAAATTTGATTAAATTTGATTTAGTCGGGATTCGATCGGGCGAGTGGGTTGGGTCTAATTTCGCTATTTTGAATTCTTTCATGGGGACCAATTTCATTTATTTTATTTCCCTTTTCTCTCTCTCTCTCTCCCCCGGTTTTCTATTGCATAGGTGTTGGTCCCCCCTCCCTCACTTTGTCTTCTTCCATACACACACCACACCCTCCTCTGCGTCACCCTCTTTCATGTATCTGTCCTACCTTTCCCTTTGAATCATAGTAAACCCTCACAGCATCCCCCTCCTCACTCTAATGCGCCGCCTCCCAAGCACCCCCAAAACTTCCCCATTCCTCCTCCTTGCTCTTCCTTGTTGTACAACATACCACACCCACCAAACCACCTTCACCCATTTCACAACACCACCGTGTTCCCTCTGTTGGCAATTTCAGAAACCCATCACCACCTTAGCCTCCCTCCTCGTCGTTCTTCGTGGTCACCGGCATCCCCTGTTTTGCCGAGCCAAGCACCCCCCCCCCCCACCTGTTCTTCTCCGAGCTTGTACAGAAACAAAAACCAGCACCACCTCTGTGCTCCAACGTCCGAGACGGAGCCCAAGCCGAGCTGGACAGCCCGGAGCCAGCATCGCCGACGTTAAGCTTTTCTCCTCCTTCCCCTGCCTTCGGTCCAAACTCCCGGTAAGCGCTTCCTTCTTCTCGATCCAAATCCTTGTAAAGTTCCTCCCTTTGACCCATTATCCCCGATCTAGGCCGAGCCCGCGTTGTCCTGTCTCCGGCGAAGGACTCTCGATAAACATCTCACGAAAAGTCAAAAACGCGCCTCGGTGAGCACCTACCTCTTCCTCCCTCTTGTTCACTTCCTGTGTGTTTTCTTTCCTCATCTTCGAGCTAACTGCGAGTGCGGGAGTGGGAGAGAACTGAGGAGCGAGAGCGGGTCCGGCAAGGAGTGTTGGGACGAGTGAGTGCAGGTGTGTCCGGAGGAGGTAGAATTCGGAGAAGGGGGTTGAAGAAGAAATCGGGTGGGCCCCACCACATGCCACCTCAGCACGGGCCCACTCCTCTTTATTTTTTCCCTTTCTGGCTTCAGTTTTAAAAGGGTATAGGCCTAGAATTGGGCTGGGTTTTAATTCCGGGTTTGGGCCTAATGGTTTGGGGGTACAAGGGAGTCAGATTTCTTGGGCTTCTTCTTTTCTTTCTTCCGGGTTGGGTCAGGCATTTCGGGTCTCATCTTTTCTTTTTTTGCTGGGTTATGATTTCGAGTTTGGGCTTGGGTTTCGGGTTAAGGGTTTGGGCTAGTGAGTTGTTATTCAATTGTGTTATATATATATGGTTATATGTTATGTGTTAAATTATTTGAATATTAGTATTATTTTGGGATTTGGTTATAATTATAATATTATTGAAATTAATCGTTATATATTGTTTATTTGTTTTAAAATAGTATTAATTGGATTATTTATTTATGATGCATTTTATGAGGATTTAAATATGTGAGTTAGGAATTTTAAAGTGAAATGTTGGTTTTCATTTATAAACATGATTGTGAACATAGGTTATTTTGATGATTTAATATTGGAATTTATTTATATAATGTTTTGAAGTAAGAAACATGTCGGAATGAGTTCTATAATATGATTTTGGGAAATTGGTTTTAAGGCTTAAATGTTTAATGTCGGGATTTGGATAAGCGATTTTAAAATGATTGTTTGATTTCTAAGTTGGGACCTTTGAGAGATTGTTTTGGAAATGATGAGATGAGATGAACATGGTATGATATATGAATCGTGATGAGATAAGATGGAATAATCTGAAATGAGATATGAGAAGAGATGTACGATAGTTAGGGGCGCCTTGTGTGAAGTAGATAGACTTATGCATTTGTATGTTATTAGGTGATTGTGATATGTTGGACATTGCTTGCTATTGGTGACTCATTACTTGGATTCTGCGTCTGCCTTGTTCTCTGTTGTTCGTCTTATTCAGGTAAGTTCCTTTATGGGCTTACTCAGATTCGAAAGAGAATACCTGCTTGTGAATATATGACATACTAGGTGTTGCATAAGCATTAAAGCATGCCATGTAGTATCATGCTAGGATTGCACTTGTGATTGAGCATTCTATTTCTTTATCCGTACGCAAACAGAACGGCCGTTATCTGTGATAGTCCTAGAGTCTTTGTTAGGGTCATAGGTAGCCCAGCCCGATCGGGTGCCCTGAGTCTATCGAGTCGATATGAGCATGATATGATAGCCCAGCACCATCGGGCAAGAGATGAGAAGATATAATATGATATGATGATGTCGTGGTTAGTGCACAACCATGAGGATATTGCTATGCTATAGCACCAAACTGGCCAGTCTCTGCACTAACGGGAAGGGGTGCAGAGGTAGGAGAGGGATATGCCACTTGGCATTCTTTGGGCGCCTTTACAGTTCTTTTCCGCATATTGTAAAATTAGGATCATGTTAGTGTGATTTAATTTCCGCATTTGCATCATCTTTATATTAGTGTATGTGTGTATTTGCTTGCGGGACAGGGTGTGTTGGGGTCTCGGTGTGATCCCGCTCGCACCACTTGTTTTTAGGTATGATTGCTCCCTGTCCCTATGGCGTGGGAAAATCCCCGGGCGATTACAAAGAATCTGTCTAACCCCGCTAATTTGGCTATACGACTTTAGAATACATGTTTTGGTTTTGACCCGGCTCTGCTGTGGCTCTTGTATCTAAACCTTACTTCCGCTTTACTTTCATTTAAATTGAATTTCTGTGACTTTGATTGATTGGGGTTCGAAATCCCCGCTTTGAATACTGATTGATCTTTAGAGGTTTGAAACCTCGACCCGTACTTGAATTGCAACATCCGAACGAAGGTATCCAACCTTCGAAACGTATCTCGGATATTTATATCCGGGCTGTTACAAAGTTGGTATGAGAGCGAGGTTGTGCAATTCAGGTACCCAAGGGTCGAGTGTATGTTTTGGAAGACCGCCCATGGATTTCAACAGATTTGAAAGTGTTTGAAAGGGGCAAAATGGATTTAATATGTCTAACTCAATTGGACTAAATATGAACTTGGCTTATGATAAAAGAGGAGAACCAACTAATAAAGGATCGAGTGGGTAGAAAAGGCGCTAGACCATCCCTATTGGATGTAGTCGGGAATGGGTAGGCAAAATACTAGCTTGTTCTTTATAGATGGGTCGGGAAGACTCCAAGGAGATCATTGTGATTGTCATTAACTGATTCTATGTTGAGTGTTTGATATGCTAAAGATTTGACTGGTATGTCCTAACTATTGAATGAATATTGAACGATCTATGCGAACGAGATAGCGAGAGTACCCTTCTTCTTCTTCTTATATGGTTAAGCTCAGCTTTTATGGAACCGCCTCCTTCCCTTATGAACCCTTTTGATAGTTCAATCGAGTCCTCCCTTCGAATATCGGTCTCCTCCAGGGAAAATCAGGTTGGTAAACATATTGCTTCGGGAATCATGGTTGAGTATGAGGGGTGCTTGGTAGAGTATTGGAAGTAAGAATCTTGATGTAATTTCCAGGTTAGAAAGTTAAGTGTTTCTGAGGGTGTCTTTCTTGATTCTTATGACGATTAACCAGTGTCTTCTTGCCAGAAAATTCGTATCCGAGTCTCACGGGAAAGATGAGTGATGAGTCAGTTAGAGAGAGTCAATGTTGCCCTTATGGATCTCTATCGGGTTATCTTGATTGCTCTGTCCATGATTGTGTGATACTATGTGGTACTACTCCTTGACCTACAAATTGATCCTTAGTGTGAAATTGTGCTTATGTGCTTTGATGTTCATAATGACTATTGTATGGGTTCGAGCTACGTTTGTTATATCCATATCATCCCGACATGATCTACTTAGTATATTGCATTGTCATAATGGGGCACGAATAAATATGTCGTATGCTAGGATGTTGTATAATTGATGCCCCGTGAATAGGTTCATGATAGTGTGATAGTTCGGTTCTAGTATCATGATAGAGTGAGTCCCTTATTTGATGGATACGAGTTATAATTTGATGTCAACATGCCTTATATGCTATGAAATTCTCAGTGCATATTATGATGATGACCTTAATGTGAATTCGTGGTTGTATGACGTTCTGTACCCATGCTTGTCCCATTGCTTGGGTCCCGTGTTATGCCTTTCTATCTCTCATGATTATATGTTGTCATCGCATGTCTACTTGGCCTATTGATCGTTGACTGATTAGAAACATGAACCACATGATATGAGTCTATATGATTGTTGCTTCTCTTGGATTAGGTCCATGATAGTGTGATCAATTATTCTTTGTATGAATGCTCGTAAGATATTCTCCTTAGCATGCTCACCGATGACGCATTGATGCCTATCATTCCTTCTGTGACAAGAACCTATAGCACGCCCATCTATTTTGTAGTTGTCAGATTAACTATTGTGGATTACTTTGCATATGATGGTGTTGTGTGTTCCTTGCATTGAATGGAGAATATGTGGCATAATTGAGTCTTGAGAATGCATGTTTCATCCTAGTATGTGCTGATTCGAACTCATGTCCCCATATTCTCATCATATTGCCCGTTACTTAGACTTGCTTTATACATCGTTATGTTCCTCTCATGTTACTATATCATTGGAATAGTATTGATTGAATTCTTGCATATTGTCATGTTAATCAACTAAATACATGTATGTATCATATGTCATGTTGAGCCATTAGTATCATGCAGGACCCTTGGTTGTGTCTTGTGTGAAGTTATACCTTACCTACATTATTGCCAATTCTCTCTTGAACTAGGTCCTTGATAATGTGGTTCTCCCTCTTTCTACCCTCGTAAATGTTTTACTATCCGATTAGATTGATGTTAGATTCGATGATCGACTTGCTTTCCGTGAGGGTTGATCCTAGCATGCTTACATGTTATCGCCCGACGCTATTTCTCTATTACTCTACGATATCCTCTCGCACTTGCATGATTATAATCTAGCACCCATGATGTCCTTCTTGTTACTTTTGATGATGCCTCATGTTTCGTGAATACTATGTTGAACTCCTCTTAATGACTCTTGACTATGCTTGTATCACATTATGTATCGCTAGTATCATGTAGGACCCATGCTCTCTAAATGCATCTCGTCATATGATTACTTGCCATGCTCGACCTAATATATGATCATTGTGTCAGATGAGATAGTTACTATGTTGCCCTTATATTATCTCGTATGATGCATACAACAAACTCGTGCACTGTTCATATATGTGATAATTACTATGCTGCTCTTATGTGTTCTCGTATGACGTTTCACCTGTTTGTTACGACATACCTTGCCATGATATATTTGGACTCATTTGTTGATGTGTATACCATGCTTTTACATTGTTCATATGCATGACGCTCGTTATCTTCACTAAATTCCGCATGACTTAGAATCATATATGATCATTGTTGGTTCCGCCTATCTTGCTTGAAGTTGCTAGGCATATCTGTTTCCATGGAATACTAGAATGTTAGCTTATTTCACATACATCAGCGTAGGACTTGATTGTGTCTTTGATATGAATACGAATGTTGCCCCCGAGATAGGTACATGTTAGTGTGGATTGATGTGATTGATATGCTCCATAATGAATTCGTGCGTGTTTGTCACAATTGTAACCTAATAGACTTTCTTAAGGGCATCGTTACTATTCACGGGTCAGAGTCTTGTCTCTAGTCGTGTCATCTTTAGCTTTGGTCCATTTTGTCTTCGAGAGAAACGTTGGGTTGTCCGCTCTTGTCACTCCCCTATCTCCGCTAACCTAAACTCCTACGCGATACATGGGATGAGCGACCGCATATAAGAGGGGACGGGATGTTAGATAGCGATAGAGCAGCGCAGCGGAAGCATGGGCCCATAACCCACGGGCCTCAGGATCGACAAGGTCGACGGAAAAAGCTCGCTTCGAGGGTTGCGATTATTGAGTACGATATGACTTGCAAGTGGGAGTGTCCTTCATTCGGATTGCTAATCCTTTCTGAACTTGTTGATGGTGATATTGCACTAACTTGATGTTGAAAGCTGCTTGTTGATGTGATGACTTGGTGATGACTGTTGCTTGATTGTCTGTTGACTACGATGATATGATTCGATTGCCTTACAGCTTTAATGTGCCCGATGTCTTGATGCGTAGATGCTCTGAAATGTCAAGCATGATCTAAATTTCTTGCCTTTAAAAGTATGAACTGCAAATGCTGAGAACCTGAACTGTTTATTTGATAAGATTATGATGAAACTTGCTAGCTTGAATTGACCATATTCATATATGATGTTTTACAATACTCCTTGAGCATGACGGTAAATTAAGACCTTTGATACATGTTGCAATATCTAATGATGAACTAATGATGCTATTTAATATAAATGCTAGTTGATATGATGTAGTCCTTATGTGCAATAATGTCCATGATTGCTTCTTCTTTAAACATGTGAGTGAGGTCCTTTTGGTAGAGCGGTCAGAGAGTGGAGAAAGGTTTTGAGTGATTAGAATGATCGACGGTGGTAAAAGAAAGTTGCAGAGGAGGGGTGTTGACTTAAGTAGGAGCGGGTGAGTTTTGAGGACTATAAGAGGCGATGCTTAGTGGTTTTCGATGAGCTCCTAGGTGAATCTTGGTTAAGGGGTATGGTTAGGATAGGTTGGTTAGGTAGTGACCGAGAAGATTTTATTAAAGATGCGTGGTTAGAAGGGTTCTACGTTGTGATATCTTGGGAAGAGTGAGAAATGTAAGAAATGACCTTTGGGGGTATCGAGAACATAGTATGCAGGGGTGCTCGGCTGTGAAAACAAAGATAGGGATTGGAGTCTTAGAGGTGGATTGTTAGTGAGAGTGCATGGCGGGAAGAGGTGTAAGATTTAAGGTCGGAATGAATTGGAGTTTCTTCTGTGGGGTAGTATCCGAGTAGATGTTGGTAGGTCTAGATGAAGGTCAGTCTTGGCTTGAGAGTGGGAGGCGAGCGAGCGAGGATTGCGTTTCATTTTGACTGGTAGTGATGTGAGGATTTTCTTGATTTCGTGATTTGTTAATATGTACTGGCATGATGTTAGATAGCGACCATGATAAACCTGAAATGGCTTGATATTACATGTGGATATGCAATATTGGAAATCTAGTTGATAGTGACAAGTGTTATTATGATATAATGATACATTGTTATCCTACTATGTTGTTCTAGAAGCATGTTGTGATGTGTTGTATGAATCATGAAATAAGGATATGTTTCTATGTGAGAGCATGATGTTATATTATGATCAGGAGATGTTAAATGATGAATATTGATTGGGATCATGAATATGACTTATATATATATGAGATAATGGTGCGTGATTGCTAAATGATTATTATATGGCATTGTATGAGTTGAGATGATGTTTTGTGAGCATGCTGACGTTTTGGTGATTGATATATTTATTGACCTTCCCCTCTGCTAAATCTTAATAGCCTGACCTTGTTGTGTTGATGTGTTGACAATGGGTTTTAGTTCGTTGGTTCTATGATGAGTGATACTTTATGACTTCTGGTGTGATGTTGAGACGTTGTTATGACTTTGTTATGTTGTTGAGATGCATATTATGACCTTTAGTATGATATGGAGATGTTGATGTGACCTTGTGGCACTACGTTGGTACATGTTGAGACTTGTCGTATGATGTGTTGATTGGAGATTGGTTGGTTATACAGTTGTGCATTTCTTATGGCTTATGCATCTTGCTTGAATTGAGACTGATAGACTGATTCGATTCTAGAAACTAGGAAGAGAATATGGGATTAGCCCTTAGAGGTGGATGATTCCACCTCCTACCTTCTGAATTTGATTGATTGGTTTGCGAGAAGCTGATTTTGTTTTTGGGAGATTTTGACGAAATCTTGGTTGAAAGGATTTGACTTGTTTTGGTGTAAGCTGCTTGATTAAACATCGAATTTGGAGATTTTGAGCGGTTTTAAAAAGGACCAACTTGGGGTTTTAAGAAGTCGCGAGTTTCGATGATTTAGATGACAATCTTTCCATTTACAAAACGCCTTGAGGTTTTACGAACTGGATTTACATTATGACGTCTCACGAAGTGGATACAAGCATTTTATAGGGGCGCTTATAGATTGCTTGCTAAGACCTAGTCGGGACGCTATAATACTTTTAGAGTTGTGGTACTTCGAAAGGTCGAAGCGAGGATGTGATAGGGGCGCTTATTACACACTTGACAAGACCAATTGGAGATGTCACGATCGTGGCTAGGATGTTGTGAGAATCCCGGAAGACGCAACCGAGACGATTACAAGATCCTTGGACATGGTCCTCGGACTCACCGATTTTAAAAATTCATCCCCTTTGCTTTAAAATGATTTTAGTCTCGGGGACGAGACTTGTTTTTAAGGGTGGATACATGTAAAGACCGAATATATTATTATATTATTATTTTGAGTAAGTAAATTATTATTTTATTCAATCAGTAAAAATGGGAGAAAACCCATCCTCGTGCATAAGTTGTGATTTTAAAGTCATTCCGGCCTCGTTTTGAATTTAGATTCTACAGGATTTTATTCCGCCTTCAAGCTCCGAGTATTATTAAAAGATTAATTTAACTCCGTTAATCCAAAATTGAATTGAAATTTGATTAAATTTGATTTAGTCGGGATTCGATCGGGCGAGCGGGTTGGGTCTAATTCCGCTATTTTGAATTCTTTCATGGGGACCAATTTCATTTATTTAATTTCCCCTTTTTTTCTCTCTCTCTCTCTCTCCCCCGGTTTTCTGTTGCATAGGTGTTGGTCACCCCTCCCTCACTTTGTCTTCTTCCATACACACACCACACCCTCCTCTGCCTCACCCTCTTTCATGTATCTATCCTACCTTTCCCTTTGAATCATAGCAAACCCTCACAGCATCCCCCTCCTCCCTCTGATGCGCCGCCTCCCAAGCACGCCCAAAACTTCCCCATTCCTCCTCCTTGCTCTTCCTTGTTGTACAGCATACCACACCCACCAAACCACCTTCACCCATTTCACAACACCATCGTGTTCCCTCTGTTGGCAATTTCAGAAACCCATCACCACCTTAGCCTCCCTCCTCGTAGTTCTTTGTGGTCGCCGGCATCCCTTGTTTTGCCGAGCCAAGCAGCCCCCCCCCCCCACCTGTTCTTCTCCGAGCTCGTACAGCAACAGCAACCAGCACCACCTCTGAGCTCCGACGTCCGAGACGGAGGCCAAGCCGAGCTGGACAGCCCGGTGCCAGCATCGCCGACGTTAAGCTTTTCTCCTCCTTCCCCTGCCTTCGGTCCAAACTCCCGGTAAATGCTTCCTTCTTCTCGATCCAAATCCTTGTAAAGTTCCTCCCTTTGACCCATTATCCCTGATCTAGGCCGAGCCTGTGCTGTCCCGTCTCCGGCGAAGAAGGACTCTCGATGACCATCTCCGGTGAAGTCGAAAACGCGCCTCAGTGAGCACCTACCTCTTCCTCCCTCTTGTTCACTTCCTGTGTGTTTTCTTTCCTCATCTTCGAGCTAACTGCGAGTGCGGGAGTGGGAGAGAACCGAGGAGCGAGAGCGGGTCCGGCAAGGAGTGTTGGGGACGAGTGAGTGCAGGTGTGTCCGGAGGAGGTAGAATTCGAAGAAGGGGGTTGAAGAAGAAACCGGGTGGGCCCCGCCACATGCCACCTCAGCACGGGCCCACTCCTCTTTATTTTTTCCCTTTCTGGCTTCAATTTTAAAAGGAAATGGGCTTAGGATTGGGTTGGGTTTTAATTCCGGGTTTGGGCCTAATGGTTTGGGGGTACAAGGGAGTCAGATTTCTTGGGCTTCTTCTTTTCTTTCTTCCGGGTTGGGTCAGGCATTTCGGGTCTAATCTTTTCTTTTTTTGCTGGGTTATGATTTCGAGTTTGGGCTTGGGTTTCGGGTGAAGGGTTTGGGCTGGTGAGTTGTTATTAAATTGTATTATATATATATGGTTATATGTTATGTGTTAAATTATTTGAATATTGGTATTATTTTGGGATTTGGTTATAATTATAATATTATTGAAATTAATCGTTATATATTGTTTATTTTTTTTAAAATAGTATTAATTGGATTATTTATTTATGATGCATTTTATGAGGATTTAAATATGTGAGTTAGGAATTTTAAAGTGAAATGCTGGTTTTGATTTATAAACATGATTGTGAACATAGGTTATTTTGATAATTTAATATTGGAATTTATTTATATAATGTTTTGAAGTAAGAAACATGTCGGAATGAGTTCTATAATATGATTTTGGGAAATTGGTTTTAAGGCTTAAATGTTTAATGTCGGGATTTGGATAAGCGATTTTAAAATGATTGTTTGATTTCTAAGTTGGGACCTTTGAGAGATTGTTTTGGAAATGATGAGATGAGATGAACATGGTATGATATATGAATCTTGATGAGATAAGATGGAATAATCAGAAATGAGATATGAGAAGAGATGTACGATAGTTAGGGGCGCCTTGTGTGAAGTAGATAGACTTATGCATTTGTATGTTATTAGGTGATTGTGATATGTTGGACATTGCTTGCTATTGGTGACTCATTACTTGGATTCTGCGTCTGCCTTGTTCTCTGTTGTTCGGCTTATTCAAGTAAGTTCCTTTATGGGCTTACTCAGATTCGAAAGAGAATACCTGCTTGTGAATATATGACATACTAGGTGTTGCATAAGCATTAAAGCATGTCATGTAGTATCATGCTAGGATTGCACTTGTGATTGAGCATTCTATTTCTTTATGCGTACGTAAACAGAACGGTCGTTATCTGTGATAGTCCTAGAGTCTTTGTTAGGGTCATAGGGTAGCCCAGCCCCATCGGGTGCCCTGAGTCTATCGAGTCGATATGAGCATGATATGATAGCCCAACACCATCGGGCAAGAGATGAGATGATATGATATGATATGATATGATGATGTCGTGGTTAGTGCACAACCACGAGGATATTGCTATGCTATAGCACCAAACTGGCCAGCCTCTGCACTAACGGGAAGGGGTGCAGAGGTAGGAGAGGGATATGCCACTTGGCATTCTTTGGGCGCCTTTACAGTTCTTTTCCGCATATTGTAAAATTAGGATCATGTTAGTGTGATTTAATTTCCGCATTTGCATCATCATTATATTAGCGTATGTGTATATTTGCTTGCGGGACAGGGTGTGTTGGGGTCTCGGTCTGATCCCGCTCGCACCACTTGTTTTTAGGTATGATTGCTCCCTGTCTCTATGGCGTGGGAAAATCCCCGGCCGATTGCAAAGAATCTGTCTAACCCCGCTAATTTGGCTATACGACTTTAGAATACATGTTTTGGTTTTGACCCGACTCTGCTGTGGCTCTTGTATCTAAACCTTACTTCCGCTTTACTTTCGTTTAAATTGAATTTCTGTGACTTTGATTGATTAGGGTTCGAAATCCCCGCTTTGAATACTGATTGATCTTTAGAGGTTTGAAACCTCGACCCATACTTGAATTTCAATATCCGAACGAAGGTATCCAACATTCGAAACGTATCTCGGATATTTATATCCGGGCGTTACAGAATTGAGAGCCTAAACACATGAGAGTGAGAGAAACACACATACTTGCCCTTATGAGGTTGGATTGATAAGCATACAGGCTACTTGATCATTCATATACATGTTATGATGTTTGTGTGCCTTGTTCATATTTGCACTTTGGTTTGTTGTTGCTTTGATGAGGTAAAATTATGAAAGAATCTCATGTGAGTTGCATTGATTTATGTTTATTCTTCATTTTCTTGAGGACAAGAAAAAGCTTAAGTGTGGGGGGATTTGATAATGCATATTTTAGATAGGCATTATAGATAGTTTTTATTGCATTTAAGTATTCATATTGCATATGTTTTGTCTTATTTACATTGTCTTGTATTTGGAGTATTCAAGTTCGGAATCTATGCTATTTTGTGTATATTTTGCAGTTTTATAATCCGAGCTTGAAGGGAGGCTTGAGAGATCCAGAAGAGATGATTTTGGAGCATAAGAAAGACTAAGGAAGGAGCATCAAGGGAACTAAGTAGCAGAAACAAAGAATAATCACGGTACTGTAATAGCGGCGTCCATCGCTATTCCACCGGCGCCGCCGGTCCTGCGCGCTCAGCGATTGCGATTTTGTCTGAAGATCTTATTATTATTAGTTTATTATTATCTTATTTCCTAGAGTTTTGCACGACTCTATTTAGGTTATTTTTTATTTCATTCATGAGAAGTGGACGGTTGTTCGTTCATCATTGAGCACTGAGAGAGATACATTGGGTATGCTAAACTCATAGTTTCGCTGTGATTCGAAGACATGGTTGGATGAATTGTGAGGATTTGATTTTATAATTGATATTCATAAATTTATTTATCATATTTGTTCTTCATTGATTTAGTATTTGCACATGTTCTCTTTATGACTGGTCGTCTAGACAGAAACTGCATCTTTGCTAGCAATTCCTTTGGTTAGATTGGTTTCTTTGTAGCAAGCGAGGGAAATTGATCCTGTAAAAGCATCAATGTTCTCTGCAGGATGACGATTATTAGTTTGTATTGATTCTATGAGATTAGGGTTAGAAGCTTTACCACTAGCAATCTTGTGATTCCTAATTGCATTGAATTAATATTGCTAATTGGCCAAGCACTTGAATCTTTATGATGTTCTTTATAGTGATACATTGAATGTAAGTGATTGTCTGTTTAAATCAATCTAGTTAATACAAGTCGACATAACTTTAAGAATAATAATGAAATCATTTCAAGGATCATGAACCCCAACCATTGTCAAAAATTGCTCGCCCAACCATTGTCAAAAATTGCTCGTGAAGCGTTTTCCTCATATTATTATAACATTGCAATCATTACTTCTTTGGCTTATTTACTTGATTCAATTGTTTGCTACAACCTTACTGTTACTTGTTTGAGAATCATCTTAAGAACTACGAATCAGTCTTCTTTGTGGGATCGACTCCTTACTTTTCTACTATACAAATATTTTGTTTAGCATTGAATTAGGATATAATTTGCATTTGGGGGACCAGGACCAATGACAAAATTACACCTGGTAAAAGCAGCCCACCAGACACCCATGTTTGCGACTTACGAGAAGACAGTGCTAATGTTAGAGAGGTAAAAGCATTATAGTGAAAAGAGAAAAGAGAGACATTAAGAAAGGATGAGGGATGTGGAAATATCATAAAGGAGAAAGTGCATAAAGCAATAAAGCAAGTTGAGAAGTTTCTCCCCGAGTTTAGCACCACATTGCCTAAATAATAGCCCAACATTGTGCCTTTTACCTTCACTTCACCATGTGCATAAAAGTCCTCTTAATTATTGATGCTTTGTCGCAGGAAATTATTTTGCATAACCCTCCTTTTATGTGAGATGTCGTTTCTCATTCACAGACATGAATTTGAAGGCAAAGTTACCTTTAAGAGGATGGTAATTAATTGTTAGCGGTAATATGAGAATGGATCTACGAAGTTGAGAGTTTAGTTTCTTCCGTTGTGTGGCCATTAAAAGTACTGCTTGACGACAAGCAAGCTTAAGTAAGGGGTGATTTGACGTGCACATAATTGACCATGTTTCATGCTTACTTTTATTTCGAATTCTATCATTTATGTGCATTGCGGGTTTGGGAATGCCATGAATTTGTGTAGGATATGCTTATTTGCAAGATATAGAGGTCTACACAAGTTTTGGTTCAATTTTGCATAATTCGAAAAGAAATCGAAGCAAATGAAAGAAAGTGACGAGCTAAAAAGGAGCTCGATGTCGACCATGTTTCCTCGATAAAGGTGGAAATCGGGCGGGTTGGGTCAGGTCCGGATTTGGTTATTCGGGTTTTGGGTCATTTGGGTTTCGGGTAATTTAGTCATTCCATTGGATCGGGTTCGGGTATCGGTTGTATCGAGTTCGGTTATTTGGGTTTTGGTTATTTGGGGTTTCGATTATTTTGGATTTCGGTTGTCTCATGTTTTGATTATTTTAGATTTCGGTTATTTCGGGTTTGGACTGTCTTAAGTTTTCATTATTTCAATATTCATTTTTAAAACTTTACTATAATGTATCTTAAAGTTTGGGTTATTTTGGGTTTCGGTTGAATCAGGTTCGGTTCATTCAGATTTTAGTGAGTTTCGATTATTGGTTATTCGAATTTTGGGTCCAACATGGGTCGAGTCGGGTCAATTTTCGGGTGACATACTTCACTATGTTTTCGGGTATTCGGGACAATCGGTTCCGGGTCAATTAGTGATATTCATATTTTATATAAGCATTATAGGTAGTTCTTATTGAATTTAGATAGGAGTTTTGCATATGTTTTGGTCTATTTCTATATCTTTCTTGTGAAGTATTCGAGTTTAGAATCTATGCCTTTTTAGTGTTTATTCTGTAGTTTTACATTTCGACCTTGGATGGGATCTTATAGGAGCTTAAATGGATGATTTAGAAGAATAAGAAGCCAAGGAAGGAGCATCAAAGGAGCAATGAAGCACAACGTCGAACCTAAGAAGGATTATGGAGTCTTATTGAATGGCGCTCGCCGCTATTCACCTGGCGCCCGCCGGTGTTCCGTGTTTAGCAAATACCGATTTTAGTCCAAAGATTCTATTTGATTATTATATTAATATCTTATTCCCTTGGGTTTTGCATGACTCTATTAATTAGGTTATATTCATCATTATTCAACCGTGTGCTTAGAGAAGAGAGAGTTTTATCGTAAGATATAGAGAGAGAGAGATGAGCGTTACTTTGGCTAAGAGTTGGTAAATTCATAGTTTTGCCTGTGATTCGAAGGCATGGTTGAATGAATTATGAGGATTTGATTTCAATTAGTTATTTATGAGTATATTTATGATATTGTTCATATTGATATGAATTTATGTTCCTTTCTATGATTGATCATCATGTTAGGAATTGCATCTAGGCTATGAATCTGTTGTTGGTTTCTCGATAGCAAACGAAATCATTGATTTAGTGATATTTCTATGTCTTTGTAGTGGATAATATCGATTGATCTATATCGAGTAGATGTTTATAGGGCCGAGAGGGTTTCTCCCAGTCTTCTATTTGGATTGAATCGATGTGCCAATTGGTCTTAAGAACTTGAATTGTTAATGCTATTCTTTAGTGATATTGAATAAGAAGATTGTATCTTTGTGAATCAATCAACCTTACTCAAGTCAACATATACTTTATAAATACTATTGAAT